>JAJOZX010002504.1:202500-649942 GCA_023014485.1 Bathynomus jamesi
TGAACTCGTCCTCCCGCTTCACTTGAGCACCAGCTCGCCCCTTGTTCCTCTTCACATCGTTGAACTCCTTGTGGAGCTTCTCAATCTTGGTGATGATGTGGTCCTTCTGGCGGAGGGGGATTCGCGCCTTGGACCACACCTCGGTGACGAGCTCGACGACCTGGTTGGCGGCCTCTCGAAGTGACTTCTTCTGGACGTCGATCCTGTAGACCGTCAGGGCCAAGACCTCTTTTTGCGAAGGAAGTTGCGACCCGGCGATCGATTCCTGCGGGGCAATCAGGTAGCGCAACCGCTGCCATGATCCAGGTTATCTACTTAAAGGTTGAAGGAGTTATTCACTATTCAGTTTAAATTATAATCATTAGAATTTACAGTTTTACACAGTTATCCAACCACTGATGGGTAGCTTGACTTATGGTTAAAGGAGTTATTCAGTTTAAATTATAATCATTAGAATTTACAGTTTTACACACATTAGTTATCCAACCACTGAAAATCTGGAAAGAATGAAAAAAACAAACATTACAAATTATGTAACATTTACTTGAAAGTCAAAAAATTAGCTTAATGGTAATGCTCAATGAGGGAGGGGTAAATGTTGTCCGATTAAAAAAATAAAAAAATAAATCACCTAGAGAGTTTTCTCGACCATTCGAACGATTTCCGCGGGTGGGAGCTGAAAAATGTTCAACTTGAAATTTCACCCCCTAAGCAAGGACCACCCTAATATATATATATAATATATATGTATATGTATGTATATATGTGTGTGTGTATATATATATATATATATATATATATATATATATATATATATATATATACAGTGCTTAATTTGTAAATGAAAAAGAAGTGGAACGCAGGTGAAGCCCTTACAGTTAGGGGGTCTGGGGAAACCAAGGCATTTTAAACGCTTTTTCTGCAAAAAGTGAGCAACATGCAAATGAAAGTTCTTTGAATACAGTATTATTTTAAAGAAAAAGTTAGACTGTGATTGCAATATCTAAGTGAAATGTTATTTCATCTAAGTGAAACAAAATATTATATGTATTTGAAACAAAATAAAATTGCTTTACTTACATGCTATTGCTATATATAGGAAGTTGATAGAATAATCACATTAATTTCCACACACACACCAAACTTCTTTCTGCTTGATCGACTAGTTTTCGCTTTCTACTGTCTGTATCAGTTGCTGAATGATGTCCTTGTGCTAACCATGAATCAACATACTTTGTTGGGTCAAATTTTGAGAGCAGTGGTCCCACTATTCTAATGAACATCAAAGCTGATATTGTAGGAATATTAAGAGAAGATCGACTAGGGGTGATGATAAGATTTATTTGTGAGAATCCTCACTCACATTCGCTGGATGAAATTGGTATAAGTTCAATGGTCCTTTGTAAGTGTTGTATAGTGGATTGAGTGGTGCCACTACTGATATATTCGTGAAACGCTCACATTGTCTGTCTTTCATGGATTTGAAATCTAGAGCACAGTTTTCTAATTTCTTCTTCTCCTTAAGTAATATTGGATTGAATATCAAGCGGCCAATTTTCAGAAAACATAACTTTCACATTGTTTATCAATTCCTGATCACTATCACTCATTAACCTTTTATGAAAGGAATTTTGAAGTTCTCTATAAAACTTTTCTGGGTCTATATGTGAGCTAGTAGCAGCCATTCTGTGAAGGGATATTCTTTTGAAATTCATACATTGCACAGCATTTGTTGCCTCAGTGTAATAGGAACCCGGTTCATCTACGCGGCTATTAAACACATTTAGCTGATTTCTTATGGTCTGGTGTGCTTGACATACATTTATATTTCTTGATTGAAATTCAATGGATAATTCTGAAAGTTCTTGTAAGGCATCGCACATCAACCTTAATAAATCCAGAAGAAATTCTGTTGAGGTTACTTTCCGGTGCAATCCCTCAAATGTGCTTCTGCCCTTTGCGTCTTTATTGCTTTCATTGCTCAAAGATATTTTAGTGATGAACAAGGGCGGCATAATTATTCCACATGGCTAATACAGAATGGAAACTTAAGGTAACCCAATGAGTACTTAAAATCCTCCCAATCTTTGAAAGTTGCAGATCCAATATAGCGGCACACTGTTTGATTTCTCTATTGTTTTTAGGAGATGAATGATAAAGAACATATAGTTTATCAATCAAAGATTTGAATCTATCTATTGCTGCAACCTTTTTTACTGTGTCGCCAACTGACAGTTCGAGGCTATGATTAGCACAGTGCCAAAAAAATACATTTGGAAATTCATTCTGAATAAGCCTCTTTACTCCTGAGGCATTTCCCATCATGACAGCGGCACCATCACATGCAATTGACACTAATTTAGTTTTAATAAATTCACTAGAAAATCCCAAAATTTTTAACGTTTCCATTAAAGCAGTGAATATTCCTTTTGAGGATACATCAGAAAGTTCAATCAACTCAAGGAATAGGTTAACTGGATTTTCCATTTACACACCATCAATGAACACACGAATATATACAATCAATGTAGATTTAACGCTAAGTGTTGTTGACTCATTGATGAGTAATGAAAATTTTGAATTAGCATCAATTATGTTACAAATTAAATTTTTTTTCATACATTTGGACACATGCAATACAATATTAGAGCAAGCAACATTAGAATGTAAAATATTGCCCATTTCTAAACCATTTAGTATTTGAACATCAATTTCACTTTTGAAATCAAAGAATGATTGATTCTTTTTTACGATTTTATAAGCTGTTCTGAATATTTTGGCAGTTACCTCTTTATTATGAGTTTGTGAGTTGGTGATAACTTCCTGTAATTTCTCTTTTCGAGATTCAACTAAGATTTTCTCTGCTGCTTGATAAGCTGAACTCTCTTTATGATCAAATATTTTTTTCACAATGAAGTTTGTTGCTTTGCTTTCATATCTCCATACTCTCCAACTTCGCACTTCATCCATTCAGGTGAAATTTTTAAACCCTGTTTTTTTTCTATACCAATATATCCAACCTTCTTACAAATGCTGCATCCAAGCTTTTTTCGTTCTACAATAAGCCATTTATTTTTAGAGCAGAAATCCAACTTTTGTGATGCAGACCAACACGATGGTATATCAGCATTCATGTTTATTTCTGATGAGAAGTCCTGAGAGCATGCTGATGTGATGGCTTCGCTAGGCCTATCCATAACACAATTTGAATCTTCATGTTCTAAGGCATCACTTGATTTATGTTTTTTAGGCTTATGCATTAAACCACTATCTTCTTCACAAAAATAACTAGTTATTTTTTTACTCATTTTAATTTAGAGTATAAAGATGTACAACAATAAAAGCATTAAACAGAACTACACCGAACACTGCCAATCCACAAGCATAACTGTCAATTCAAATGTCAAAGGCAAAACATTTGGTACTCAATGAGACACTATGTCATCACAAACCAATCAGAGATAGGAGCCTGAGATGGGTGGAGCTTATGTATGGGCATTTCGTTGGATTTTATATTACGAAGTTACGTTGCTGACCTTTTTATTAAAATTAAAACCTTTTTTTTAATTAGGTTTTAAAATAAAAGTACTGGAATGGCATTCCGGAGCGTTCCGGAGCGTTCCGTCACAAATTAAGCAGTGTGTGTGTGTATATATATATATATATAATATATATATATATGTATATAATATGTATATATATATATATAAATATGTATATATATGTGTGTGTGTGTGTGTGTATATATATATGTATATATATGTGTGTGTGTGTGTATTAGGGCATTCCAAAAACACGAAGTTTGAAATCCAGCAATGCACATATGCTAAACTGGATCCATTTGTACTAAAAAGAAACCACACAAAAAATGGTTTTGATAGTCTCATTCCTTCCACTTCCCCAAGCCCCTTGTAGGTTTGGGTCAACTTGTAGTGTGTTGAAACCGCGAGTGTATTGACACGAGCACTACTCGTCCCCAAACACACACACAACCACTTTCCGTTCATCAACCCATCCCCACTAGGTGGGCATCTGCTGCCTGCCTACAAACTGTGTTATCAGTCTGACATGTCGTACCACTACTAATGAGTCTTATTTGTTTCACAGATGGCAACAACACGCAAGCAAGTGAGTTTGTGGCTTCTCGGGCACCTCAGTGAGGAGGATTTCTCTTCCATGAGACAGTTTCCCACCGTGGGTGAAGTTGGAAAGCGTCTGTTTTTCATCTAATGAGTCACGAAGCAAAGCCTTCCAAGAGCATGTAGTGATGTGGCTGAAGAACTCATGGAGGTGTGGACAAAAGCATCGTTGAAGACATCCCACAAGCCATACATTGTTGCCAAGCTCAAAAAGCTTCACGAGAGGTACGTGAAGTTGTCTAATCACAAGGATCGATGAACGGAAACACAGCGAGCTCATGAACAACAGTTCTTGTTGGACATGGAGACCTTGTTTGATATTGCTCACTCTGAAGCTGGATCTTCGAAGACAAATAAAGAGGACTGCAGCTTCCTTAAAGACCAACGGACAATGAGAAAGATGGTCATTGGCCCAGAAGACGTTGCATTTGCCAAAGCATCCAAGGCCAAGGCAATGAAGCAGGAGAATGAGGAGCGACGACGACACAAGTCTAAGGAGGAAATGAAATGAATACGGGAGCCGGAGCATGCAGAGGCAGATGCAGAATTGACTGGCAGCTCGTCCAGCTCCATCGAGTCTTCAGGAGAGGAATTCGCTCAGGTCAGCCACCGCCTCCGCCAATGTTGCTCTCAGCCAAAAGCCATGATGATGGACCCTCGCCGGGTTATCGATGACCCCCAGTTCGTCGTGGCCCTTGACTGGACAAATACAAGCGTGCAAAAAGCCATACACATCGTCGCTCCTGCCCTGTCAGCAGCTGGGGTGAATGTGCGAGAATTGACGCTCTCAGCGACCTCCATTCACGGTGCCAGAACCAAAACACGACACAGAATTGCCGAGGACATTAAGACCAACTTTGACCCCCAGAAGCCGTGCATTCACTTCGATGGGAAGATCCTTCCCGACGAACGAGGTGGTAAGTCGGATCGCTTACCCATCATTGTATCAGGAGAAGGCTTCGAAAAGCTGCTGGCCATTCCAAAAATTGCATCAGGAACCGGAAGAGCAATGGGAGATGCCATACTCACCGTGCTGGACAATTGGCCGAAGGTGAAACCATTCATTGCAGGAATATGTTGTGACACAACGGTGGCAAATACAGGTCTCCACACAGGAGCATGTGTCACAATTGAAGAAGGCTTGCAGCGTCCACTCGTCATCTTCGCTTGCCACCACCACACTCACGAGTTGGTGGTCACTGCAGTCTTCGACAAGTTCTTTTCTTCCTCTGGCCCAAACATTCCTTTGTTTGCTCGCTTCAGGGATTACTGGAGCTTCATTGACCAGGGCAGCTACCATCCCTTTGAAGATGACCTGCAAGACCCTGACCCCTTGCAGACTTTTGTCTCTGATAACTGGAACAGTGTTGTTGAATTCATCAGTGCCAGACTTAGTCAGAAGCAGGACCGGGATGATTACCAAGAATACATGGAGCTGGTGCTTCTCTTCTTGGGGGCAACCGTCCCTCCAAGGAAGCAGAAGAAGTCTCTCTTCCGCTATCCCGGAGCATTCCACCGAGCTAGGTGGATGGCAAAAGGAATTTATTCCCTCAAGATCTTCTTGTTTCGGAGGCAGTTTTCCCTAACGCCGTTGGAAGAGAAGGCGCTGCGACACATCAACGTATTCTCCACTACAATTTACCTTCGAGTGTGGTTTGAGGCACCCAGTGGCGTTGATGCTCCTCGAAACGACATCGAGCTCCTCCAACAGCTTGAAGGATACAAGACCAAAGACGAGGCAGTTGCAACCATTGCGATAGCCAAGGCTCAGAACCACCTCTGGTACCTCAGTGAAGACCTTGTTGGTCTCGCCTTTTTCTCGGATAAGGTAGACAATTTGGAAAAGAAGCACATGCTTAAAAATCTCCATGAGGTTCCTGCGTGCAAGAAGGGGCTAAGAAAATTTGAGTCAAAGTGCATGAAATCGCCGTATCTGCTCACTCTCCCAGACTTCGTGACTAAACAGACTGCTAACTTCTTCAAATGCATGGGACTCAAAGTTCCCCACTACCTGGAGGACCTGGTGGCGATGAAGGAGAGAGTTAGGGCCATTCGGGTCATCAATGACTCCGCTGAGTGAGCGGTGAAGCTCGCAACTGACTTCAACAGCTCGATCACCCAGCGCGAAGACGAGAAAGAATTGGCATTCCAAGTGATCGAGCATCATTGGAAGACCATGCCCAGTGCAAAGAAGTCCCATTACATATGATCCCTATGGATATGTTGGTAAATTTTTCATTGTTTTCTTAATGTGTTGAAAAGACTAAGGTTTCTGTTAATTGTTTTGGATGTACAGTTACGGAAGTACATTTTTTGTTCAGCTGATTCCATAATCTCCCCAATAAGACTTGAAGGAGGCTCTTGGGGGACTAGTAAATATTACTCAAATTGAATAAACTTTTGTTTGTGTTGTTCAGTTAATAAATGGACTTGATTAAATATGTGTGTGGTATTGAATTCCAAACTTTGTACATCACCCCTATAGCCGCAGAATGCCCAAGAGTGTGCAGTCAACTTTACACTCCATGGACAAGATCTTATTCCCAGACATCTGTGCTGCACTTAAGGTATGGGCAGTCATTCCAGTCACCACCTGTGAGTGTGAATGTTCAGTTTCAGCCATGCGTCGACTGAAAATGTATCTGAGGAGCATCATGAGAAATGACAGGATGAATGGTTTATCTCTGATGCATGTCCACTATGGGTGAAAGCTCGATGTGGATGTTTTGGTTGAGAAGTTTGCACAGCTCCACCCAAGAAGGATGGAGGTTGTTGATATTATCAGTGGCAAACATTAGAAAGGATTTATTTTGTAAAAAATATTTTGAAGTAAATAACGAATCATGTCTTCTTTTACATTTTGGTATGCATTTAACCCAGCAGAGCTCGCACAGCATTTTGTAACACGAATGCTCGCACTGGGTCTGACAGACCAGATTTAAGAATTTTCATATTATAATGTTGTATACTGTAATGTGTATATTGAATTGAAATAAGTCATCTATTTTATGCATTATTTATTGTATACAAATATTTTCCTTTTGTAAATCTTTTCAAAATTAGATAATAAAGGCAAAAAACAAAAAGATTACATTTTATAACTTGATATAATAATATCATTAGAATATAGTATTTTACTTTTAAAATTACGTAAAGAACAGAAAACAGAAAGAGTACTTTTTCAAACTGATATACCGCAATATCATAAAAAAAACATTTCATTTCAAAATCTAATTTATTCAAAGCAAAGTATTTTAGGGAAAGTAAAATATGACCTAAGCCTCATCAGGTGCAGACCTATCATTCAGGCATTCCTCGCACAAAATGTTGCTATGTCCCAGACATAAGAATTTATAGCATTCTGAGCAAAAATACTGGCTTTTTCTGGCTTTTCCCCGACATTTTTGACACCTTCCACGCTTTCCTTTTTCTGGCTTTTCCCTTGCAACTTTCTTCCCTGAAATTTTGGATGCTCTGTCTTTGATTTCTTGAGGTACACCACTGGTTATAGCTCTTGTAGTCATGTGCTCATTCACAAGTTCGAGAGAAAGTTTTTTCAGAAACACACTCCTCAGCATCTCGGGTTTTTTATTTCCATGATAAACAATGAACGCATTGATGCCAGCCACATTCAGAAGACTATAGAAAATAACCATTGGCCAGCGCTGAGTGTTTCTTGCGCAGTTGTAAGTTGCACACATTTCATCCACTACATCCACTCCCCCCTTTGTCATGTAAAAAGTTATTATTTCAGGCTTTTGAAGATCTCCTGTACTATTGTCAATCTCATCATCATTGTGTAATGTTGAAATTAGCAACACATTTTTTCCTTTTCTTGGTATGTATGAAACTAAAGTACACTGCTCCTGAAAGCCAAATAGGCTTCATTTTTCTTGCCTATCTTTTGTGGCTACGAATATCGGAGGGATATGTCTTTTGTTTTTCCTCAGGGTGCCTACCATTGTCAATCTATGAGACCTCAGCAATTTCTCTCCCAGTTCACAACTAGTGAACCAGTTATCAACAGTAATATTATGACCTGACCCTGATATTGGCTCACATAACCATTCCACTACATCTCCAGGGCTGTTGCTACATTTATATGGCCCATCCGGTTGAGTTCCTGTGTAAACTTCCATATTACAGGTGTAAAACACGCGAGAGTCCACTAAAGCAAATATTTTTATACCATACTTATTTGGTTTGCTCGGGATATATTGGTGGAAGCTGCATCTCCCTCTAAATGCTTCGAGTTTTTCATCAATAGTAAAGTATTCTGAGACAGAATATGCATTTTTGAAGTTCTGCACAATTCTCTCAAATAATTCTCTAACTGGAGCAAGTCTGTCGATTTTCTGTCTATCATTTCTTGTTGTTCTATCATCAAACCTGATGCATCGCAAAAGAAATTTGAATCGAGACAAAGGCATCACTGTCCGGAACAATTCTACTCCTGTTCCGTCTGTATTCCATAAATCATATATGTTTAGCCTACCGCTGCGCAAAACCCCGGCTAGATACAGTAGCCCAGTCAGTGCTCTTATTTCTGGCTTTGATGTTTTCTTTGCATCTCTCTGCCTTTGATAATTTCCTTTCACACTGTCTATGTATTTATTCGTGTTATGAACAATTACTTCGAAAACATCATCATTGAAAAAGTTGTTCCAACATTCCATAGGAGATTTACCTAACCTAGCAGAACCTTTTACACCTGGAAGATGTGTTACGATATTATGAGATCGAGTCCTTACATTTTGCGCTGCCTTTTTTGTCTTCCATTTAGTCACCTTATCTTTTCCAACAAAGAATGATCCATTATCTCTCTCTGATTGCTCATCTTCGTCACAGGATGTGATTTCTTGTTCTGTGTCTGTATTATCTAGCCTTTCCTCGACAGAATCTTCTTTATTTTCTTCATCAGAAATCTCTACCTCAGATTCAACCTCTTCCAGTAACCTTCTGATTCTATTGGCTTCCCACATATAGAAGTGGGCCATGGCTGAGAAAAAAAGATAATACAAATTAAATGATTATATAAATAATTAAAAAATAACATAAATAACTATAAACATATGTAACTATGCATATATTACAAAAAAATGGCCAAAAATGAAAGAATAGACACTTACCTAAAATCCAACAAAAAGTGTCTTCAGTGATCGCAGCGGGTCTACTGGACCAAACACTAAATTTTACTATTCAAATGTTCAAAATATCCTGAAATGAAGATAAATTTTATTAGAGGAAGTATAATTGGAAAGGTACAGAAAGCGACAACACTAAAAGTGCACATTTAAATGCACAATTAAAAAATAAATCTTGCGTGGGTCTGTCAGACCCGCTGCGAGCTCTGCCGGGTTAATGAAATGGCACTAGTCAGATTATGGGTCTGGATCCGGGCCTGCAGGAGGCAGTTGTCCTAGAACTGTAGGTTCCTTCCATCAATTTAACCAACCATTTCCAGTATCATTACTTCTAATTGCCTCAGGCTTCACATTTGTATTACATTCTCAGAAGAGCAGTGTCCATTATAATAATGATAGTAAAAAGAGAGTGAGGCAGCACTGTGGTAAAGAGAAAGGAATTGATGAAACAAAAAAAGACTGATTCTACCCAGTCAAGTAGAGCTGTGTGGGTTGAGCCAGCCCACACAGGAGAAGTGTACTCTATACAGGGGTGGACAAGACCCTTGTATGGAGACAGTAACTGAGTGGGGGTGAAGAAACTGCTGAGCTGGTACAGCACATCTAACTTCTTAGAAGCTGTTTTAGGAAGAGGGTATATGTGTTTTTTCCAGGAAAGATCATGAAAAAAAGAAAACACCCATTAAGAAAATAGGAAGAATTGAGTTGTATATTATTGAGGATAAACAGACAGTTATGTGGAAGATTATGACAATGTAAGGGGAATTTGAGTAGGCTCTTGGAATTTGAAACCTAGACAGATGAAGGAACTGGGTTTTTGAGGCATTGAAAGCCACAAGGTTTTTTTCTGCCCCAGTTAGAGATGGTAGAAAGATCAGAGGTCAAGTGTGCCATAGCTGTCTTGTATAAAGCATAGTGTGATTGTTGAGAGGAACACTTTGTGAAGCAGGTGGAGAAGTGAAGGGTGGAATCATCAGCAGAGGAGTGGATAGGACAGGAAATGTGACTTAATAGATCATTGATAAATAAAAGGAAGAGAGTGGATGACAATAATTGACAACCACAGCTATAAATTGGCCAGAAAGAAATCCACCCACATTTATTATACAGGGTGTTTATAAAGTCCCTATCTATTTCATTGAATTAACGGTTCTTATTTATTTTTGCTTCAGAACCCTATGAAAATGAATGTACAAGAACGGGTGATGGTGGTGACACTTCAGATTAAAGGAAAGAAATGCAAAGAAATTAGAGAGAGGTTTGAAAGAACATTTCACAAGCCAGGTCCTACAGACAAGACAATTCATGATTTGCTTAATAAATTTCAAAGAATGGGTTCTGTTCATGATGAGTCAAGATTTGGATGTCCAAGTGTGTCTGAGCATGCTGTAAATGTGGTACGTAATGTTATCAATGAACACCCAAGCATGTCAATTCACACCACATCACATCGACTTGGGATACCCAAATCAACTGTCCACAAAATTTTGAAGTTGATGTTGAAGAAGAGAAGTTATCACATTCAGGTGCTTCATGACTTACATGAAGAGGATTATCCAAAGGGAAGTGCAATGTGTGCCGATCTTGTTGAACACATTCAGAATTAAAATTTAATGGACCACATTCTCTTTGGTGATGAAGCAACTGTCCACACATGGGGAAAGATTACTTGCCATAACTGCCGCATATGGGCTAATGATAAGCCAGTTGATTTCTATCAATGGGAATGAGATTCTCCTAAATTACTGTCTGGTTGGGTATGACCAAATCTAAGATTTATGGGCCCTTTTTCTTTGCTGAAGCTACAGTTACAGGGCTTATTTATCTGGACATGCTTCAGCAATTCCTGGAACCCCAGCTTCATTCAGATGGCATTTTAAACACAGTCACCTTTCAACAAGATGGGGCACCTTGTCATTACGCAAACATTGTTTGGGAGTACCTAAATGAATGATTTCCAAATCAGTGGATTGGACATGGAGGCAACAGGCACTGGGTGGCTTGATCTCCTGACCTAATACCCTTGGATTTCTTTGCATGGGGCTTTATCAAATCAAATGTCTATCAAATGAGGGTTGCAGATCTGTGAGATTTACACACTTGTATCATAACAGCAGTTACAAAAATAACCCCTGTCATGCTCCAAAATGTGTTCCGCAATGCTGCTGACAGATTCAAACTCCATAGAGATACTGATGGTGCTCATGTAGAATCATATGCTTAAGTATTCATTAAATGTATGCCTTCTATTATATTGTTATTGAATTTTACTCTTTTTGCTATATTTTCACTGAAATAGGGACTTTATAAACACCCTGTATTACATTACAACATGGGTAGCTCAATGAAATATATAAAACATCCTTTGGAAGTGATTCATAAAAAATGTTTGATCCCTCTCAAATAATACTAGACAAAGTTACACTTCCCCAATGTTTAAAGAGAAATATTTTTAACCTAAATGACTTATAAACATTCAATGTTGCTGTCAGTACCTTCAAAGATATTGATAAAAATCAGCATAGGTCAAGTGGGGTAATTTGAGCAAAATTTGCCAAAGTTTAAATTTCTCAGAGTAATAGGAATTTTTGTTTGAAAATTGTTGGATATAGAAGTTAATGCTATCAATAAATCACAAAGTACCATATTTATTGATCTAGGAAGCATAGGGTACACACATGGAAAAAATGAGCTTATGCTCGCAGGAAACACAAAAAATGGTGTAATGTGGGGAGTGAAAATAAAATTAGAATAACTGACTGAAAATGGCTATTACATATCTTTCTATATTCATTTAGGTGCCCCTTAAAACTAATATGGAAAGTCATGGAAAAAAAACTCCTCCAGGATCTTATAGTAATAACAAAATCATTCTTTTTTGAAATGCTTAAATTGTATAACATGAAAAAAGTTTAAGCAAATTATTCCATTTTCATAAATAAACATTATTTGTACTAATTATTACATCACACAAAGCCACTGAGCCTTTAAAATACTACTGAAATTAGCTATTTTCTAAGTCATATTTCTTTGCCAGAGACTCCTTATCAATTGTAAATGGATAATTTCCTTGAAGTTCTAAAGATTCCTCAAAGATAAATAGTATCGTTTTTATCTCCTCATTTATGTCACATTTCGGGTATTTATGTGTATTGTTTGTTGACCTCTTCAAGAATTTTATCTGAACTTTTTCTTCAATCAAATCTTTAATAACTCCACCACTGTAATGTTTTATCATAGAAAACAGCATAGTACTTATCTTTCTTAATTTTAACCTTCAATTTTTTTCATTTTACTGTACATCTGAATTTCCTTTATCATTAATATCATTATTTTCAGTTATGGTTACACATTCTGCATATTCAGTTCCATCCCCATTAGATTAACTTTCTTTTTTCTCTTGTGTCTACCTCATTGACTCAATTTATTCAGCATGTTAAAATTTCACTAGCTACCTCCATTGCATTTTTCTACTTTTTTCTTTGGACAGCAGATGATGTAATTTTCTTAGCATATGCAGACTCCACAGATGTCATTGTGAGAGTCTGAAAAATACCTAGTGTGGATGGTAGTGATTGAGCCTGAGAATTACCTGGTGTAGGTAGCAGCGAGTGAACACCTGAGAATTACCTGGTGTGAATGACATTAAGATTGAATATTGGTAGGTGTGGCTGGCCTTGTGAGAGCCTGAGAATAGACAGATGTGGATGGCATTGCTTCTAAAATTGCTGATGCTGGTATACCTCCATAAGCAAGAGTTCTTTCATGTTGTGTATAAAGAGCAAATTTATTGGGAAAAAAAATTTTCTACTAGATATTTAAATCTATTCAAGAGATAAATCCCAGTTTTCTGGTACTTTTATTATATTGCTTTCACTCAAAGCCATAAACTTCCCCATCTAAATCTATGAACTGTGACTTTGTTATCCTTCTGGCTCAATTGCACCTTTGAAATTCATGTATTAGTTTGTCCCAATAAATTTTCAGAGGCTGAAAACATGCTACATCTAAAGGCTGCAGGTTATTTGATGTATGAGCTGATAGCTTAATTACCGACACATTTTCTTTGATTGCTTTAGAAATGATGACATACAGGATATGGGTTACATGACCATCATGAATTAACACCAATGGTCTCTTACCTTGTCACAGAATTTATGAAACCATTCACTAAAGTTTTCACCAACCATCCAACCACTATCTGAAACAGCATGCATGGTCCCTGGGTATTCTTTTCCTGGTCTAGGATGTTTTGGCGCTGGACATTATGGCCCCAGCGATTTGGCAAAGGGGCTTTTCGGCGCTAGGACATTTTGGCGACAAAATATGACTTTTTGGCGCTAGGATGTTTTGGCACCAGGAAATTTATTTTAAATAATGATTAAAAGAAACTAGTATATATTTATTAATTTAATTTCAAAATTTGATAAAAACATTAAAAATTTTATTCTAAAAATTTGATAAAAATAAAATGAAGTAAAATTTTATTTAAATAATTGAAAGTTATAGGCAAGACCACGCAAATACTCTAAAGGTTCCCTCGCACCATATGATGACACTATTCTCAGGATTCTTTGTTCTGCATGCAAATACTTGTTCAGCTTGCATTGCGGGGAGTGACCAGCTATTAGTTGCTTGAGGTAAGCATCTCTTCCCTTTTGCACTGTTCTAATCCTGTCGATAAACTTCCAAATGGTTGGATGGTGCATGCTCAACTCTGCATAAATTTGCCTGTGGGCTGCCTCTGCGTGATTATTCATTTTATCCTCTTCATTCAAGGTTCTCTGATAAAGATTCCACATATCCATAGGAAATATTGATAGGAAATATTGGTGCGTGTCTTCCATTTCTATTTCTATTTGGCCATCCGATGTAATTATCCTCGAACCAATTTAAGAGTTCCTGAAGTTGATCTGGCAAACAGTCAGAAAGCACATCAACATGGGTTTCCATGTCATTCACTGGTACAAAACTCAGAGATAGGATCATTTTAGCTTTGAGGGTGAAGTCTGCATCGTTATTATAAGAATGACTGGCTCCTATACTCCTAAGATGCTTTTGCAGATTATGACTCAAATGATAAAAGCATCCTTTAATTTCCACCCTGGAAAGACTTCTTTCATTGCTGATATGGCAGCTTGCTCAAAATCACACAGTATGCTTTTCAGTGCAATGTTTAGCGAGATGTCTTTAATAAGTTCAAACATTTTAATATACATTACCCTTTGCTTGTTGGGTAGCAGTTCATAAATAATAGGGTGAACTACTCAATGTTTTCTGGCCAATAAGACGTATACTTGTGAAAACAATGGTGGCGCCAAATTAAAGGCTCCATCGGCATACCATAGATCAGAATCCGCTAGTATTTCTTCACACCACTTTTTCCTACCAAAAACTAAAATCCTGTTAGAAGATGGCCCACTATCTCTGAGTAGAAATTCTTCTACACTTTCGTTGCACGTTTTGTAAATTTTATAAGAATCTGGAATTTGGAGCTCAAACAAATTTGCTGGATTGGGAGGAGCCTGTTGCATATCATTGCGTTTCCTTCAAATGATTTTTTTCAAGGAATCCCGATGAGGAAAGGCTCCTTGGGCTTCTTGCAACACATCTGCTAAGCATTGATTGAGAATTGTTGAAGGTGCTTCTAATGTGTCCTCAGCATGGTGTTTCACGCTGGTTTTAACTTGGGCAACTTCGACTGATTGATGCAGCCGAGGAAGTGTGGCAATGATGATTGATTTCACTAATTACTTCCCCATTTTTTGTGTGGATTCGTCCTTTGCATGTATTCTTATTTTCGCATCGCCAAAACATAATTGAGTTATCTCGCTTACTGCACTTATCAAACACACATATATAACCATTATAAGTGAACTTTTCTTTGCCTTTTTTGCTTAAAATTTCTTCAGACATTTCAGGGGTACAATTTCACAAACGTAAGAGCCAAACACAGTTAGTTTATAAGAGTGAATTATGCTGCCAGACTAGAGGATAACTTAAGACTATAAACTAAACCATTCGAAAAAAAGGACATAAGCTCTGGAAGTGACCTTCACATCATTTTCTAATTTTCAAAGTGATGTATAAATAGTTACTCGCTTAAAATCATACACATGCAATTTGAAATTATTTTACAGTACAGTGGAACCTCAATATACGAACTTAATCCATTCCTGAGGGTTGTTCTGATATTGAATTGTTCGTATATTGAATCAATTTTTCCCAAAAGAAATAATGTAAATTGGATTAATCCGTTCCAGACCCCCAAAAGTTACCCCTTACGAAACATTTTTAAGTCAAAATATTGGTTAATTAAACCTGTAAAATAAGACTTACATGCATAAAATCATACATGAAACCTGTAACAACAATAAATAATGCAATATTATACAAATAAATGAAAATTTAACCTGAACTTTACCTTTGCTGAGGAGTGATGATGGCCTAAGTGGAAGCTGGAGAGGAAGGTCGGGTGGAGGAGGGAGATTATTGTTTGGAAGGGGAGTCACCTTCCATAAAAACATCAGGTAACTCCCCTTCTGGTGTTCTCTCTCTTTTCCATCTCTTTGCAGTAGCACTAGAAGATGCTGGGGATTCACTAGCACTTGATTTTTTTTTCTTTGGTAAAGAACTTGTCCAATGTTGTCTGTGTCTGCCTACTCTTCAAAATATTTCTAAAGTATGCAATCACATTGTCATTGAACAAATTGATGCTACTATTCACTACAGCAATGTTAGGGTGCCATTTCTCCACCATGCTCTGTGTTTTAGCCCAATGAAAACACAATTCCTTAATGTCTGCAGTGGAAATGTTGCCCTTACTCATCCCCTCTTTCTGTTCGGATATGAGGGAATGGTTCGTATACAAGGACAATTTTTTCTCGAAAAAGTTGTTCGTATACCAATTTGTTCAAATAGAGATGCGTTCGTATATTGAGGTTCCACTGTATTTTCTAAATAAGTATAAACATTTAGAATCGGCCCTTTAAAATAAAATAAAAATAATGCAGTGACGCCGAATCAATGAAAATATGTTTACAATATGATGTAATCACTCAAAACACCTGGCTGCTTCCCACCTCAGTCTTCTAACATATCAAACTGGGAACAGGAAATAATACACTGGGAATCTAATAACGCAAAAAAAAGCAATAAAATGGAACAAACAACGAATAATCAAACTTATGAAGATAAAATAAAATTAAAATAATGCAGCGGTGCCAAATTGCTAAAAATTGCTATGGTGCCAAAACGTCCTAGCACCAAAAAGCCCCTTCACCAAAATGCCAGAGCCAAAATGTCCCATTCCGTTCTTTTCCTGTTATCCCTTTCATATTGGTTCACAGTTGTTTCCCTTTGTAAATAACTAAAGGAGGGAATCTTTGGCCAGCAGCAGAAACAGCAGCAACAACTGTTGTTTTCTCAACCAGTTGTAGCTGTAATTCTAGATGCTTTAGATGTTAATATTTTTCTGTGCAAAAGTCTTAATCCACCTGACATTTCTTCATGCAAAATGATATGAATTCAATAATTTTACCAATTTAAACCATTCTTTGTTGAAATAAGACCCACACTGTGCAAGTCATTGAAAGAGCATCTCCATGAATGTATTTTAGTTAAGTTTTAGGAAGTGTACTTGAACTTTCCATCCCATTTTATGCTGTTGAATACATCATAAGTTCATAATGAGGTGTTTATTTCATGAATTTCTTAATAATAATAATTTAAGATTAATACATACCCTAATTAATAATTCTTATTCAGGATTTATGTATTAATTAATAATACCGTAACTATTTTTTTTTTAATTAAGAGCCCAGTAAAGCCTAAAGCTAAAGGGCCAAATTAAAATAAATAGTCCAACTTCACAATTATTTGTCATTGTAAATTGTAAAAGCACTGTATATATTTTATTAATAATAATAAAGGTTATTTATTTAATTCAATTCAAATATGTGATCAGGTTTGCTATTCAAACCTAGTTTACCTACTTTTTGCAAATCACCAGAAACTGAGTCTAATACAGGAAATACTAGCTCTAATGTAAGATTTAGTGAGGTTGTGCCTAAGCTTAGCATAAGTGTTAGAGACAGGGATGCAAGCAATGTTCCCTCTAAGGTGTGTGTGTGTGTGTGCATGCGCACATGCATTGTGAAACCCATGCACACAGCAAAATAAAATGCGCACAGGCTCAAGCATATCATGAGTCATGACAGTAAATGAAGTAATTTAAAAAATATACCATCAAACAAGGTCTAACCATTTGCATCAACATACTCTATAGTCACTCTTTTAAGTATTAACCCCTTCTGCCCAACTTCGCCAACGTCCGCACAATTACGCAATACAGATTTTTTTACTCTATTTATTTGCATTTTCTTTCTTTTATACATTAATGCATTGAGTATAAACCTTCTCTTTCTCATTTTTGCATAAAAACGAATAGTAATTATCTCATAATTCATAAAAAATAAAATGAAAAATACAAAAGTGGCAAGTGCATACCCTGTCAATGTATATGTGTACATATGTACACATATTGAAATAAAGCTCCACCTACAAAGTTTTCTATTTGCTAAAAATGACGTCATCTATTTTCCTATTTGCTAAATATGATGATGTCATCGCTTTTCCTCTTGGCTAAAACATAATGTCATCACTATATCACCCAATCATGGTTTTTAGTTATCATAGATGATGTCATGATATTATGACATCATTGACTTATAACGTCATCTATAACAGTGAGCATTTCTAATATCCTTTTTAAAAGCTTATTAGGTATTATGGAATTTTATTTAGTCCAATTGGAAACTTTTTTTTTCATGATGTAACCTCTACCGTCATCGAAAAACAGCATCATAAGATCTATGATGTCAACATTGCCATCATGGAAGTGATGGGGTTAAGTGCAATGTTCTCTCTAATTTTTTTAGTCTGTGTGTGCAAGAAATTTTAATTGTGCATACATTTAGATTCATGGTGAAAAATTGTGCAAACTTTTCTGAGTGCTATTATCTTCAAAATGAAATACAGGGTGTACATAAAGTCAGGATCTATTTTTGTGAAGCACTTGGAAATTATATGGAATTCAATCATAAAATGATAAAGTGGTAACATTTATTAAATAATTAAGAGTAGGATTCGACGTGATGCCCATCAGTATCCCTGCACAGCTCAAATCATTCCGCAGCATTTCTAAACACATTCTGGAGCATTTGCGGGGTTATGTTATCTGCAGCAGTTTGTATACGTGTACGTAAGTTTTCAAGACTCGTAATCTTCGTCTGATAGACGTGCGATTTGATAAAGCCCCATGCAAAGAAATCTAAAGGGGTTAAATCCAGGGCTGTGGAGTCGGCACATAAAAAACCGACTCCGACTCCTCAATTTTTTGTCTATCCGACTCCGACTCCGAAGGTATATTAATTCTAAATCTGCTATGATGATAATTACACAAGAGGCATTTCATCACCACCACGTGAAGCATCATCATCTGTGGTCATTGTTACGGTAACTTTGTCTGTAGTAAAGAATCTTGTAAGTGGTGCTTGTCATTCAGTAGATTTCTGATCTTTTGTTAACTTTGAAGTAGTTGGAAGGTTTTTATTACTATCTTTCTCAATGACAACTTCTAAAATTTTGGGATGGAAACACTGCAAATGTCTTTTCAAATTTGATGCTCTGGTTGGTGCATTTTTATCAGAGCCAGTAAAACCACTGATTTTTGCTTCACATAATTTTTCATCATCATCATCTTCTATCATACACTGACACACGAAATGTTTCCCATCTGTGGTTATTGTAAAATATTAAAAAACTGCAGACTTTGTTGGAAGTGTCTTTGCCATTGTGAAAGGGGTTTTAGACTTGAAAGTTAAAAACTTATGAAATTTAGAAAGAACTCGAAATTAAATAAGCATTAAAAATAAAAAATATTATCTGAAAAGAAAAAATGAATTAATGGCATTAGTGTCTGAAATGGAAAACATTGTGTTTATTATTTAAGTGGTTTAACCACCATAGCTGCCAGTGATATCACACACAAAAACATATTTTATTAAAATTTATATTGAGGTCGGAGTCGGTACATTTTTACCGACTCCGACTCCACAGCCCTGGTTAAATCTGGTGATCTCGCTGGCCAAGGTCTGTTGCTTCCGCGTCTGATCCAGCGATTTGGAAAACGTCCATTTAGATAATCCTGAACAATTTTGGCATAGTGACAAGGAGCACCATCATGTTGATAGACGACGGGGATGGGATTGTTAGTACCGTCGTCTATCAACATGATGGTGCTCCTTGTCACTATGCCAAAATTGTTCAGGATTATCTAAATGGACGTTTTCCAAATCGCTGGATCAGACGCGGAAGCAACAGACCTTGGCCAGCGAGATCACCAGATTTAACCCCTTTAGATTTCTTTGCATGGGGCTTTATCAAATCGCACGTCTATCAGACAAAGATTAAGAGTCTTAAAAACTTACGTACACATATACGAACTGCTGCAGATAACATAACCCTGCAAATGCTCCAGAATGTGTTTAGAAATGCTGCGGAATGATTTGAGCTGTGCAGGGATACTGATGGGCATCAAGTCAAATCCTACTCTTAATTATTTAATAAATGTTACCACTTTATCATTTTATGATTGAATTCCATATAATTTCCAAGTGCTTCACAAAAATAATCCTGACTTTATGTACACCCTGTATATAATTATTAAATACTTAATAAATATTATTTCCATAAGGTGATAGCTTGATTATGGTACTATTAAATGGATATTAAAAGACTGTTTACAATATTATATATTCTTAAAAAAGAAAACACTTTATCCTTTCTAAAAATATGAATAAAATAAAAAATAGTAAAATAAAATTCAACAAAATAAAGAAATAAAATAAAAATAACATTAATTGAAAATGACTCTTTTAGTTAGCATTTCTCAAAACAATTTTTAGCATTTAGCAATTTAAAATAGACTATCAAGATTAATACATGATTTTATCCATTCACGAAATAGGAATAAAATAAAAAATAATAAAATTCAATAAAATAAAACATAATCAAAATAACATTAAATGAAAGTGCCTTTCATTTAAGTATGATTATGATTTCTCCCTACGATCTTTAGCATTTGCCCATTCCAAATAAACTCTATGAAGATTAATACATCTGTCATCATTCAGGTAACTTTTAATTTGCATGAGCATGTCCAAATGATTTTCTTTCAAGTGGTTTCTTAATTTGTTCTTTATAGAATTCATTAAACTGAAGCCACGCTCACAGTCCACACTAGATGCTAGGAAAGTTCCCCCAATATCCATCAACTTAGCAAGGTCACAAAATTGTTCATTTTGGAGGGCAAATGTCACCATATCATCAAAGTTTTTAACCAGCTTACTTTTTATTTTCTTGCATACAACAAATTTAAAATCATTGTACTGTTCAGTTATGGTAGAACTTTCATCAAGAAAATCTGCATATTTTGCACATAAAGCTTTAACATGCTCAATGCCAAAGTCAAAGTCTTCTGTAAAATAGCTGAACAATCAAAGGCAAACCATTCTTTTACTTCATTTTCAGGAAACCTGTCTTCCAAAACAAAGTTTTTTTATAAAAGTTAATACCAAATGAGTATCAATTACATTATTTTCCTGATGATATTTGTTCAGTAGAGTTTTGACTTTGTCGCTTCATGAAATTTTATTTCCCAGATATTGTCCTTTCATTTTGTTCAATTTACCATGTGCAAGATGAAATGCATCCAGCAGTGTCAAGCCACGCTTTTGAAAAAGCACACACAATGAAGCTAATTCTTGTAAAACATCATTCACAACCTCTAAAGCTATTCGATAATTTGGGTCAGTTAATTTCTTGTAACAGTAGCTAGCTATTGGATCTTCAGTTGCGTCTTGCTCAAAATAATCTATTAAAGAATCATAGTTTTTCATTACTGCTTGAAGTGCAAAATATCGAGACAACCACCTCACTTCATTTAGAGGCCTGAAAGCAACTGATTCATTTTCAGAAGCATTCGCTATTTCTTGGAATTTGTGCTTTTTTGTTGAAGACCTGGAAAAAAATTAATATATAGTTCGCATTAATGTTTCAATATCTTTTATTTGCTTAACCTCTTTCCAAGCATCACAAATTCCCAAGTCTTCACGGTGTGCAACACAATGTTGTTGGACAAGATGAAAAATTTCCCGTTTCAGCTGTGCTGCTATACCATTATGCTTTCCCAGCATCACAGATGCACCATCAGATGTTAACATGACCATTTTGTGTAGGTCAAGTTTGTTTTTTTCATAAAACTGCTTGATTGCAGATACTATTGTAGAAGCATCACATGCTTACAGCTCCAAGATTACACCAAATGATGTTTTATATTGGGTGGAATTTTGGGGTCTAAATTTGAAGTAAAGTATTAGGTATTTGTTGATGGTTACATCTGTGCTTTCATCAATAACTAGTGTATGAAAAGCCAATGAAGCTATTTCTTCTAACATCTTTTTGTACAATGTTATTTATGCTTTCCAAAAACTCAAAAGCATAATTTTTGCTCCTCCAGGCTTCTGGAATATGAACATACATATTTTGCCATATGCTCATTAATTTTATGAACAGAAAGCATAGAACTATTCATATTAACAGCTAACAAAACATTGTCAATCAGAACTTTAATTTCTTCTGGATTTGAACGTGATCATTCAATATGTTCATGCTTTTTCTTTTTTTCAGCTGGACTTTCTAGTAACATACTTAGCACTCCTTTTGCTGGCAATGAAGGATTTTTGTCTTAATTTATTTACGCCATCTAAATGAGTTTTACTTGATAGGTGACGCTTCAAGAAGTCAAGTTTCCAGACATCATTCCACATCTTTCCGCTTGCAAATTCATTTATAACTTTAGCATCATGACAATAAGCACAAATCACCCCCATTTCTGAATCATGACTAAACATTTCTTTTAATTGAACACCAATAATCTCATATGATTTCGGTGTAGCCGTTTCAGCAAACTCATCCAGCCATTTCTTTTGGAAACAAGTCACAGTTCTTTTGCACTTCCCCTCTCTAGACATATTGAGGGCTAATAAAAATAACCTTTCAATACATATGAAGAAACTGAATTGTAACAACAATGAACAATGTACTTAAGGGGTTCATTCACTCAGCATTTCCTGTTATGCGGATAAGGAAAATTTCGGCCTAACCAAAAAAAAATATATATTTATAAAAAAAATTTTCCTGAAATAATTCGGAAAAATACTTAAAAAAAAGTTACAATTTTTTGAAAAAGAAATCCTCTTATTCTGAAAAATTGGCCTTCATGTCATTTTTGGAACCCTATAAAAAAATTAGGAGTACATGTTTTCTAAAAAAAACTTCACAAAATTATTTATCTTGGTACATACTATGAGTATAACATATAAAATATATTTACATAATGCTATAATGGTAAAAAAAAAAAAAGCTGTAAACTCTTGGAAAAATTTTCTATGGTTCAACAATGAAAGAGAACTCGATTTTGGGATCTAATAAAAAAATTCTAAGTATAAGATCTAACTAAAATTTTGTAAATATGTCAAACTTAGTCCGGACTTTCAGAAAAAATCACCAAAACACTATTTATAACAAAATCGAAATATGATTGAACTTAACTACAATAAAATATGACCACACTAGCTAGCTTGGTTTATTCTCCAACTAATACAAAACTGAACTGAAGGCATATTGCTCTGTGCTCAGGTGATGGATGGCAGGCAGGGTTGCCAAATCTCACATTTATTATTATCAGGGGTGCAGTGCCAATTTTATAGGTGCCGGAGCTCTGGTGGGCCTGACAAAAGCCTGCCATTTCCTATCCTGTTTCTATATATGCCACACGATGACTAAGTATTTTGTGTTTGCACTCACTCACTAAACTGTTGATAATTAATGGAGACAATTTTTTTGTTGCTTGTTATGGTAATTCCTCCAAACTTCTTCTTGCAGAGGTGCCGGAGCAGTGCTCCGGTGAGCTCCGGCAGCACTGCACCCCTGATTATTACCCATTATATATGATTGACAAACTCAATTTTTTCAGGCAAACCATGATTTAAAAAAAAAACGATTTCTCAAATCTGAAATAAAAATAGCCAATGGCATTTGGACACTGAAGTGCGACCAAAAATAGTAGATCTGGTTGAGTGGTTGTTGTAACTCAGTGACATTAAAAAGCCTGCCAAAACTCAATGAGTCAACGACTATTAGGAATTCAGTGGCGCAACTTTACCCATATTATTATCTATATTTGCACAGTTGCACTTTTTAATATATAAAGTTGGACTTTACTAATATATACACTGCTTTACAAAAACAAAAATTATGATAAATTCAAACATGACACTTAACCAATGTTCCCTCTAAGGTGTGTGCGTGCACACGCGTTGTGAAACCCACGCACACAGCAAAATAAAATGCGCACAGGCTCAAGTGTATCATGAGTCACAACAGTAAATGAAGTAATTTTAAAAATATACCATCACACAAGGTCTGACCATTTGCATCAACATACTCTATAGTCGCTCTTTTAAGTATTAACCCTTTCTGCCCAACTTTGCCAATGTCCGCACAATTACACAATACAGATTTTTTTTTTACTCCATGTATTTGCATTTTTTTCTTTTATACATTAACGCATTGAATATAAACCTTCTCTTTCTTATTTTTGCATAAAAATGAATAGTAATTGTCTCATAATTCATAAAAAATAAAATGAAAAACACAAAAGTGGCAAGTGCATAGCCTGTCAATGTATATGTGTACATATGTACATGTACTGAAATAAAGCTCCGCCTACAAAGTTTTCTATTTGCTAAAAATGTCATTTATTTTCCTATTTGCTAAATATGATGATGATATCGCTTTTCCTCTTGGCTAAAACATATTGTCATCATTATATCACCCAATCATGGTTTTTAGTTATCATAGATGACATTATGACATCATCTGGATGACATCATTGACTTATAACGTCATCTATAACAATGAGCATTTCCAGTATCCTTTTTAAAAGCTTATTAGGTATTACAGAATTTTATTTAGTCCAATTGGAAACTTTTTTTTTCATGACATAACCTCTGCCATCATTGAAAAACAGCATCATAAGATCTATGACATCAACATTGCCATCATGGAAGGGATGGGGTTAAGTGTCATGTTTGAATTTATCATAATTTTTGTGTTTTTATAAAGCATTGTATATATTAGTAAAGTCCAACCCTTTGTATATTAAAAAGGGCAACTGTGCAAATATAGATAATAATATGGGTAAAGTTGCGCCACTGAGTTCCTAATGGTCGTTGACTCGTTGAGTTTTGGCAGGCTTTTTAATGTCACTGAATTACGACAACCACTTGACCAGTTCATTTTAAAATTCACGTGAAAGTAAGCACATGGCTGGGGTTTGGTCTTTTCCTGTTGCAGCTATTGCACAGATTGTTCATTTAGAGCAGAGATCAAAATGGATTTCATTCTATCAAGTGAGAGCAATTGATTATTATAATGCATTTCAGATGTATTTACAAGATTCCATTTCAAATCAATTTAGGTTGTCAGAAGTGTATTTGTGTCTGACTGGTAAATCACTTAAGCCAATGATTCATACACCTGAAAGAGAAGTTATTTCACTTTTTGACCATTTAGATCATTCACTCTTTTAGCGCAGTGGTTCTCAACCTTTACTATACCAACGCCCCTTTACCTCTCAACACCCCCCCACCAGGAAAATTCAATTCTTAAGTCTTGGAATGTTGAATACGGTCATGCAAATCTTCCCTGGAAATGAAACAACAGCTTAACATAACATGAAAGAATTTTATTCAAACAAACAAAAACGCAGTAACGTAAAATAAAAACAATGTGCCACACAAAAATAATACAAAAATACTAGTGAGAGCCTTGCGCTTGGTATTTTCCAGCCAATATCTTCACTGAAGGTTGGATAGAAGTCAGGTTCAACCTCAGTGCACCTGAGGCTGTTATATTAAGCCTGTTACGATATTTGGACTGCATGTAAAGGACATGGCTGAAACCCTGTTCCACTAAATATGAGGTAGGGAATGCCAAGAGAAGAAGACGAGTTCTTTTCCAAAGAACTGGATAACGTTGCCAATGTGTTGCCCACATACCACGCCAGCCAGAGGTGCGGAAGGTTACCTGGGCCTCATCATCATTTTGTACATCAACAAGCTCCTCCTGGATCTCAACTTCAAATTTCGTAACATCTGATTTGAAGGGCTGTACCACCCAGTCAGGGACGTCAAGCTTTTGAAGATTGCTGAATCGGATTTCCATGTCAGCCTTCATCATCTTTAAGTGGTCGATGTAACGGAGTAGATGTTCATCAGTCAGTTTCTCGGACACCTGTGAATAAATTCAATAAAAGCACATTAAAAAACAAGTAGTTTTTAAATAAAAATTTCTGAAATTTATTAAAAAGTAAGTATTTAGTAAAATCAATTACCTTCATCAATTTGGGAAAATGAGCCAGCTGACGCCGTCCAATGCCTTTCTGGTATATGTTCAGCTTGGCGATGAAGCTGCAAATTACAGATTTGCAGTGAATCAGCGTCACTTCATTTCCTTGTAATTTAATGCTGATCTCATTCATTTTTTCAAAGATGTCTGCCAGGTAGAAAATATCGCATTGACTTAACAATACTTGTTCCTTGAGAGTTGCATCAGTATCCTCAAAAAACTCTAAAACTGTGCTGAACAACTCACACAAATGGGAAAGACAATTGCCTTTCGAGAGCCAGCGCACCTCGGTGTGAAGTAGCAGACGCTCAAAAATTTCATCATTGTCCCCACAGAGTTGTCTGAACACTCAGTCATTCAGTGCATTGGCCTTTATCTTGTTGATGGCCTTAACTGCCACACTCAGTGACTCGTGGAGAGGAGGGCTGATTTTTTTCGCCACTAGATTATGACGGTGCAGCACGCAATGGACTGTCAAAATGTGTGGAGCCCACTTTTTCAATAGAGTAGTGAAACCACGGTACCGTCCAACCATGGATGGAGCCCCATCGGTGGCACATGCAATGATGTTGGCAGCTGGAATAGAATTGCAACTCAAGTATTCTTCAACTGCATTAAATATGGTCTGCCCTTTAGTGTCAGTTTCCAAATACTTGGAGAACAAAAACTCTTCGGAAATTTCACCAGATGACAGATAACGAACATAGGTCATCAGCAAAACGTTATTATCTAAGACAGTTGTCTCGTCAGCCTGAAGAGTGAACGGATTTTCTTGCAGAATGGCACACAACTGCTCCTCACTATCCAATGCCATTTCATTGATTCTCCTTGACACAGTGTCATTGCTGAGGGGGATGGATTTTAGAACCTGCGAAGGGTCACACTCCATAACAGTGCAAATAGCTTCTTTAATAGCAGGAAGAATCAGCTTTTCTCCAACTGTGAATGGCATTCCACATTTGGCAATAATGAGAGAGATATTATATGAGGCAACTAAGCCCTTCTCAGTTTGGTTTACGTTCTTTTTGAATATGCTACTGATTGTGCTTCTGGCATGTCTTTCTTTGAGGTCTTTAAAGAATGCAAGGTCTTTGTCAGTTTTATCAGGATGGATTTTAATTATGTGCTCCTTCAGGCGTGAGGGTTTCATGGCCTCATTAGAGAATACTTGCTCACACAGTAAACACATAGGAAGCCGTTGATTCGTAGGAGAAGGTACGAAGCCATAGCTGAGATATTCAACATTATACTGATGACACTTTTTCTTGCCTTGTGACATCGCGAAAACTGTAAAAACATTCAGAAATTTTATTTTTAGTTAAGTTAGCCATTAGCGTAAGAAATGTTTTTATTTGTATGCCTAAAATAAGTTTTATGGTAAACTAGCCTAAATTATACTTCTGCGAGCTGAATATTTTGCTATATCTTTAACAAAATGGAATCATGTTTGCTGTATTAATGTATTTAAATGTTTTTCCTAGCAAGGATGTTACTAACAACTATACTAGACAACTATTTAAATGTCAGTTGACTAATAGAAGACGGCTTTAGTAAAATTACAAAAACACTTACCGAAAAAATGGCGTCTACTCACTTCCAATAATTCACAATAAATGACATAATTACTCAAGAGCCATCTATTGAGAGAATGTTGAACTTGACATAGTGACAATTCTCCCAGTAGATGGCGCTTGAGAAATTACATCAGCTGAGTGGATTCCATATTTTTCGGTAAGTGCTTTTGCAATTTTGCTAAATTAAAAGGTTCTAGTAACCAGTGATGTAGGTCTCGAGATCGGTCTCGGGACCGATCTCGAGACCCAATTTGCAGATCTCGATCTCGGTCTCGACAGACGCGGTCTCGGTTTTTCTCCCAGAGACCTTTCGAGACCTTTATGGCTTTATTTCTTGCCTTCGCTATGCTATAGATCCTCTTCTGGCCTTTGTATGTCTCCAACTCATCATAAATGTTTTGCCAGCCTGCTGCCTTTGCCTGAACCACTGCTTTCTTAACTCTTTTATTTGCTTCTTTATATCTCACTTGATCCTCTTCTCTTGATTTATCCCATCTCCTCTTTGCCATATTCTTATCCTGTATCTCTGTTTGCACTTCTTGGCCCCACCACCACATCTCCTTGCCATCTCCTCTTCCTCCTCTTGATATCCCCAGCACTGTCCGTCCAGTCTCCCAGATCTTATTTGCTAGTCCTCTCGTTGAAATACCCCATCTCATTTCCATTATCCAGTACTGCTCACTTAAAATCTTCTCTAATTCTTTTGTCTTTAAGCCTCCACCACCTGATCTTAGCCACTTTTCTCCAGTTCAAATTTACAGCACCTCTCATTTTCATATCCATTACCAGCAGTCTATGCTGTGGTGCCACACACACTCCTACTATTACCTTACAATTTACAATCCCACTACGATGTGTACTTTTGTGTAGCAAATAATCTATCTGTGAACTTCTACTTCCACTGTTGTATGTTACTAGATGTTTCCGCTTCTTCTCAAACAGTGTGCTTACCAATACCAAATCATAAGCAACTGCAAAGTCTATTACTCGCTCTCCTTCTGGATTTTTGTTTCCCAGTCCATACCCTCCATGCACCCCTTCAATATAACTGTTATCATCTCCCACATGTCCATTTAGGTTGCCACCCACCACCACTTTTTCCTCTTCTGGGATGTCCTGCATGACCTTGTCCATATTCCTGTAAAACTCCAACTTTTCTTCCTCATCACATCCCGCCTGTGGTACATATACACACACAACCCCCGTTTCAAAAGTCTGTCATTTATCCTTTTTACTTCTACCACTTCATCCTTCAGCTCTTTGCACACCACTATGCCCACCCCATTTCTTCCTCCTTGCTGTGCTCCACTGTAGAAAAGTTTGTACCCAGCTCCAAGCTCTCTTGCCTTATTTCCTTTCCATCTCATTTCCTGTACACACATGATATTCACCTTTCTTCTTTCCATCACATCTGCTACCTCTCTTCCTCTCCCCATCATGGTACCCACATTTATGGTAGCCACCCGCAACTTCACTTGAGCTCTCTTCTTTAGCCGCACTTGCAGTAGCCCTCGCCTTTCTGCAGAGATAGGGTAGTATATCTGCATGTCACTTCCGGGGTGCGCCCTAGCCCTTATACTGTCATTATAATGGATCTGCATTTCATAAGGTTTTGGTAAAGGTTTTATGGCTGGATGCCCTTCCTGCCACCAACCCTCCTCCTAAATTTATCCAGTCTTGGGACTGGCAGACTTGGGCTGGCTTGCCCACTCCCAGGCAGAGTTGAAGGTTATTTTTTTCCTTAACCCTTTAAAGAGCCACTAAATCCAATTTCACAGTTGTTCCCTAGAGTTGTCAATTCTCTACCAAAAAATGAAAGTGTTAATTTTAATGTTTTTTGCTTGAAAATCACAAATATGATCAAAATTTAATTTTTTTAACCAAAAAAAAACCCCTGATTTTGTTTTTTCATTTTATTTTTTTCAAAGAAAAATGGTTCAAAATGATACCAAATGTATAATTGTATATTATATATATTATATATATTATATATATTATATACAGTATTGGATAATTCTGAATATTTCAAGAAAATAGTAAATTGATATTTCATACAAAAGGACCAATTCTAGATATGAAACATTGATAGAAAATTAATAAAATATAATGTAGGTTATACAAAGTAGTACAAAAAATACAATAAAAAATATCAGCAGTTGCCTGCTAGTATTTATAATACTGCCAAGTACACATTCATTGGTAACTAGTACTGTATACTTATAAGTCCATCAGGCACACAATAGTACTTATGAAACCCTAACAGGAACATGCCTTCTTGCACCTCTTCTGCGAGCGATAACTACTAAAGCATAAGATTATACACAGAGCTGGCTTGTCCAGGCAGTCATCACAATAGTATGTGGTTTCCTTACACTTACATACCCCTTTTCCTTTCTTTTTACAAGATGGTGGCATTATGCTATACACGCAGCAGTTGGGTTTATGTTTTTTTCTTCATACTGTGATGGAAAATGTTTTGCTGCTGCAGCTAATCTAGCATTGACTGGAGCGACAGATCTGCAACCCCATCCTGAGTATATATTTCAAAACACTGTACATAAGGATAGGCAAATATAATGACAAGGACCAAACATTTTTCTAAGCCATTGAGTAAAGCTGATTATAGTACTCATGGACAATACTATTTAGTGTGACCATTCTTGCATTACCCCTTTAGCTGCGGCATATAATTATTTTTTTTTTCCTCAAGAAGTGTCAAAATGTCACTAAAAAAATGGATGTTTTATTTCAACTTTTTTCTTTTTGGGGGGATGCAGTGACCACATAGTTTCCATATCTGACAATATTTTTTATAATTTAAAAAAAAGTATAAAAAACAACAGTGAACTGTATAAATAGACTTTAGTCACCTGACAGTTTATATCCTAAACTGCGTAAAGCGACTTTGCTCCACAATAACGACAGATTTTTAGACTGGAAAAACAATAAAGGAATAAAATAAATATAGAATTTGAATTTTATTTTGTTTGCTACAAATAAAAAATTCTTTTAGTAAAGCATGAACAAAAAAAAATAAAATTTTGAAAATTACATGTAATGTATGTACACTAACATACAAAAATTATGAACATTGGCAGATTTTTTTATATTTCTTTTGGGTGTGATACACTTCAAAGCATGGAATGATGCACAGAGGAGGGTTATTTATACATTTGATGCAGTAAAATGTTATCTGTCTTCTATATACACCACTACCTTTCTTGGAACTTTTTCAGGGTAAAATAGAGCAAACAACACAGTTAAGCTTGACTTTTTTGTCCTGTTGTTGTGCTAGGAAATGCCTTTGTGTCAGTCTATTAGCCAAAGTCTCTTCACTCCTTCTATAATGCCATTTTGATTCTTTCAATGAGTACCCATCTAACATTAATACCTAAAATTACTTTTTGTCTGAAGTCCCCTTGATTTTGTTTCATGGTAGGTTTGAATATTATAGCAAATATGAGAATTAACTAATGCAGCCTCTATAATAAAATGCCAAATGACTTGGTACCATTTCCTTGACCTTCTGTTGAATGGATATGTTGCACAGAGTTGATCAAATCTGGCAACACCACCCATATACTTGTTATATGAAACCTGAACTGATGGCTCATCTACTTTTCTGTCTCCTGATTTAGATTTTTTTTGATACTTCAGCTGTCCCACAATCTCCTATTGTTAACAACATATTAACTCTCCCAGTATCTTGCCAAGTGCATGCAAGCATCATGTTGTTCTCATTATGCCCAAATCACTGGTAACACTCCCCTCTTTAGCTCAACTGCCTTCATATCTTGGGGCAGGCCCTTTCTTTTTGCATAAACAGTGCCACATGCTGCAGTGTTCTTCAGTATGAGATCATTATAAAGGCTCACACTAGAATAGAAGTTGTCCATATATGCTACATGTCCCTTGTTTTCATTATCTTGAAGCAAGGACTGAACAACATGAGAGCCAAGACCTACACCCTGCTGTTTGTTACTATCCTTCCGTATGTAAATGTCAAACTTTAGCAAATACCCAATGTGAGAATCGCAAAGAGACCACACCTTGATACCTCATTTAGCTGATGGCTTTGACGGAAGATACTGTTTGAAATATAATCTCCCTTTGTACTTCAACATCAATTCATCAATGCTTATTTCCCCATTAGGAGTATAGACAGAGTTATACAATTTTGTACTATGTTTATTATAGGCCTGATTTTATATAACCTATCATCATTATTCTCTCTACTTTCATTGTCCACAAAGTGCAGACTTAAATGGATTAATTCATACCTAATTCTAGAAAAGACACAACTAAAACCAGGTGTACAAGTTAGCCAAAATTTGTCAGAAAAATACTCTTATCGGGTAGGCTGATGAACAATGCCCATTGCAATTTCCACTGAAATGAAAGCTTTTATTTCCTGGAGTGAAACATCTTTCCAGTAATGATATTGGGACCTAGGAGGCAGGGGTTGCATCTTTGCAATCATTGTTGCAGCATATTTATTAGTTTCGTTAGCCTACATGTGAATAAATTTCATCTGGAAATAATTTGGTAAAACATTCAACAGGGGCCAATTTTTCAAATCCCATAACTCCATGGGTTTCAGTATAGTCTCTTACACCTTTGAGCTTTTGTGGATTATCAACTTTGACATTGCTTACTCTAGACCATGTAAGAAGTTGATTGGTGGTGGTGTTGACTGTGCTGGAGGTAGGCCTAGGTGCTGGCTCATCATCTTCCATAGTGTCATCACTGGGGAATCATTATCATTTGCAGCATCATCAATATCTGAATCCTCATCTTCACTTTCAGGAATCAGAGATGGCAAAACACTCCAATATATCACATATTTCAACTTGAGTGAATGGTCTCTTTTGCTTTGAACTCATTATTCTGTGAAGGATAAAAAAAATTTTATATATATATAATTCATTGGGCACTCATAATATGACAATAAACCTAGAAAGTTAATCTAGCCAATGTATTGTTCAAACAATCAAAAAAATGATGGAAAGTCTACTAAGCTAGCCCAAACAATGTCTATTATACAGGGTGGGCCGTAAGTTTCCATACATAGGAAAATTTAAAAATTTGTTTTTATGTTTCAGATACCCTAAGAATATGCGTTTGACGAAAGAGCAACGAATTGAAATCATACTGATGGCTGGGTCGGGAAGCAGTCGCATGGTTGCAATGAACTTTAACAGACAACATGGAACGAACATCACACACGACACTGTGGCAAAACTTATTAACAAGTTTCAGAAAACTGGAAATGTTGCAGATCAACCGCGAAGTGGTCCAAGACGTACAGCCACCGATGAAGACACAACAGCTACGATACTTACAGCGCTTACACGACGGTTGTCTGCAGAAAGTGGTGTCAGCAGATCGAGTATCAGGCGCATTTTGAAAGCAAACAAATGGCATCCATACAAATTGCATATGGCACAGCATTTGAGTGAAGACGACTCGGATAGACGGATGGAATTCTGTGAATGGGCATTAACCAAAGTGAACGAGGATGCAAACTTTTCAACTAAGATCTTGTTTACTGATGAAGCAAATTTTTACGTCAATGGAGAGGTTAATCGGCAAAACATACGTTATTGGAGTAATGCTAACCCTAACTGGCTGAGTCCGACGAAGATGCAAGGTGCCGGTAAAGTGATGGTGTGGGCCGGGATATGGGGTGACAGAATTATTGGACCAATTTTTGTCAGTGGAAATCTTAATGCCGAAAGGTATCTTAACATGTTGCAAGAAGAGATTTTCCCATCCCTGCTAAACGAGGAAGGTAACTTCCCAGTTTACTTCCAGCAAGATGGAGCTCCACCTCATTATGGTCTTCACGTGCGTCGGTATTTGGATCAGCAGTTTCTGGATGCTTGGATTGGTCAGCGTGGTCCTGTGGAGTGGCCTCCCAGATCCCCAGATCTCACCCCCCTTGATTTCTATCTTTGGGGGCACTTGAAGGCCATGGTGTATCAGGAAAAGATACGAGACATAAATCATCTAAAGGAACGTATCACCAACGCCATTACAAGCATAACGTCAACTGTGCTAATGCGTGTTCATCAACAGTGGGGAACACGTATTGAAATGTGTTTTCAAAACAATGGCAACCATGTAGAGCATATTATATAAATAAAAATGGTTGTCCATAAAAAAATGTTTATTTTTCCTATGTATGGAAACTTACGGCCCACCCTGTACATCATATATGGCACGTTTCATTTATATTTGAAAATCTAACATATTTACGGTACTTAAAAGAAATAATAACTTATATTTTTTTTATGAAAAAGCAGAATCAATGCATCCTTAACACACATTAATTAACTAGCTGTGATTAAATGGCAGGGTCTGCCAGTTTGGTGAGACTCTGACTCATCCAGTAGATGCAAGATGTCACCAGAGACAAATTTGGCAGTAAATTACACTTCATGGTTAAGAATTGCTTTACATGGCCAAAGGAAACATTTATTGAAGGTCGTGGAGAAAAGTCAATTTCAGCGCTGTAGGACAAAAACATTTTGGGCAACTTTAGTCACCCAACGCAGCCAAAGAGTTAAATATCTAAAGGGTTAAATATAAATGTTAATTAACCAAAATACACTAAATGCATGAAAAATATTACAGTGCATTTCAAATTATTATGCAAATATGACAATTTGACAATAAACCTAATATAAGCAATGAAATAAATTATCACTTATTTTCTTATATTCTATACAATATATCAATGTTTCTGTGAAGTTTCACCTTTATTGTTCAAATATTTTAGAAGATATTGTCATAAATGTAATGAAATAGAAAAAATTCTGTTCCAAATTATTAAGCAATTGATATTTAAAGGCTAAAAATAGCTAACATAACATATTTGTCTATTAACAAATGACATATTGAAAGAAATCCAACAAAAATAAACAAATAATTTTAATTATAACAAGATATTTTTATGTTATGTTGTTATATTGTACATTTTTACTTATTGATGTATCCACCATGTTTTGACAAGACTTCAACTACCCTATTATCCATAGATTTGGTTAGTGCAAAAATGCTCTCACTAGCAATTTCCTTAGCAGATGACAATATTGCATTCCAGAGCTCATCTTTGGATGTGTACTGCCAACCATCAACATATATACTCCTTTTGAGCATACTCCAAAAGTTCTCTATTGGGTTTAAGTCTGGTGAAGATGGAGGCCACACCAAGATCTTGTCATCTTTAAAGCCTAGTTCACCTAAGGACCCAATGGTGTACCTAGCAGCATGTGAGGGTGTATTGTCCCGCATGAAAACCATCTTCCTCTTGAATGCAGGACCCTTCTTTTTGAACCATGGTATAAAGTTATCCTTCAGAAACTTGACATAGGTCTGGGCATTCATTTTCACACCTTCTGGCACTCTGAAAGGCCCAACTAACTGTTCTCCAATTATTCCAGCCCAAAACATGACTCCTCCACCACCCTGTTGATGTCTTAGTCTGGATGGTTGAGGTAAGCCATTGACCAGCCAACCACGGCTCCAACCATCCGGACCATCCAGGGTTGCATGGCATTCATTGGTGAAAAGAACAGTATGGAAATCTGTCATGTATTTACATGCCCATTCAAACCTTTTACTCTTATGCTGTGTAGATAATGGTGGCCTTGTGATGGGATTCTTCACTTCAGCAACTTCTTTAAGGATTCGACATCTTGAGGTTCTTGGCACTTGGGCCATTCCAGCTCTTTCAAATATTTGTTTACTGCTGCAGAGGGGTGTCTTAACAGCTTCTCTCCGAATTATTCTCTTCTGTCTTTGAGTTATCTTCCTATTTTTCCCTTTATTCGATCTTGTTCTAATGGCATTACTGTTCTGGATGAAATTCTTTATTGTTCTATGATCTCGACCAAGTTCTTTAGTAAGATCGATGGTTTTCCTTCCTTCTGATAAGCCTTTGATAATATCAGTCTTTTCAGTTGTTGTCAGGTCTTGATTTTTGCCCATTTTAAATAAAAAATGTGGTTTTCTTAATAATTTAGAACAGGAAAATGTGATAAATTTTCAAAAATGTGCTATCATTCACACACTACTCATTTAAACATTATGAAAATATCTGAAACAACAATAGAAATAATTAGTGAAGATACTGAAGCTACTGGCCTATTGTGAACTAAAGTATATTACAATTTTGCATAATAATTTGGAATGCACTGTAGTTATGATTTTAAAACAAATTAACTTTCAAAATGTTTACACAGTAATGTAAACAGCTGAGATGAAATTGCAAATACTTTTGTGGGCCAGTGTGTGTATATATATATATATATTACTCATCAGAATAATGTACGTTTGTAGTAAGTAAAAGCATATATATCCTTTATTGTAACCATGAATTACTATTTCCATGAAATTCTATTACATGAATGCAAGATCAATTTTTGAGATCGTGGGCATTCTTTTAGACTTGACAAATATGAATACAGTTATATATTAACAATTACAACCTTATAAGCAAATAAAGCACTAGGATTTCTTTAACTTTAGGCAAGCATAGGCTTAGTAATTTAGGCCTTCATATTAGCAAATATTAATAAGTATTCTATTAAATTAAATTCTTTTTCCCTTCCAGATCTATTCATGCTCTATATTAGGTCTGCTATTATTTTTAGACAGGGTTAATCCCGAAATATAACACATTATTCAGGAAATTACTCAGTAAAACACTTAATATTAGTGTTCTTGAAATACTAAAATGATGAAAGACTTCCCTTAGAGAAATAGTACCTACACTTTTAACTGCAAAAATTTTAAGAATGAATTTATATTGTAATTAAATTTTAAAATACACTTTACTGTGGTATTGGAAGAGATAAATTAAAATCATCAAAGCAGAAGTTATTATAAAATTATTGGGCTATACATTACTAAGCTTCATTTAAGGTATGGGTCTCACTCATTTTAGCTGCAGGTTGCAATGCAACATGTAAGCTCATTTGCAGACACATATATGGTATGTACCTCATTGCTGTTCCATGCATTGGTCTCTCTTCACACGAAGGTCAAGCTAGTGGCCCTGTCTCTAGGTCTGGCTTGATGGAGGAGCGAGTTGCTTTCTTGCACTCTCCACCATACATAGCCAGGTACACCTGGCTCATCTGGTACCAACCTGAGCCAGGCATCTAGTCTTCTCTTGAAGACTTCAACTTTGACCCCTGTAACATTTCTGAGGTCCTTTGGAAGCTGGTTAAAAAGTCTTGGCCCCCTGACAACCAAGCTATTTTCCTTCAGTGTTGAAGAAGTCCCTTGTCAGGCCTTTAATTTGTGAACACTACACATCCTGCCTTTCCTATTTTCCAGTGTTGTTTGAATGGTAATTGGGTTTAGTTTGAGGTTTGGTACCAGTTTTTCAATCATTTTCCATACTGTATGTAGATTATGGTGTACCTTTCGCTTCTTTCCAGGGAGTACAAATTTAGTTTACGTAGTCTTTCCCAGTAGTTGAGTTCTTTGCAGCCATCAATTTTTGCTGTGAAATGCCTCGGAGTTTCTTCTAGTGTATTAGTTTCTTCCTTTTTATATGGGGATGTCAAGGCTGAGCAGTATTCAAGTTTTGGTATAATCAGTGTTTTTAGCAGGGGAATCATTACTGTCTTGTCCCATCTTTTGAATGTGTTCTTAGTGCCTATCCCACTACTCCTTTTGCTTTGTTTATTGCTATTTGATTTTGTTTCAAATTCGCATCATCAGTCATTATTACCCCCAGATTGATCACTTTCGTGCTTCTCTGCATTTCCTGTCTATCTGGGCATAATATGCAGTCTAAGTTCCTCTTTTCTACCATATCTCAAGAGCTGAAATTTCTGTGTTAAAAGTAATGTTGTTGTCTTTTGACCATTTGTATATTTTGTTCATGTTCCTCTGCAATCTTTCCAGTGTTTACAAGAAATTGTAAATTTTCTCTCTAACTATTCTTTCAAATACTTTGGTGAGGTGGAATGTCATTGACACTGGTCTATAGTTCTTTGCTTGAGATCTATCCACTCCTTTATATATAGGGTCAATGTTTGCTCTTTTCAAGATGCCCAGTATTTGCTTCTGGTCTTCTCTTGTGCACCCCTTGTGTCCTGGTGCATATATATATTCTAGGGCTCGCACAAAACCGATAATTTTCAAAACCGAGTTTAACTGACGCTCATTATCAAAACTGGTTTTGACGTCTATTTTTGCTTTTTATGAAATAAATATAAAACTTGCAAAACTAGCACAAATATAACATTTATTTCATGTACATATTTGAATAAAAAGTATCATTAACAAAAAATATAAATCCATGATTTATTTAACACAAAAACATATCCTCTCATTTTAATAAAATTGCAAAGAAAAACTAGTTCTTTAAAAAATTCTTAAAGGAAAATATAACAACATTAGGAACTTGCTTAATAATCGATTTTATTTTGGTAATAATCTTTCAAAAAACACAACGCATTGAGCAGGGCCGGATTAACCATTAAGCAAAATAAGCCCGTGCTTAGGGCATCAAGGGAAGGGGGGCACCACAGAAATTTTCCATTGTCGGATTTACCATGGATTTATTATACTATTATAATCGCGGTTTATAGCCTATAAGCTGTTGAAAACTGAATTATATATTCATATAGTATTTATTTTTTTCATTTTGTTTGAATTTGTAGTGAACAACAACCCTTTTGAGAGAATAAATATATTTCGTTGTAATCACACACTTTACGCTTTGCGTTATTATTTTGTTTATATCAAATCTTTGAGCGCCATATTAAAAATACATATAGATTAAATATTTTCGTGTGCTATAGTAAATGTAAAAACAAGATTCAGTCATGCTGAACTTTATAAATAATTGTAGAAGACAATATTGAGTGTGCCTCCCCAAATGTAGAAATTGCCTTTTGTATATTTTTAACATTAATGGTCACAAATTGCTCAGCTGAGCGTTCATTTTCTCAGTTGAAGTATATTAAAATACCAACAGAACAACTATGCAACAAGGCAGGCTGGATGCCTTATCTCTACTAAGTATAGAAGCAGATGTGTTACGTAAGATTAGTTTTGAGGATCTGATCAAAGACTTTGCAATTAAAAAAGTAGGAGAAAACTTTTCAAATATAAACGAAGTGGAAGTATACAAAAATAAACATTATTTTCCATCTTACTGTAAGTTTTGTTTCATTTCAAAAAATAAAATTTTATTTTATGGTTTATTTTGTTTATATTTTGAATTCATATATATGGGGCACCAAAATCTTTTAAGTGCTTAGGGCCTCTAAAGGTCTTAATCCGGCCCTGGCATTGAGCGTTTTACCCAAGAGACTTGTTCTAATTTTTGTGCTGAACAGTCCTGTAATCGAAAAAGCTCTTTCCGACTGGACGCTGGTCGCTTTAATTGTAAGCAATGCTCTATAAAGTTGCTTGAGCTTTTCGCTCCTATTCAAGGTTGCTTCAAAGTACAGTGGACCCCCAATTTGAGTACGCTCGTCCATAGGCTCCTATTGACTCGACTTGAGTAGAAAACTCGATTTGAGTATGCCAGCCGGCTTGTTTGAGGACAAGGTCATGAGCTACTTTAAGTCATTCATAGCAAACAGGCAGAAGCAACAGAAAATTGATGCTTATTTCAAGCCCTCAAGTCCCCAACCCTCTACCTCTTCCATGTCATTGGCTGTGGGCCCAAGAATGCCTAGCCCTGATGAGTTACCAGACATCATCATGGAAGGAGACTCTCCCTCCAAGCAATAATTCCTCCCCTCCATTCCTCATCTGGAACTTCCAGCACATCAAGCAAGACTCCTACAGGATTATTCTATTTTGTCTATATTGTACAGTATGTATTTTGTATTCTATTCTGTCTATTTTTAATACAATTACTAAATTTCGTAGGCCAATTTCTATAGAAAAAGTAGGGGTGGGGTGAAATTTTTTGTGTTTTGGAACGAATTAATTAATTCCCATAGGTTATTAAGTTCGATTTGAGTACATTTCGAATTGAGTACGCCATGCTGGAATGGATTACGTACTCAAATCGGGGGTCCACTGTACTTGAATTCTTTGTTGATTTCGAGCTCAGTGGTGTCTTTCTTAGGCTCCTCATTTAGTTTCTTCATTGCACAAGTATACTCACGCATGAGTTGATCATCAGCATCGGAAATAGATGAGACAACATCTGTTTCTAGTTGAACAATTTCTTCATTTTCAGTTTCTTCACTCAACTCTGCTGTGCTCCGCTCATGATGTTCTGGAAATAATCTCTCATATGCTTGTTCAGCATAATTCTTCAAAACTTGTTTTGTTGGAAAAACAAAAGTTCTTGACATCATTCTTAAACTTCCTTGGATTGTGGAGATAACTCAGCAGAGCCACAGTTTCCACGTTTCTTCTCAAATTATAACGATTTGAAAGTCTTTGACGAAGCTTTAAAGCCAAAGGATTGGCTGCTTCATCAAGTTTGCCTAAGACAAATTCTAATGAAGACTCTGCTTTAAGTAGGTCCGCATCTTCCGTGCATATAGCCTTCAAAATCATTTCTACCGGATGAAGAGTTTCATATATCAAATTAAGTGTTTTCCATTCATTGTCAGATACGGCTTCAGTTGAAAGTACTGCTCATAGGGCATTTGGAATGCAGCTTTTTAATTTAAAAAATCTTTCTATCATATAAAACATGCTATTCCATCTAGTTTTGTAGTCTAGTATAAGCTTATATTCTTTCCCATTCAAGTTTGCTCTCACGAAATCTTGCAATATTTCATTTTTGGTTGGTGATTTTCAAAAAAGTTGCAAATTTTTCTGACCTTGTTTATACTTTTTGCAAATTCGTGTTTTGGTTTGGGAAAATAAGCAGCCCCCTTAGGGCATTTGATTCGACTTGTATGTAGGAGAATTACGAGTACTGACTAATCAGGGTCCTTGGTGTAGTGGTTAACATATCCAACCGGCAATTGGATGGTCCCTGGTTCGATTCCTGGGAGGTACCTCATTTTTCATTTGCTCATTCTCCCTCCTCATTTTGTGCGGAATGCTCTTCTACACAAGCGTCGTTCTTTACATTAATTATACTGTGTATTGTTTGCAGTATATATATATATACAGGGTGATCAAAAAGTCTCTCTGCAGTAGTAATAAGATATTTACTTTATTGAAATTTTACGTAAGGAGATATAAGAATTCTATAAATGTAATGACATATCATTGTTACCTGTTTAGAGTAAGTGCTGGAAGTGTTTTCCACCATTTCCTTGACATAGCTGGATCCTTCTTGCTTTATTAGCAAATACTGTGCATAATGTTTCAGCTGAAATAGACTGCACATAAGTTTGGATCTCTGTTTGTAATTCATCAATAGTTTTTGGATTATTTTTATAAACACTGCTCTTAGCAGCCCCCCAAAAGTAAAAATCAACAGGCGTGAGGTCAGGTGAATGGAGAGGCCAAATTCCTCTTGAAATTATGCATTCTCCGAAGACATCTTCCAATAATTGCATAGAATAATGAGCTGAGTGTGCTGTAGCACTGTCTTGCTGAAAGTATGCATTTTGGAGTTCGTTTTCGTTCAACTGGCCAATAAATGAGTATAAAATTTGCTCACAGTAATGCTCTGAATTGATGGTTTCAGAAAAAAATATTGGACCAATGATACGGTGTCTTGAAATCGCAACTCAGACACCAATTTTTTCAGGATGTAGAGGAGCTTCGTGAATACTGTTAGGGTTTTCAGAGCACCACAGATGCGTGTTTTGTGAGTTGACGTACCCTGAAAGGCTAAACCATGCTTCATCTGTGTAAAACGTCACATCCAAAATGTCTTCTCCATTTTGATCAATAAAATTATGAAACCACTCATAATAATTTAACCTGTTTGGAAAATCTGTAATTGTCAGTTCCTGTATGGCTGTCACTTTCTAAGGATATAATTTGAGTTCTTTTTTAACTGCTTTTTGGGTGTAGCCATAGCTCAATCCACATTGTTGTGACAGTCTCCTGAGTGATTTTGTTGGGTTTTGTAGCAATCGATCAGAAATGTCACCCAACTTTGCCTCAGTTAAAACGGTCTTCCACTTCTTGGAGCATCTTGAACAGAGCCAGTCTTGCAAAACTTTGCAATTAAATCACGGACAGTATCTCAATGAGGCAATGGTATCTCCGGAAATCATTTCTGGAATTCTCGCTTTACAAATTCTCTGTATTTATTACCATTTTTAAACACGAACTCGACTAAAAATATTCTTTCCTCAAACAACAGCATGACATTGAAGGCTAGCCTTATAATCTGATTGACCTAGCCTAAGCATACTCACATACAGCCTACCATAGCAAGACTTAGGTTAGACTAGCCTAGACTTTGCCAATATTTTGTTAAAGATTTCACGATATCGTACAATTTTCATTAAAATATCTAACTTCTTGTATGATTACATTTTTGTCTTATAGAGTCATAGTTGCGGAGTGACTTTTCGATCACCCTGTATGTATATATATATATATATATATATATATATGGGATGAATTTCACAATTAGACTGAATGAATGAATGATGTACACCCACAAGGAAAAAGAAAAATGATTCCAAGGCCTTTCATGTATTCAGAAGTACACCTCATCAGGGAATGAAGGGTGGAGGCACATGATAACCAAAAATATATACAGTGGGACAGAGAAACAAAAAGATTAACACAAGATTAACAAGAGTTGATTAGAGGCAAAAGGTATTTTAACAAGATATTGTCAATTTTATACATTCCTGTACTGTTACTGAAATTATTTTTAAAATGGATAAATGCACATTATAGAATATTTCTTTCGATTATATCTGTGCTTTTAACAAGAGCTTTAAAACTATCCCACTTAATACTCTGATTACACCTATACATATGGTTAAACAATGCATTAGAATTATTTGCTGTTTTACCCTAATATCTAACATTTTACCCATTTGGCCTATATATACTGAGTCACATTGTGTACATCCGATTGAATACACACAACCAACCACATTATCTGGGCTATTCTTTATTAAGCATGATTTTACAGTTATTATTGTACTTAAAGACCACATTGATACCAATTGCTTTTAGTAAAGTGGAAGGTATTGGAAATTTATATGGTAAGGTAGGCTAAGGATATTTTTACGCTCAAATTCCTTTACAATTACACTATTATAATACCTATTCTTGGCTTTCCTTAAGCAGTTATCTAAAAATGAAATAGGGTAACATAATTTAGTACCAATATTCATGATATTGCATAACTCAGAATCCAAAAATTCAGGACTGACAACTCTCAATGCTCTAAGAAACATAGCAGAGAAAATAGAAGATTTAATCGTAGGATGATGGTCAGAATAAAAATGCACATAAGAGTTATTATTAGTGGGCTTACAATAAACTTCAAATTTGAACTGATTAAAACATCTCTGAATTTTTAGATCCAGAAAAGATAGGCTTCCGTCATTTTTTTTGTCAACTGTGAACTTAATAGATTAGCGATGGGAAATCCCCTTTCACTGGTATTGGCTAACTTATATATGGAATTTTTTGAAAGCAGAATTTTGCCTACTGTTGTTAATTTTAACCTTGTTTGGTACGGGTATATGGATGATATTTTATGCCTTTCACCTAATAATTTGGATGTTGACCTATTTCTTAGTAGGCTCAATAGTTTAGTCCCATCTATTAAGTTCACAGTTGAAAAAGAAAATGATGGATTGATGGAAGCTTATCTTTTGTGGATCTAAAAATTCAGAGATGTTTTAATCAGTTCAAATTTGAAGTTTATCGTAAGCCCACTAATAATAACTCTTATGTGCATTTTTATTCCGACCATCATCCCACGATTAAATCTTCTATTTTTTCTGCTATGTTTCTTAGAGCAGTGAGAGTTGTCAGTCCTGAATTTTTGGATTCCGAGTTATGCAATATCATGAATATTGGTACTAAATTATGTTACCCTATTTCATTTTTAGATAACTGCCTAAGGAAAGCCAAGAATAGGTATTATAATAGTGTAATTGTAAAGGAATTTGAGCATAAAAATATCCTTAACCTACCTTACCATGTAAATTTCCAATACCTTCCAACTTTACTAAAAGCAATTGGTATCAAATGTGGTCTTTAAGTATAATAATACTGTAAAATCATGCTTAATAAAGAATAGCCCGGATAATCTGGTTGGTTGTGTGTATTCGATCAGATGTACACAATGTGACTTAGTATATATAGGCCAAACAGGTAAAAAGTTAGATATTAGGGTAAAACAGCATAAATATGCATATAGAACAGCAAATAATTCCAATGCATTGTTTAACCATATGTATAGGTGTAATCATAGTATTAAGTGAGATAGTTCTAAAGCTCTCATTAAAAACACAGATATAATCGAAAGGAATATTCTAGAATGTGCATTTATCCATTTTAAAAATAATTTCAATAACAGTGCGGAAATGTATAAAATTGACAATATCTTGTTAAAATACCTTTTGCCTCTAATCAACTCTTGTTAATCTTGTGTTAATCTTTTTGTTTTTCTGTCCCCTTGTATATATTTTTGGTTATCGTGCCTCCACCCTTCATTCCCTGATGAGGTGTACTTCTGAATACACGAAAGGCCTTGGAATCATTTTCCTTTTTCCTTGTGGGTTTGCATCATATATATATATATATATATATATATATGATTTTTTTTTTAAATTGCTTCAAGTTATGTAATCTACATTGCTTTGACATATTTGTACTTATGATGAATATTTAAAAAGACAATTCCTCTTCTGGTATCTGTGTTCCCATTTTCAAAAGTTGTTTACGTAACATTTATTCACATTGATATGTGTATATATTATTCATTACATTCCATATTAACCTAAACTTCATCAGCAAACATGATTGGACCTCGTAAGCACACAAACACTCGCAAGTGTTTCACATTCCAAGATACACTCTTCACTACCTTATAATTGGGGATCTGTTGAGCACAACCTCATAAGTAAGTTGGTACCAACTGAACACTTTGCATTATTTCAGAAATGGTTGTACATATTTTAAAGATTCATTTGCCTTTTGTCATTTCATGATTTTAGACATTTTTAATTGAAAATATATTTATATATCCAATATTTAATGTGTCTGTAAGCATTACTTAATGAATTTCACACACATCCTCATCCTCATAAACTATTTTTGTGTGTGTGTGTGTTAATAATTAGGTACTGCTAATGGCTTTTGACAGTAGGCATATCAGTCTTATGTACTGATTCCTTTTCATGCATCATGTTAAAATAGTCATTGTCTGCCATGTGCTTTTCTCAAGCAAAGCCAAACCTTGAAATGAGTTGTTGGTTAAGTAACATTTATTATTCAAATTGTAAATAAGGGTTTTTTTCTCCTCTATTTTAAAGCCAAGGTTCAACCGTAGAGCTCATTAAAAATAGGTTAACATTGGTGATTGTGTAAGGAATGGTCATGTATATAAAGAAAACAAAGTTCAAACGCATGTATAGGGTTCCAGTTAGTCCGCATTTGTCAAATAATATTCCTAACCATTTATAATGGTGTTCATCCATTGAACAGCTGTCTTTTACAGAAAAGCTTGATGCCTGCATATGTTATGGCAGCTTGCGTTTCATGTTAAGCTGCTTATTTTCATGTTTTAGCAGTGATAGAAATATTATATCAAACCAGTTCCTTATTAGGATTTATAAACTAAAAGGTAATGTTAAGAATATCAAAAGGTATTTAATTTTTGGAAATGCTTGTATAATGTAAGGTTTGGTAAATTATTGACCCATATATCAATAATGTGTCAAATTATTCTTTCTACATATGGAACTTGTTAAGAGTAATTCCTCAGATGTCTATATAAATTTTTTTTTAATTTTTTACTCTCTAAATTTATTTTTCAGTTTTAAGTATACTCAAACCCCATTAATTCAACACTTTTGGGGCTCTACCCTCGTCAAATAATCTGGAAGGTATGAATTAACTGGACAGTATGAAATTAGTTGGATATTTTGAACTTTTGTATGAAGTGCAAAAAACTTCTTTTCTACGTGAAGGTCAAAATATGATGATAAAAACCCACTTTAATAGACAGCTCTAGTTTATTTCCACAACAGTTTCGATGCCCACTGGCATCCTCTTCGGGTGGATACAGAAAAACGAATGAACCAAAAACAAGAGGGAAAACAGTCCAGGGACCATTAAGGAATTCACACCTAGGTTAGATCCTGTTCTTCTGACACTGGAAGGACATTTTTATTAAAGGGACCCACTTATAAGTACATATGCACAAATTTAAAACTATCTTCTTGTTCTATACATACAGATTCTATTATTAGCTTTTTACATAATTATTACATTTATTATTACATTTATTACAGAAATTATAAATTTATTACATTTATTATTACATTGTTGTTTATTATACAGAAATTATAAACTGAAAAACAAATGAAAAAGGTCTCTGGATTGTTTCCTTCTCGCCTTTTTCATTCATTTTTCGGTTTATAATTTCTGTATAATAAACAACAATGTAATAATAAATTTATAATTTCTGTAATAAATAATAATGCGATATTAAATGTAATAAATGTAATAATTATGTAAAAAACTAATAATAGAATCTGTATGTATAGAACAAGAAGATAGTTTTAAATTTGTGCATATGTACTTATAAGCCCTTTAATAAAAATGCTCTTCCAGTGTCAGAAGAACGGAATCTAACCTAGGTGTGAATTTCTTAATGGTCCCTGGACTGTTTTCCCTCTTGTTTTTAGTTCACTCATTTTTCTGTATCCACCCGAAGAGGATGCCAGTGGGCATCGAAACTGTTGTGGAAATAAACTCTGTCTATTAGAGTGGGTTTTTATCATCATATTTCGTATGAAGTATTGAAGTATTTGTATATAAAATTTGTTGGGTATTTTAACATTTTATACAAATCTACTGTCCAGTAACTAAACTGTATGGTATAAATTAATTGCAAAGTTTTTAAACTACGGTATTTGGTACTTTCCTCGTGCATTCCTAATTGCTAAAGTATATTCCATTTAGAAATTCATACCTAGTAGGAGAAATAATACTAATTGGCAACCTCAGGAAGCCCCGACACATGCTGTCAGGACAATTGCCCCTGGAGGATAATTTCCCCCCGAAAAACGAAATTTTTTTGAAATAGTGCCATAAATATAAATATATATAAATAGAAATTATATATATATATATATATATATATATATATATATATATATATATATATAATATAATATATACCGTCAAGTGGGGGAAAAGGGACCGTTTTCAGTGCGCACAGAAAATGGCTGCCACTGAAGCTCCTATGATTCCATTTTCGCTGGGGTACTTCAGGCACACCGTAGTACAGTACCAGCAAAAATGGAATCATAGGAGCTTCAGTGGCAGCCATTTTCTGTGCGCACTGAAAATGGTCCCTTTTCCCCGACACGGCCGCTTTTCCCCCACTTGATGAAATTGTCCTCCGGAGGCAATTGCCCTGGATTCCCACACACACACAAAGGCTGCCGTGGGCCATGTGGGTACAATTTGTACAACTATTGGATTATTTGTACATTGGTACCAAAAAGTTTGAAATTCCTTGGATATTTTGAAGGGTCAAAAAAATGTATGAATTAACCCGAAGTATGAAATAACAGTGTGAATTAACAGGGTTCAAGTGTATTGTTTATGATAAATCAGTTGGTGAAAAATCTGAATGTTGGGCTAATCCCTATCATATTTCTGTTGTTTTGTATGAATATTTATAATTTGTTTTTCCAAAGTTTGCTGACATGTTTTTTGTTTTAAACAGTTTATTTTGTAACTAGTTTAAAAGTTGTCTTAAGCGCAATAACCACACTTAATAAGATAGAAAGGAATAAGGTGAGAACCTTGGAGCTACTGGGACTTGAAACTTTGTTCCTAGTTATTTTGCAATATATTGCTTTTACCTTTTCCAGTGCTTTAAAAAATTAAGGTTAGAGTAGATGTAGACATACACGAGTTTTACTGTATTGTATTATATAAATTAAGCATTACCTTAAACTTATATTTAAAAGTTATTTGTTAAGTGATAGTATTCTCTAGCTCTTTATTCCAGTTTGACCTGTCATTTGTTATTAGTTGCCCACTGAATGACTCTGACTTAAAAACAGCCATGTTCAATACTCTACACTTGTCAAAGTTTTTCAATTTATTTTTCCATGTCTTCCCATTATCAATTTGCGGAATACATCATGTCACATTGTAACATCACTTCCCATTAGATCAGTAAGGTGAAATAATGTTGGGTTTGTTCAGTTGTTGGATGGGTGACTCCTTTTCTGTGTTGAGATATTCCTACCTTTATGATTATATTCCTTAACATTTGTTGGTCTAAAATTACTATACTGTCTTTCATTTATCATCATCATCATCCTGTATTCATTGCTTCTCGAGGAATTACAGGGCTGCTATAAGGTTACTTGAAGTTACTTTAATCTATTTTGTTACTAAATGTTATTTTCTCAAAAGTTGCTTAAAATCAATTTTTTTATATTACAATCCTAAATCTTAAAAATTTACATGTGTGGTTCACATTTGTTTTCAGCTTGTACAACATACAAAAATTATCAAATGTTTAATAGCTACCTATATATTTTAGCTTACAATCTGTCCTGTAAACAGTGGGTACCTCTCTCTCACCAAGCACATACTTTTATAGTTTTGGAATATATTACCATATATTCCTAGTGTTTTAAACCTGAATTCACTTCTTTTTAGGGTTATGCCGTAGTAGTGCTTCTACTGGTATTTTCATACTTGATATACAAAATTGTCAGTTGTAGCCTGATTAAGTTGTATCTTATCATATATCTTATGTAAATGATCATAAGGATGTAAAATTACCAAACTCGTTTTAAATTTCGTCTAGTTATGTTAATGACACCCATTATGGATGAAATAGGCCCTGAACCTCTGCCTCAAAATCATGCAATTTTATAATACTAAAGAAAATATTTTTTCCTTTTTTCCCCTGCACATTAGCTAAATTTCTCTCTAATGTTTTCAACCATTTTAGTCTACCCCTTTGTTACATAGAAACTGGCACTTATTTCAGTCTTTCTACAATTTCACAACTAAAAAATTTTCTTTATTTTCTATTAACTCTGTTTTTGCATGAAATGACCCCTGGCAGTCGAAATGCTGGTGAAGCACTGCTATTCATTCATTCATACACTCTTTCTTTACTTGCAAATCTGAACTTGAACACTTCATTCTTAGTATGTACCAACCAACTAAAATGGCACAAGTAGTTTTCCTGTCACAGAGAGGGTGTTTCTCCACTCAGTCTCTATCTTTTAATAAATATTTACTACTTTCTCCAGAGTTTAAGCAATGGGTAAATGTGAATTTGACTCAACATGATTGGAAAGTAAACCTCTGCTTGCCTATACCATTTCTGAGTGGTATCAAGAAAAATGATTCCCTTTGCCCTCACAAAAAAAAGTACATTTTTGCTTTTAAAGTATTTACTTGTGCCAAAAGATAGTAGTCCCTCACTCAAAATGTGCAGAGTGCAAACTAAGTACTCAAAACTAAATTCACTACATTTACAAAAAAGTCAAAGGAGCCCTTCAGCCAAAACCCTGCTAGGGTGAAGCAGTTCAAACAGCCCGAGATCTGGTCAGCAAGAGAAAGGCTTCACTAAATGCTGAACTCATACAGGTAATCAAGAATGTTGTTAGCATATGTCTGCAGCCTCTTACAATGGTATCTCAGAAGTACTTAAAGCCATGTTTTCCTCAGCAGTACTTAAAGCCATGTTTTCCTCAGCAGTGAGTAATCACTTCACTTGGTCAAATTAAGCTATTTAATTGTGGAACTTCTCTATTCCCACCTTCAGAAAACAAACTCTTCAGGTCATCATTTTACACTAATCAGTATGATGAAACAATAAACATAGAAGATGGTTGTAAGTCGTGATCAGAAATTGGTGTGAATTAATGGGAACTATACTGCCAACATCTTGAAACCTTCATTAACCAATAGTGATTTTCATACACTTGCAAAATGCTTTACATGTGAAAGCTTTTGAATAAATATTGGTCTCATGGAGGAAGGGTGAAATTGACACTTATAATCTGCATATACTTCATAGTGCCATTTTCAAAGGTCTTTAACCTGGACAAATTGTTAATAATGTACAGCAGTTATTACCCTGACTATTATTTTAACGAGTGACCCTTTGGAATAGATGATTATGCTAATATACCTAAACCAATAATGAATTTGCATGCTGAATTGAGCTAAAATGCCAAATCTCATTGCATTTCAGGCTGAAATAATGAACCTTTGAAGTTGCCTAAGAAAAGTAAGTAAGAGCTTTTAAGGTTACTTTTTGTTATTCTGTATTTAATTTTGAGGTACTTATTTACTTTGCAAGGACACTTGTTACTGTTTAAATATGATCTTGTGGCAGCTCTGGTATTGCTAAAGATTGTAAATTGATGCTTCTATGGAATGTCATTCTACTAATTTTTTCTTTTTCTCTCCAACTTTATGCTTCATTTCATTTTCTGGTAAAATCAATTACTTTATTATCCTTTTTTTTCAAGATCATTTATTTCATTATGCTTCAATGCATAACAGAATTTTCCTTTTTATTTCCAGATGTGATACTTTTTACAAGGCAAATACTGATTGCATTCTTTAATTACATATTTTAACATGAACCTCTTACTTTCAGGATAATTTTCTTAACTGGAAAGCAGAAATACAACACATTGCTTCCATCGTGTTTTCCATATGAACTCTGTTTAATGTGTCAATATTAATGACTTGCTCTGAATTGTTTACATACCCTCACTTTTCATCTGCCATTTAGTTCTCTTTCCTGTTATAAATTTTTATGTAACCAATTGTAACGGTAATTTTAAGAACGAGTGTTAACCAGTGTGAAGTTCATTTAATGTATTTGGCTAAGAAATCTTTTAACTTGACCTACTAGTTGTTTTTTGTTTTAGTATGATCTTTAACATTGTTTTATTATTAAAAAATTTTGTAATTTGTTTTTTTATCTATAATCTCCCTAAATTGAGTATAATATTACATTTTTGTGTGTTAGACCTTCAAAAGAAGTTTTATGGTTACTAATCTATAATAGTATTTACTTGTTAGGGGTGAAGGGCGAGTCACGCCTCAAATTGCTGTATATAGTCCCTGGAAATGACAGAACTGAAGGACCCATAGGGTAGCATCAGAGGTGGACAATGGGAACAGGTAACGGAATCTCGTCTAGGCCAGGGGGTTGCTTGAGAACATACTATGAGAAATACATCTCACTATGGTGTTTGAGACTGCGACTAGCCAGCAGATACAGAGGGCATGCTCTAAAGGGAGACTACCAGACGCGGAACGAGCAGATCAGAAAAAGAAAGAAAAAGACAGCTATTGCAAAAAGAATTAGAGAAGAGCAAAGGAATCTGGAAGAAGGGCTGAAAATAATTCACGAAAGTTTACGGAGGAAACAGCAAAGAAAAGGAACAAGGAGAATCAGAGAAGCAGCAGCAGCACGGTTGAGGGATTGGGTGTAGGAAGGGAGAATGAGGGTGGTGGTGAAGAATGTGAGAAGGCACACCTGGGCCAGAGGCGTGGACAACAGCGAACTCTAGGAAAAAGAGAGAAGACAGATACTGCAGGTGATGAGAGGATCGGAGGCCGATGTAGGCATCCAGAGATAACGGAAGGAAGCTGTATAAAACGGGTAGAAACTACGAAAATAAGACTGAATTTCTTCCACAAATTTAATGCCCTTGGATAGACGACATGAACGGTAGATCGCCTCATGGGATGCTTCGCAAAAATAGCAAGAGGGTGGTTTGTGGTATCCAGGTGAAATGTAACAACAACTGCACGTAACCAAAAACCACACTAGAGTGAAGGGGATCCCGAGTCGAACAAAGGAGGAGGGCATTGCACCCGATCGGCATCAGGATCCAGAGTTCCGAGAGAGCCAAGACGTTTGACCACCTCCAACTTGGAAGAATAGTGATCCAGAGGCCGCAACAGGGCAGAAAAAGTCGAATTGTCAGGGAAATCTACCCAAACAAGAAACTGACCCACCCTACCTTGTGTATATCATCATCGAACTTTCAAATGCCCAGCTGTGTCACTTTCTCCGAGAAATCTGCAGAACCTTCAGGAAAGAGTTTACTGAAAATACTCATTTAGAAGCCATTCATGGTGGATGAGTGAACACACAAGAATCGTCCACTGCCTTGATGATCACAACTGTAGGAGACGGAGGGACAGGGCTACTAACCCTACAAACGCTTGATATTGAAACAGTTTTTGGAGCAACGAGGTTGCGTTGTTGCTGAGCAATCCGGCAGAAGGTGACAGAGAAGCGAGAACCCGTTCATTTCTGGAAACATGACCCCCGACCATCAGAAAGGGCGACTGACATATTTGTCATTTGCAAATGTTGGTGTCCATTCCAAGGCCAAAGTTAGGTGTAGTATACAGGCGAAGCACTCGAGGCACAACCAGAGCAAACACAGACCGTCTTAAACCAACCGAAACTCGTCAAGAAGTTCAGAACTTCATATATTGTTATCTATAGAAGTTTTGTACTTCGGATATAATAACCATGATAAGGAATCATCAGATTTTCTTTTTTGTTTTAAGCAACATTCAAGAAGCTCATTTCCCCGCGAAGTTGGAGTGAGTGTGCCCCAAGGGCCACTGAACCATAGCAGAAACGGAGTAGACGGCCAACTTAACTACACCACACTGCGATGGCAGGCGGCGCTCATGCAGCTCACCCAGCTGTTCATCTTTCCATACAAAAAATTAGTTGGTAGGTAAATGGGTACTCTAGGTAGCTTAGTGGTTAAAACGCTGGGCTGGTGATCGGAAGATCGTGAAATCGAGTCTCGACGAGGACTTTAATTTCTCACCGCCCGTGGTAGGTCATAGTTTGGATTCGACGTTAAGGTGGAGCAATAAGTAGTTTGACCTTCGTCAGAAAATATAAATATATATACACACACACACACACACACGCAGTGATTCAGCAAAGAGTACATTAAATTGGAGGATGAAATGCTGGGATAATTCTAAACCACAATGTCTCTATGGTAGAATGTCAGATTCTGCATAGTTTCCATGTTACAATACATTTAAGATGTTGTATTAATGAGATTGAATATGAAGTGAAACCCCCGTAGGTTTTTGTTACCATTTATTCAAAGATCTGTACAGTGTGACCCCTCTTTGTTACAACCTAAAGGAAATGTTCAAAGTTGCCCCCTTCTGCCTCAATGCAGGCATGTACACTAGGGTGGATCACTTTTCACTTTTTTTTAAAAATTATAGCTGGTCAAAGTTTTTCCCATGATTTGGTTCAGTGGAAGTACACTGACACCATTTTTACCAAAATCGATCAATATTTAGGGGTCGCGCATCGACCTTGAAAATTTCAATTTTGGAAATTTGGCCAAATTGACAATTTTTTACTGAATAAAGATAAATCATCAAGTGACCATATTTTCTGAATCCTCTCAGTGAAAGAAATCCTCTCAGATACTTACCAAGTTGATCGGACAAGTGGTTTAGAAGTTACACTCACCTAGAAATAACATTAAAATTTAAAATAACGTATTTGTCCCCCGTTATGGACGTAATCATAGCATCAGTAGCTGGCGCATCCTAAAATCCCAATTACACACACGCTATGTCTATGACCAATATTTTTCCTAATCACAGTTTGCTTTTTACAGATCAACTGTGTCAATTGATTCTTGTTTGATAAGTCTAGACTTTAGTACAATGGATAAACTGTTTAACCAGGAGTGGGAAGACTCTGAAAGTTACTTATTCTGGAAAAGAGAAAGCAGCAACAACAGCACCACCTTCTCTAAGGTCAGCCACGGACGTCTTCTTAATTGGTCAGCCATCTTCCTCGATCGGTGGTGCCAAATTGCCAACCACCCATCAAGTTCTCCAGTACTTCTTCTATGCCAAGCAGGAAACTACTGACAGGAAGGCCGCCGTAAAAGACACGGTGGCCAATGTTCTGGCATTTTGGAACATGGCACGTATAAAGACGATCACGAGGCGTAACTGCGAAAGAAAACTGGAGTTACTGTGGGAAGAGTGGCGCTCGCTGCAGAAGAGCAAGATGAGAGACAGTGACGCGGGAAAAGGCAGGGAGAAGCTTTCAGAAAATCTGAACAAGCTCTGGGACATCGGAGCTCCCGATGCTATTGAAGAGATACAGAAAAGTCGACTGCTCTCAGACAACAACAAACAAGAAGATATTAAATTTTATGAGGATCAACGGGGCCTGCGCCAGGCAACAATGAGTGGGAATGATAAAGTGTTCGTTGTCAAGAGGAAACGGCAACTCTCAAGACAACAATCTCGTGATGAGCCAGGCACCTCAAAAACGAAATTAGGAACCGAAGCTGAGAGCGACGATGAATCTATAGAAAGCAGATCATCGAGCAACTCCGAATCACAGCTAGAACCACCATACCGACAGCCGAGAGAATCAACTGTATCAATCAGCCTTCCTCACCGCATCCTCAATGCACCGGCTGTTATTGAAGTGGCTGATCGCTTCCGGATGTCCAATAATCAGGTGTGTGTATATCAGTAATGATCTTTCCTTGACAAAGAAAATAGACGTAACGACGGAAAATTTAGTGATTATTTTGTCACATAAAAACCATACGCATCCTTGTCAATTTCCTTTCAATTTCGCACATAGGTGGCAAGTGTCGTGGCGACAGTCCTACGTTCGGCAGATCCGCCCACAGACCTGGACAAATTCAGTATCTCGAAGGACACGTCTCGCCGTGGAAGAGTGGCACATCGTTGTGAAGTGTCGACAGCTGTGCAGAAATCCTTCGTATCTCCGAGGCATGCTGTCGTCCACTGGGACGGTAAAGTAATCAAGGTCAGTTTTGCCCTCACCGTGGACGACAGTGAATTAACATGTTCCAGTGACGACAGTGGATTGACATATTCCAGTGGACGATAATGGATTGGCATGTATGACATACGTTTCAGGACACTCTTGGATCATTGGAGCACCGCCAGGCGATTCTCATCTCCGGAGCTCCCCAATGCACAGAAGGAAAGTTGCTGACGGCACCGGTCTGTCCCAGGCCCAGGCGACCTTTCGTGCTCTCAAAGACGGGATGCGAGAACAACGTGATTGGACTGTGCTTCGACACAACTTCCTCCAATACGGGGAGGGTGCAGGGTGCGGTGGTCCGGCTGGAGAACATGCTTGGTAAACCGCTCTTCCAGCTGGGCTGTCGCCATCACGTTATGGAGCTCATCGTGGGGGCAGTGGTCATCACCGCGTTTGGAAGAACCACAGCACCAACTGAACCTTTGTTCCAGTATCTGAGGAGAAGGTGAATTTCAAGTCTAAGGCGCATTTGTTTTCTCCAATGATTTTTTGCCTTCAGAGCAATTGAGATATCAGCGTCCTTCTACTAATGATGTTAATAGCAGTCGAAAAGGGAAACTTCAGTCGTTTTCATGCAATATTTTCATAACTCCCCTTTCAGGTGGGACAAGCTCGACCTCTCGACTTATCGCGAGCTGGAGATCGAGCATTTGGCGGAGGTGACGTGGCTGATGGAGCTCCGAGATGAGGCAGTCAAGTTCCTCGGCACCGCTTCTGGTCTTGTCAGAGAAGACTACCGAGAAGTGGCAGAGATTACACTCCTGGTACTCGGGGCCCAGCCACGTCGTGGCACACACTTCATGCGCCCAGGAGCCTACCATCATGCGAGGTGGATGGCCAAGGTTGGTATTTTGAATTAGAAGTTAAATATTGTATTGCCTTCTGCAAACAGCCATTTGAAGTCCCTACCAGAAAAAAATAAGATAAATAATTTACCATTAAACAAACTTATATGGAGTGGTATCGGTATTTATACATCACAGTGCGTATTCGTTTCAGATCATCTACTACACGAAGCTCCTGATGTTCAGCAGTCAGCTGGAGTTCGACGACGAGCTGGTACAGAAACTTCAGAGAGTGGTACTATTTACTGCACTCCTCTACGCACCTGCCTGGATGGCGGCTCCTGTCGCAGCTGATGCCCCGCAGAATGACCTTGTGTTGTACCAGCGTCTTCTGCAGTACAGGGCTGTGGATCGCGAGATTGCAGAGGCTTCACTGGCAGTGATCAGGCGGCACTTGTGGTATCTGAGGCCTCAGACCGTCGTTTTCGCCCTCTGCAGTGACAAAGTGGAAGACACTGTGAAGCACGAGATGGCAAAGAAGCTGTGCCCGAGGACTTCACGTATGACAACGTCTCGGTTGATGACACGACGCGCCTTCCGGACCTGATCGATGAGTCATCGTGGTTCGTGTTCACAGGCCTGCAGGTGTGCGCGTCTACGTGGCTCACTCTGCCGGTGAATAAGTGGGATCAAGATAAGAACTACTGTGATCTGAAGAATGTCATCTCGCATCTGAAAGTTACCAACGACGTGGCAGAGAGAGGGATAAAACTGATAGAAGATTACGCGAACACTGTCACAAAAGACGAGTCACAGCTGCAGGGTCTTCTTCAGCTCGTGGAAAAGAGCCGGAAAGAACTCGATGACTTCAAGAAGTCGTCACTTGCCAAGATGACGTATCGCAGAGGGAAAGGGAGTTAGCAGAGAGAGTACATGGCGCACGCCTTAAGATGACGTGTGTTCTAACCACGATTCATACAGTTTTTGAACCTACTTAGGGGCACCGGAGTAAGCGCCTTTAGTGATATCGGTAAACCGTTTTAATACAAAATACATTTGATCTTTCCTTATTCGTTTTATCTTATCCTAAAAAGCAGACAATGGCAGACAGCATATGGAGGTACGGGGACAAATACGGTATTTTAAATTTTAATGCTATCTCAAGGTGAGTATAACTTCTAAACCACTTGTCCTATCAACTTGGTAAGTATCTGAGAGGATTTCTTTCACTGAGAGGATTCAGAAAATATGGTAATTTGATGATTTATCTTTCTTCAGTAAAAAATTGTCAATTTGGCCAAATTTCCAAAATTGAAATTTTCAAGGTCGATGCGCGACCCCTAAATATTGATCGATTTTGGTAAAAATGGTGTCAGTGTCAGTGTCGGGCTTGCATCATGAAAAAGAAAAACTGGTATTTGTCATTTACCATTACTTATTCGGACTATAGTGGATTTAATTATCCCAGAAGAGTTCCTTGTCCATGCACGGTCTGTGTGTATCATATATATATATACACACACACACACACAGGTGGGCACCCGGGCCTCAAAAAGGACCGACGGTCCCTGTCCCGGTCCTTGCCTCAAACTGGACCGACGGTCCCGGTCACGGTCCTTTCTGAAGATAGGACCTAGGAACGACTCGGTCCTCGGTCCTTATATATAATATAAGTGAAAAATTTGATTAAAATGAAAAATGAAATTAAAGACACCGGAAATCTTTAATTTTATGAACGTAAATTATAATTAATACAATACATAAATGATGAAAAAAAAGTTAAGTTAAATGCTTGAGTTTCCCTTCAAGAAGACTAGCATTTCAAAATGGCTGTCACTGAGCCCTGACCTTTTCGGCTTGAGGACGTCCTTCCCCAAAGAGAAGAGCAAGCACTTGTACTCCAGGTTCTGCTCACCCTTGGGGCCCAGGTATTCAAAGTATTTGTCCAGGTACGGCCAGGGATTGCCGGGTTCAGTTCCGCTAGGAGCTCCAGTTGCTTGACTTGAAGTTGAAGCACTAACATCAGTAGATTCTTCGTCTCCTCCAGGTGTTGAAACAAGTTTCAGTTCAGTCTCAGTCTCTTTCTGAGTCTTCTGGAGGAAACGATCCATCTTTAGAACTTCAAATAATCACTAAACACACTAAAATCACTAAAAAAGACCGTCCGGAATTGCTTAAAAATGGACCGTCGCTCCTCATTTCGGTCCTCACTGAGAAAAGGACCGACTTTCCCGCTCACGGTCCTTAAAAAGGACCGAGTTCCTGGAGTTCGGTCCTGCCCACCTTTGTGTGTGTGTGTGTGTATAATATATATATATATATATATATATATGGGATGAATTTCACAATTAAACACGAAATGAATGACGAGGTATACTCCTGAATACAAGGCCTTGGAATCATTTTTTTTTCCCTTGTGAGTTTGCATCATATATATATATATATATATAGTGTTGGGCACTAAAGCGGTAATCCGATAACAGTTAATTAACGAAGTTAACTTTTTTTAACGGAAGTTAATTTCCATTTATCGTTATCGGACCAGTTAACTTCCGATAACTCGATATTTAGTCTGTTAAAGTCCGTTAACACGTTAACTGCGAGGAGTCATTCACGGAAGATCACCGCTCCGCGAATGAATTCAAACCGCCATAACTTCAGTCTGCTTCCAGATCTCGCAAGGGGAGGTTGTGCGCTTTTTATTGAAGGTAAGGAGGTTCTTTTAACGTTAGTAAAAGTCCTATAATATTATATATATATATATATATATATATATATATATATATTAATACGTATGGTAAAATGTACGGTTGAGAAAAATTAATTTATAGTAATGATTAATGAATAAGTATTTTTACACTGCGTTAGTAAATCTCTAAAAAAGTATATATAGACAAGGCAAGACAAGGTGGAATGCCTTGTACGACTCCATCGTCGTCCTCAACAACATCCTGGCAGTGGCCAATACGAAGGCTGAGCTTAACAAGTTCCTTATACGCACGGAGAAACTCTCGCCCTTCAATGACCAGGAGATAGCCTTCCTGAAGGAGTGGGCCAAAGTCATGTCCCATGTGGCTATCGCCCTCGACACCATCCAGGGGAAGAACGCCTACCTTGGAACCCTCCTTCCCACAGTGGCCATCACCCTCATGAAGCTGAGGAGCAGCTTGGCCGTCTGCAAGCCACTGGTCGACGCCCTGGTAGCAGCTGTCACCACCCGGTTCAACCACTACCTGAACGACCGGGACTGCCAGCTGGCAGCTGCCTTCCACCCAAAGTTCCGGCTCTACTGGCTGCGCAGGTTCGACAGCGACCAAACTGTCTCTGTCAGGGCCGCCATGGAGGACGAGGTCGAGAGAGCACTGAGGAACCGGAACGTTGACAGCACCACCAGCTCTAGCGACAGCAGCATGCCTGACGACCTCTTCGCTGGGTGGACGGCCGGTGGCTCAAGTACCAGTGTCAAGCAGAAGGCCAAGAGACTTGTCGACACTTGGCTGGACACTGATGGGAAGGTAGACATGGCCGACTCTGACTTCATGGGGGAGCAGATCTTCATCAACCTCTTCCTGAAGTACAATAAGCCAATTCCGTCCTCTGCCGCAGTGGAACGGCTCTTCTCTCTCGGCAAGGACATCCTGAGGCCCAAGAGGTCAAGACTGGCAGTTGGGCCTAACTTTGAGAAGTTGGTCTTTCTGAAGGGCACCAGCACATTGTGTCATAGTCTTTAATAATGTGCCTAAAATTTAATTTTACCTTTCAGTTCCCGCCATAATAATTCTCTGGTAAATAAAATTTAGTTAATGGTTACAAGGGTAACGTGTTTCAAAACATGTAATCAGTACATTTTTTATTAAAAAAAAAAAAAAAGTTAAGCAAAAAAGTTGCAAAACTTGATAAAAATACAGTTAAATACCTATTTATTGTTGGATTTTGCATAAATAAACATTTTCTATGGGTTTTAAAGCTTTTTTCCTGGATTTTTTTAAATGTTAGTAAAGAAATAGTTATCGTTAACTTCCGTTAACTTTGTAGTAAAATTATCGGATTATCGTTATCGGAGTTAAAAATTGGGGTTAACGGATTATCGTTATCGAAGTTAACTTTTTGGTTAACGGTGCCCACCACTATATATATATATATATATATATATATATATACTGTATATATATATATATGTATGTATGTATGTATGTTAAACACAGACCGTGCATGGAACAAGGAACTCTTCTGGGAAATTACATCCACTATAGTTCGAATAAGTAATGATAAATGACAAATACTATAGTTTTTTCTTTTTCATGATGGAAAGCCCAACGTGGGCACCGGGTTACTCGCAAAGAGGCCCAAAATACCAAAATATAGCTTCCCTCACCAGCTATCTGCAAAGCAGATAGGATCCAGCTTTGGGACAGGATCCAGGGTTTACAGCTTATACCTAAGCTGGATCTTATCTGCTTTGCAGATAGCTGGTGAGGGAAGCTATATTTTGGGCCTCTTTGCGAGTAACCCGTACCCACGTTGGGCTTTCCATCATGAAAAAGAAAAAACTATAGTATTTGTCATTTATCATTACTTATTCGAACTACAGTGGATGTAATTTCTCAGAAGAGTTCCTTGTTCCATGCACGGTCTGTGTTTAACATAAGTTTCTCAGGGGACCATTCTGAGTTTGTGTGTGTGTATATATATATATATATATATATATATATATATATATATATGCACTAAAATAACACGTGACCTTATTAATCAGCAAACAACCACAGGGAAAAGGAAACACAAAGTACGAGCGCTTTCGTGATATATTCACATTATCAAGGAGGAACAGAAAATAGACGGAGATTACAAAATAAATGAGTTAAATAGACAAGCAAAAAATTCACAATCGGCACCTCAAATTAAAGGCCTTAAAGCCATCTAAAGATTTTTTCAATTGATAACATAATCTGTAGGCTGCTAAATTACAAATTTAAAAGAAGTATACTGTATAGATGAAATTAGACAAAAAAAAAAACAATACAGAGAACAAAAATTATTATAATGGTTATTAACACTAATATTTAATTAAAGCACGCAATTAATAGGCAAGAATTTAATGAAAAACGAATAGATAACGTAGATAACATAATCTGTAGGCTGCTAAATTACTATATTGATGAAATTAGACAAAACACCAGTACAGAAAACAAAAATTATTATAATGGTTATTAACACTAATATTTAATTGAAGTAGGAAATTAAGTTGCCCGAAATTAATGAAAACAAAGGGAATGTTGCCATCGTCTTACAGATTATAATCTGTACGATGGCAACATTCCCTTTGTTTTCATTAATTTCGGGCCACTTAATTTCCTACTTCAATTAAATATTAGTGTTAATAACCATTATAATAATTTTTGTTTTCTGTACTGGTGTTTTGTCTAATTTCATCTATATAGTAATTTAGCAGCCTACAGATTATGTTATCTATTTGTTATCTACGTTATCTATTCGTTTTTCATTAAATTCTTGCCTATTAATTGCGTGCTTTAATTAAATATTAGTGTTAATAACCATTATAATAATTTTTGTTCTCTGTATTTGTTTTTTTTTTTTTGTCTAATTTCATCTATACAGTATACTTCTTTTAAATTTGTAATTTAGCAGCCTACAGATTATGTTATCAATTGAAAAAATCTTTAGATGGCTTTAAGGCCTTTAATTTGAGGTGCCGATTGTAAATTTTTTGCTTGTCTATTTAACTCATTTATTTTGTAATCTCCGTCTATTTTCTGTTCCTCCTTGATAATGTGAATATATCACGAAAGCGCTCGGACTTTGTGTTTCCTTTTCCCTGTGGTTGTTTGCTGATATATATATATATATATAATCCCTTTGCTTTGTCCGGAGCTATAGGGCGCGTCCCTCTGTGGCGAATGTGGGAATACACCTTTCTTCGGTGTAAGGGCTTTCTCTGCCCTCGTGGACCATTGGGCCCGTTTGGGGACCCGGCTGATCTCCTGCTTCTTTTTCTTTCTTTCTCCTTTAACCCATTCTTTCTGGCTTCTCCCTGTTTTTTTGGCGTTGTTCTTTGGACCTTGATTTGACCCTTTTGGCCCTTGGGTGTGGGAGGTGGTTGCCCTGCACCCTTGTCGCTTTCCAACCAAACCCAAACCCTGTCCCTGCCACTTTTCACCGCGCGTTGGATGAGAGTGGCCGCCTTTCAGGCACAGGGACTGGGTGCGGGTGTATCTCCCCTGCGTGACATCCATCGGCGGTGGGACCAAGTGTGCCCACACTTCGCCTTTCCCTTGTTGGAGTCGGTGGTGGCTGGATGCGCGCGGGGGATGAAGTTCTTTTTTGTTTAGCTATGGACACTTCTCCCCCCGGCTTACGACTACTGCTTCTCATTCCCGGACTACTCTTCTCTCAACACTCGGGTGGTGGGCAACCAGGCCCTCGAGTCCTTTACCACTGGAAGACCGCAACCTAATGGGGTTGACCCCCCTGTGGAAGCGGAACGCTTGCACTCTCCTTTTCCGTTGCCGACCCCAGTCCGTCCCTCGACTACGCCCTTGGACCTACACTCTCTAGCAGGGGCCTCGCCCCAGCCCACTTCAGCCACCTTCGGGCAAGTCAAGTTCCACCGAGGACTTGCCCCCACAACCCGGCTTCTTGCTCTCCCCATATGCCCCCCTCACCCGCCGCCAGCCCACCTCCCCGCGGAGAGAGCCTCGCGGCGGACGGGGGAGCCGGCATTCACGGCCGTCCTACCGACCGTTGAATATTCCAGTACATTTCGACTCTACAGCCTCCCTCTCCCTTCCAAGTATCCACAAATTCCTGGTGATTCGGCCTACATCTGGGTCCCTCCCGAACAACTCTGAACGGACGTTCCAGGCGATCCGAACCCACAGCAACTCCAGCCGCTATGACGTACGCCCACAGAGGGATGGCTCCCTCCTCGTAAAATCACGCTCAGCCGCAGAGACGAAAGCCCTACTCTCCATCACTGAGGTCCTTGGATGCTCGGTGTCCGTTTCCCCACACCCTCGCCTGAACCAGAGTCAGGGCACTATTTACGCCACCCGCCTACTGTCGGTCGCAGTGAACGAGCTCCTGGAGGATCTCGCACCCCAAGGAGTTACTAAGATCTATCGTTTCACATCCCGACAGGGAGGCACCCCCTCCCCCACCCCACGTCTGCTCCTTACTTTTAACTCACTAATCCCCCCTGGCCGTATTGTATGGGGTATGGGAGACCGCGCCTCATGCGAGTTTTCTATCCGCCCATACGTCCCAGACCCGACCCGTTGCTTCAAATGCAATAAATTCGGACACGTCAGCTCCGCTTGTCGACAGCCGCATCCATTATGTGTTCACTGTGGACGACTCGCCACCCTGACAGGTGCCCCAACACACCCAAATGCTCGAACTGTGAAGGCGCACATCCCTCTTCATCCCGAGAATGCCTTTTCTTCAGGTTCGAGAAGGAGGTCCGAGGCCTACAGGTGACGGACTTCCTTAGCCCCCGTGAGGCACGCGACAGGGTGCGGAGTCGGGAGGTGAGGCCGGGGGTGTCCTATGCCGCTGCTCTCGGCTCTATCATCTCGGCACGCCGCCCTGGCCTGCCGCCGAAACCCCCCCCAGCCACTGCTTCCTGTTCCCCACATAGCAAATCCTCGCAGGACCCGACGGTCCCCTGTCCCCCCACCGTTCCTCTTCTTCCCGCACCTCACCTGCCACGAATCCCCCAGGAGTCTGGGACCAGGGTTTCCAGGTCCCAGCCACCTCAAACCCTGCCTTCCCAGTACTCCCTGTACACGCCCGAACCTGCCGCCCGGAGCAAGCCGTCGAGGCGGAGACGCCGGAGCGTGTCACCAGACCCTCCGGCCTCCCAACGTCTCTCTCCCTCTTCCCCTAAGACCAAGAAGACGGCTCGGACCCTTACACCGCCCACCACGCCCACTATGTCCATCTCTCCCCATCGTAGAAGTCCCACCGTTCTACCCCCACAGACTCTGACAATAGTGGCCGAAATCCACGACCCGCCCTGTACGACGAGACCCAGCCCAGTGGATCCAGTGGATGCGGCTCTGGCGCAGCTGCACGGTGTGACCGAGGGAAGCTCGGCTGCGCCCACGCCCATGAGTCTCCTGGATCTGCCCTTGCCTCCTGGTGCCATTTTCTCCACCCCTCCACGAGACCACTCTGGTTCACCTCCTTCCACCCCCATCGTACCTACCCCCCCATCCCCGACCCCCCCTTATCAGCTACCCTGAGTACGCCCTCCCTCCCACCCGCCCGGTCTTTTTGGTACCCCTGTCACCACCTAGGGTCCGCCGTGAGACCCCGGACAGGCGGGGTAGCGCCCCTTTTGGGGTTAACGTGCCCCCCCTGGCCCGACCATAGAAGCCCGACAAGGCACTTCCGACCCGCTCAGCCCACGATGTTCCTCTGCCTGCCGTGATCCACGCCTCCGGTCTCGCTCGGCCGACTCGACCCCGCAACCTCCGCAGGGTTCGACAGGCCGACCGATTCCTTCCCTGGTGAACGGTAGATAGCCAGCCATGCTCCCGACCCAGCCTTCAGTTTCGCGAACTCCAGATCCCCTTCACACTCCAACCTCCTAGCGCCTACTACCCTTTACCCATCCCCCTTCATCAACTAATGGATCCCCCGAAAACCACGATAGTCCACTGGAACTGTCGAGGAATCTTTGCAAACTATGAAGGCCTTAACTCCTTGATTGCCACTTCCCGTCCGGTGTGTGTCTGTCTCCAGGAGCTAATCCTGGGGACCAGGTCCATGCCCTGCCCCACTGGTTATTTCTGCGTCGCCACCCCGCCTCCTACCTGCACTCGAAGGGGAGCTGCCATCCTCGTCCACCACGCAGTCCCCTTCTACAATCTCTCCATCCGGTCCCCGCTACAGGTGACTGCCGTCCGGCTCTCCCTGGATAGACAGTACACCATTTGTTCAATCTACCTTCCCCCCCACGCTCAAGTCTCCCGCGACGACCTGGTGGAAGTCGTGGAACAACTCCCCAGGCCCTTCCTACTACTGGGCGATTTCAATAGTCGTCACCCCTTGTGGGGCGACACACACCCACCTATATGGCCCCAACCCTGATATCCGTCATGACCGAGCTCTCCTTCGAGTGCCTCAACGATGGCTCTCCTACATTCTACCATGCCACCACCTGCACTCCATCCTGTATAGACCTGTCCCTCGTATCAACTGATGCCCTCCTAGACTTCACGTGGCAAGTCCTCCGAGAGGACTATGGCAGTGACCATCTCCCCATTCTACTCACCCTCAATCGACCCGACCAGACCGTACGGGTACCGGTAAGGTGGGTTACCACCAACGCGAATTGGGCCCGCTTCCGCGACAACACATATACCACCCTTACAACTGCCCACTTCCCATCCATCGACGTGCGTCGCATACTTCGAGTCCGTCGTTCTAACGGCCGCAAGCACAAGCGTACCACAATCCTCCGCCTACCCCCGCGCCCGACGGGTTCCTTGGTGGACCCCGGAGTGCGCGGAGGCCGTGCGCGCCAAGAAGAAGGCAACTCGGCGCTTTACCGGACGCGACTCCCCATCCATCGCACGGAATGCAGCGGGTCAGGGCCATCGCCCGCCGCACAATGAAGACAGCGCGCCGAGCCTCTTGGCGTGCCTTTGTGTCCGGCATTACCGCAACACACCTTCGGCTACCATCTGGAAGAAGGTGCGGGGCGTCGAGAGGCGACATGTCCCCTCCCGACCCCCGGTCCTCCGGACAAACGACGGACTCCTATGTGAGCCCAAGTCGGTGGCAGACCACCTTGCTTCTACCTTCGCCGCCGTTTCTTCCTCTGCAGCCAATCCCGTACCCGCCCCTGACGATAGCCCCTCCCCACCGTCCATAGACAGCACCTACAACCGATTGTTTACCATGCGTGAACTACAGACGGCACTGGCCTCTCGACGATCCCCTTGTCCCGGCCCGGACGGTATTCCGTACGGCATGATCCAACACCTCCACTCTACCTTACAAATTTTCCTGCTAGACTATACAATCGCATATGGATAGAGGGTGCCTTCCCCTTTAGGTGGAAGGAGGCCCACGTCATCCCTATCCCCAAGCCCGGCAAAGATTCCCTGGACCCCACAAACTACAGACCAATCGCCCTGACATGTTGTGCCTGCAAGATCCTCGAAAAAATGGTCGCTACGCGATTATCGTTCGTCCTTGAACGTACCAATTCCTTCCCGTCTACCCAGTCCGGCTTCAGACAATTCCGCTCCACCACTGATCCCCTCCTGCTTCTCAGCCGAGACATACAGGATGCCTTCGACAATAGACAGTTCGTACTGTCAGTTTTCTTCGACATCCAGAAGGCCTATGACACCACCCGTCGAGCAATGATCCTCGGTCAGCTCCGACATCTGGGCCTTGTCGGAGCCATGCCTACCTTCATCAGGGGCTTCCTTACTTCTCGGACCTTTAAAGTCCGGGTGGGCTCAGTCCTCTCTGACACCTTTGTGCAGGAGGACGGGGTCCCACAGGGAAGCATCCTCAGTGTTCTCTGCTTCTCTGTCGTGATGAACACGGTCTCACAATGCCTTCCACCCACAATCCGCTCTTCCATCTACGCGGATGACCTTGCAATCTACTTCGCAGGGCGAGAACCGTCTGTCGTTCAACGGCAAATGCAGCTCGCCATCTACCGGGTGGAGAGGTGGGCGACGTCGGTGGGTTTCCGCCTCTCCATCCCTAAGTCCAAGTGTATGGTCTTCAGTAGAAGAAGACCCACAACCCTTCCTCTACCCTCTGTTACATTATACGGCAGTCCTCTTGAGGTGGTACCCTCCACGCGTTTTCTGGGCATGACCCTAGACCGACGGCTCAATTGGGTTCCCCATCTCAAGCACCTAAAGCAATCCCTTCGACGCCCCCTCGCTCTCCTGGATCACCTCTCTCACACCACATGGGGTGCAGATCGACGCTCTCTTCTTCGCCTTTATACTTCCATAGTACAGTCGAAGCTGGACTATGGTAGCGCAGTTTATGGTTCAGCCTCCAACGCCCGCCTCCGTATCCTGGACCCGGTACTTAATAGAGGCCTCCGCCTCGCCACCGGTGCTTTCCGCTCCTCTCCAGCCTCCATGTGGAATGTGATCATCTCCCTCTCGCCCTCCTACGGGGTCTACTCCTCATGCGGACATACCTCCGTGCACAGAGGCTACTATGGAAAACTGATGAGTGGGTAGTTGGGAGGTAACGAAAATGGTTCACTGAGTAGGTAGGTAGTTAATCTAACAATTATTAAATTCCTTTCATGTCAATAACTGGGTGGATGAAACCAATTGGTTGCTCACCAGAGTTATTCTCCACACTAGTATTTATATACTGTGTGAGAAGAGCGTGCTCGGTAATAGAGATACATTACCGCTCAACCAACCGAGGAAAAAACCAAGACAACGCTGGTGGAAAAAGCCCCGCGAAGAGGAGAACAAAGGAGAACGAAAACGAGGAACAGGGCGAAAGGACGGAACTGGAGGAGGGACGAGAACAGACAACGAAAAAGATCCCCACCAGCAAGTACGCTCTCGACAATTAAACAGGAAGGAGAAAAGAGACTCTCTAATAACTAACAGTAAGTGACTAATTGTGTTTTTAACCCAGCAAATTAATCACATTAAATTAAGCTGGGTCAGACAAGTTAGGCCTACATTGTGGCCTAAGACCCAGCATCAACTCATAGCTTAACAAAGGTGAAGGTAGATTGCCCTAACCTAATTTGGTGAGGAATCCTACTGTGGACCTCAATTTATCTGCCCGCTCTGGACCATTTCCGGAATCTCTAGGCTGACCCCTCTAGGCTAGACTTGATCTACTCTATATTTAGACTGGAGATATAAGGGGTGGGTTAATTGTGGACCAATTCATACAGAGCATTTTTCGAACTACCTTCTTCGCTTCTGGGCACGGCGGTTTTAGAACTACCACCTCAGGGACGGAGCTGGCACTTCACTGAAGCTGTCGGCTCTTTCCTTGATCTTTTCAACATGCCCGCCCCCTCAGTTATTCCCATTTCATTCAGCATCTACACCCCCTGGATCCTAACCCCTATCAAGTTCTGCAAAGATCTGTGTTCCCTACCGAAGACTACCACGAGCGCCATGATATACAGGTCACTTTTCCGCGAACACGCAACCCAACACCCGGACGCAATCGCCATTTACACGGATGGTTCCCGCTCGGAAGCTGGTGTGGCCGCCTCAGCGGTGATTCTGTCCCAGCCGCTCTCCCGGAGCGTCGGCCTGCCCCGCGAGGCCTCCGTTTTTTCGGCGGAACTTTTCGCCATAACGGAGGCCCTCGATATTGTGCGCACCCACTCTGCCAGCTCTTTTGTCATTTATTCGGATTCCCAAAGTGCACTTCTCTCCCTAGAAGATTTAACTCCCCTCACCCGCTCGTCTGTACCATCCACAAGACCTTCCACTTTTTAACGATCTTTCAACATAAGACAATCGCATTCTGTTGGGTCCCGGCTCATGTCGGCATCCAGGGTAACGAGGCGGCGGACCGCACAGCAAAGACGGCCTTGCTTGCGCGGCCTCCTCCCGACCCCTCCCCTTCTCCGACTTCTTCCCGGCTTTCCGCTCCCACTTCAGCTCCATATGGCAGCGGGAATGGGACCAGGCCACACAAAATAAACTCCACACGATCAAACCGCACATAGGACACTGGGCTTCTTCATTCCACCGGTCCCGCCATAAAGAAGTAATCCTAGCCCGTCTCCGCATAGGTCACCCCGCATCACCCACGGACACCTTATGGCGAAATCGCCAGCCCCGCTTTGCTCTACCTGCCATACCCTATCACTGTCTTACACCTTCTGGTGGAATGCTCAAAGTTGGCCGCTCTCCGTCGCAGGTGTTTCCCTATCTCGGCCGAAAACCCCATACCCAACTGCCTACGATCTATACTCGCCGACGCCCCCACTTTTCAGCGGAAGCCGTTCTCCTCTTCCTACTCACTCCCATCTGCTCCATCGTATCTGAAACCGTACCCCCCTACCCATTATCCATCGACTGATCCTTACTCATTCCCCTAGTCTACCGCCCCTACACAGTGACATCACCCACTCACTGCCTCGCCGAGATATGTACCGTCTCTTTAGGTACGAATCGGCGGTAAAATCTGGAAAAAAAAAAAAAAAAAAATATATATATATATTATATATATATATATGTGTGTGTGTGTGTGTGCCTTGGTTCAGACAGAAGCAAAACCAAGGTGTGTGTGTGTGTGTATTACAGGGAATCAGTGTAACTAGGGATTTCATGAAATCCCTAAAGTGTTCAGGGATTTCATGTAAGGTTAAGTCGTGATATTTTCGTCAACGCTAACGAAAATAATACGACTTAACTTTACATGAAATTCCTGAACATTTTAATGATTTTATGGAAATCTCTAGTTACACTGTAACATATATATATATCGTGATTTTTTATACACGAAGCAGGGGCCAAGGGCAAATGCCGCAAAAATGTTCCCTCCCACACCAAAGAGGTTCAAGGTTATCAAGATGCCTGGACATACTGCGTTTGTAAAAATGGAAGTTATAGACTGGGGGAAAGATGGATTGAGGAAGATTGTTCCACAGTTGATACGTTGATCGTACTAAGTAGCTGTCTCTGTATAGGAAGTAGTCTCGTCTTCTCTTGTATGTAGTAGTCTTCTTATGTGTGCGCTGGCTCAACCCACACAGCTTTATTCGACTGGGTGAATCAAAGTCTTTTCGTCTCATCATTTCCCCCCGACCTTTTCTAACTGCCTTCAATCCCTTTCCCTTCACCGCAATGTTGCTTCGCTCTCTTTTCTATCGCTATTATAAGGGACACTGCTCTTGTAAACACACGAACTACATGTCTCCTCCTTTAATAGGCTGACCATATTTCCTTGAGACAAAAACGGGACATTGAGATGGCAAAAAAGGGACGGGGGTTATGTAATATTCTGTATTCATAAAAAAGTAAGTACATAAACCGGGACAAAATTGACATTTTTATTAAAACGGACGGCCAGGAAATATAAAACAAACGGTACGTATGGTCAGCCTATCCTTTAAGGTACTAGACTTTCGACACATTCCTTTTCTGCCCAACTCTATAATGCAAGGATAGAGCACCCAAGCTTATCCCTAACTCTAAGAAGATTGGAATACGTGGAAAGATTAAAAGAACGAGGTATGTTTAGTTTGGAGAGACGTTGTATGAGGGGAGATATGACACAGATGTTCGAAATGTTTCCAGGTTTCGACAATTTAGATGTAAGTAACTTTTTCTTAGTAGAGGCTGACGGGATAACTCGTGGGCATAAGAAAATTAGAAACAGCCTTGTAGACTTGATCTACGAAAATACTTTTTCATCATAGAGTAGAAGAGTTTCGGAATGACTTGCCATATGATGTGGTTAGTTAATTTTAAGAAAAATTTGCATACTTTCATGAATGAAAGATAGTTTAGTTTGTAATTATTGTATATTCTCAGCTTCAGTTATGTAGGCTACTTTGGTACTGTAGTAGTAAATAGTCGTATGCTAATTAGCTGATTTGAGATTGACATTTTGCAAGATTTTAAATAGTAAGTAGATTGCAAACAGTGTATATTAGGCCGGGTCGAAATTTTATATTGAAAAGGTACATATTGTGAGGGGTTTGAATGGAACACAGGAACCCCCTCATACATTATTTTCGCTGTTTAAAGCCTCCTATCCCTTGCACAATTTTTCACTTTTTCACCTGTATTGAAGAATATTCCATTTATACGAGACTTACTCTACATTCAAAGATTTTTATGACATAAATCTTTATTAACGTATATTATTTTATTTAATAATGTACAGTTTAGGAAAATTAATTAAGTACAACAATATATTCAGAAGAAAAAATTAGAGGTATAATAAATGTGCTAAAATTCAATTCACTTTTTCATTGTTCCTTATCACATCAAAAGGGAGGAAATTTTCAATATCATTAGGAAATTTGATTTCGTATGTTTCTTACTCATTCCATTGGGACTTCCATTCAAACTTGGCCAGTTTTCGCCTTGATTCTAATGATGAGTAAGATAAACTTTTGACGGTTGTCATATCCTATTCTTTCCTGACATGCCATTGTTACTAGGTTCACTGCCCTTTCCACACTTTGACTGTGGCATGGAAAAGAAGCTATCTCCAATGGCTTGCATCGAGCCTGTAGTAGCTCATCGTCGTTAAAATTGTTTAGCAGCGGTGGAGGAGTAATGATCTCTTTGCCAATCGATCATCTCGGTGTAGTCAGTAGATTGGAAATTGAGGGTTCGAGGCAACTCAAAGTTCATGGTACCTGAAAATCCTGTTCTTGAAAGGATGATTTTCTGAATAGCTTGCTCCCTAATTTCTAGTCTCTTGTCAGTTACCATTGATAAGAGTATATTTTCTTGGTGTGCAAAGTAGGCGTCATCCTTTAATACTGGTTTTATGATTGATCTATGTTGTTCATCTAAATTTCGAAGCAAGCACATTAAATGCCAAAAGTTATATGCACCATCAGTTACATTAGGATGAGATTTTATCCAAAACCACCCTGGAGCATAGAATTGCATAATAATCTTGACTATATCTTGAAGGTTTTTATTGGGATTTGGCGTTGATATATATAATCGAAGGACCCTGTTGGCTTGTGTTAGCCAGCGAGCATGGTGAAGGGTACCTGGGGATCGAGTGGACAGATGTTACGTGTCTCCAGTTTGCAATGCCAGACACATATCATAGAGATATCTTTGATCACTGCTTAGCTCCTTCACAACATTTGCTGAAATTTCTTTGTTTCCCTTTACGCGAGAATATTTGACTACCTCCAATTTTGTTAAATCTGTTTTCAGTTTATTCCCAATTGAACCCACAAAAATATTTGGACCTGTTGTTTTACCATCAATGGCTTTGTAGACGTGCATAAAAGGCAGCTCATTCAAATGCAAGAGGCACACCAACCACTGCACTGTTCTGTTAAGATGAATTTCAACCAGTTTTATGGCTCCACCAATTTTTCCTGTATTTACAGGAATACCATCACACAGTAAAGCTTTGATAGTATCTGTGCTGTTCGAGTCTGTAATAATAGTTATCAACTCTTCTGCTATGCAGCAAGCAGTTCCATTATCTGGTGTGACATGGTCTACATAGATGCTCCAGGTTCTTTCACAATAACATAGTGTTCTTCTTTTATCTTTCCACTTTTAGTTAATGTTATCTTTCATTCCATCAAATCCAAGGCACTCCATCTTCAGATTTTCGGATTTAGACCTAAAAGTATTTGTTGTTTCACCATGCGATTTCTTTCTCTTTCTACTTTCTTTCTGTCAAGTATGTTGGTGTGGTTAAGGATCCCCATATCTTTTAAAGCTGCATTGACTATTGCAGCTGTAACTCTACAACTTACACGATAACGATCTGCTGTTAATGCTAAGTTTTTATAGGAGTGCCTGTTCTGAATATTCTCAGTCAATTCTAAATCGGCCTCATAATCTATGATACATCCTGACTCTGAATCTACATCCATGTCTTCGGTATTTTCTATAAATTCTGATGGCAAAACATTGGTGGCGTCAGTCATTTCTTCTTGTGCTTCTTTGGTTCTTGCTAAAGATCTCTTCTTTGTTGAACTAGCTATGCGATCAATTTGTCCTAACTGATTTTTTCTTTGTTTTTGACCCACAAAATACTCCCATTCTGCCATTGGTATTTTATCCTTACACCTGCAAAATTTCCTATCAATTCCCTTATCATAGCATTCACAAGAAGATATATCAAACATTTCATCATACTGAGCTACTTTTAAGGCAAAACTTTCATTTCTTCAATGTAACGACATCTTGTTCAATTTTGAGGCTTCTTCTATTAGTCGACTGACTTTAAGATAAGATAGATACCTTTGGTGTTAATCGTAGAAAAAGAAAATTTCATCCAAATGTCTTCAATATCTTTTACAACAACCCTGTAACAATTATTAACAGTTGCTGATCCTTTTGATTTAGCTTCTTCACGACGGCGCACAAAAAGGTAGTATCTCACATCTGCTTTTGAAGGAGTCATGGTTGCTGGGAATTCCATTGGATACCCAAAGGCTGCATGTGAGGACTTGCTTCTAGTAGTTATAGTTTATATTCAGAAAATCAAATTATATGTCATTTATAATTTATGATAATTCAAATTATAATTAAAGCAAATGCAAATTATTTCTATTTATCTGAAACGGCGGGAGAGGCGTGTTAGGGTCGAAGGCAGGGAGGACACCTCCCTTGCCGCGTCGTCCGCGCGTTCGTTGCCCGGAACACCAACGTGGGAAGGTACCCAATATAAGGCGACTACCTTACAGCGTGATGAAAGAAAGACCAGCTATTCCTGGATTTGTCGCACTTGTGGTTGCGGAGAGACAAGAGAGGACAGGGCCTCAAGAGCGTTACGGGAGTCAGAATAAATAATAAACGATGTAGAAGGAGCTGAGAAAGGAACTGAAGGGCCAAAAGAATAGCCGAAAGTTCAGCTGTAAAGATGGAAGCCGCTGGGGGGGGGAGGGATAATGATTTAATTTCCGATGGGAAGAGTGCCGCGCAGCCCACTCCAAGTGGAGAGCGAGAGCCGTCAGTGAACTCTGGGATAGAGTCAGCATGGGAAGAGGAATGGGATATGAATAGTTGTCGAAGGGCCGATGGGTGGAACTTGGACTTTGGTACAGTAGAAAGGAGGGAGCAGATACGGAGAGAAGAAATGGTCCACGGGGGTGGGGGGGGTAGTTAGAGGGGTGAGAGGAGAGCACTCGCCCCTCCACCCCCAGAGAAGACAGGGCGACCAAACGGTCGGATCAAGTAGGGATGACGGTCAAAGCATGCTACAGTGGAAGGGCCGAAGAGGGGTGGGAGAGAACTGCCCAACACGAAAAAGGTATTTGAGACCCTCCAAGGTACGATGGGCATCCAACGGGAGATGGCCACACTCTGCATACAGGCTAACGATTGGACAAGATCAGAATGCACCACTGCTGATGCGCACACCCAAGGAGCTAATCGGGTCCAGCATACGCAGAGCGGAGGAATAGGCTTGACAGCCATAATCCAACTTACTTTTGACTATGGAGTGGTAGAGCCGCCAAAGAGTATGGCGGTCAGCACCCCAGTCAGTATGAGAGAGGAACTTGAGAAGGGTACAAGTCTGAAGGCATAAAGACTTCAGAGACTTCAAGTAAGGGATCCAGGAGAGGCGGGAATCAAGAAGACCCAGAAATCTAGTTTCGGACACAACGGGAACTGGTGAATGCAAAGTGCATTTTTGAAGGGGAAAATCAGAACCCCGTGGTCTGTGACCTATTTGAAAACCGAATCCAGGACCCGCTGGAGGATACGTTCAACGAAGGCAGATCGAGAGCCGAAGCAATATATGGCAAGGTCGTCTGCATAAAGGGTGGCCGTAATCCCCGGGGGCAGAGCCGTTACCACGTCGTCGATCGCCAAAGGGAAGCAAACGACGCTCAGGACGCTGCCCTGGGGGAATCCCCCCTCCTGCGAATGCACAGAAGAGAGGAGGTACCCACCTGAACTCGAAAGGAACGCGAAGTCAGAAAGTTGGAGATAAAGGAAAGGAGAAAACCTCGGAAACCCGAAAGGTAAAGTTTTCGCCAGATCCAGCACCGCTAGGTGGTGTCATACGCTTTCTCCAAATCAAAGAAGACTGCATGAAGATGACGTCGCTCTGCATATGACACACGGACCGCAGTTTCCAACTGAACTAAGATGTCAGTGGTGCTACGGTCCCTGCGAAAACTGGTCTGTGTAGGGGAAAGTAAATTGTGGCGTTCTAGGTGCCACATCAGTCGCCGAGAAACTATCTTCTTTAAAAGTTTTGAAAGACAGTTAGTGAGGACTATTGGACGGTAATTAAGGGGAGATGTCGGGTCCTTACCGAATTTAGGGAAGGGGAGCACCACTGCTTCCCTCCAACAGGAGGGGAAGGTGCTTCCTACCCAGATCCAATTGTAGAACGTGAGGGGAAAGAAGTAAGCCGAAGGGTGTAGGTGACGAAGCATTTCAAGATGAATGACGTCGGGGCCGGGTACAGAGTTGCCGCAAGAAGCTAACGCCGATCCCAGTTCCGACATGGAAAAAAGGCGGTTATACGGAAAATTATTGGGAGTCTGAAAAACGTGAGGGGAGTGAACAAGCAAAGCCTTACGTTGGAGGAAGGCAGGATCACGGTGGTTGTGTCGAGAGATGGAGGCTATGGTTGAGGCCAAGGTCTCGGCCACTGCAGTAAGAGAGGACTCTGGCCGTCCGTCTATCTGAGGACAGGAGGAGGATGAGAAGAGGATTTTCCGGAAATTTTCAGAATCTTGTTCCAGATTCGGAAGGAAGGGGTGCGGGAGGTGAGAGAGGAGACGTAAGTTCGCCAAGAAAAGCGGCGGGCTTCACGGACTGTGCGACGTGCCTGAGCTCGCGCACGTTTGAAGGCTATTGAATTTGCTATGGATGGATTGCGTTGAAGACGGCTAAAGGCCGACTTCTTAGCCTGAACAGCCAGAGTGCATGTCGGGGTCCATCATGGAACCGAAGGGGCAGAGGACGGGTGAGGTGACGTGTATGTATTATATGTATATAGTCTAAAGTCACTAAAGGGTAAATATCACTAAATCTAAGCTGAATGGCAAGAGCAAGTCATAAACGAACCAACGCGGCTGTTCGTATTGCTTTGGGCTGGCCTAGACATGTTTTTTCCTATCTGACCTAATCTTTGGTGCTGAGTATAATTAGGTGATGTTTCTAAGGTGACAAATGGGGTAGAAAGTTGTTTGTACTTAAGTATAGTTAGGGGTAATGTCTATAGCTTCTAAATTGGTAATGTAAGAGAGAGTTAGGTAGGCTGTTTGTGGGACACAGGAATAAAACGGTAGGCTTCAAAGAATACCTAATTCAACGCACCGGTAAGTGCTTTTGATTGTTTGCTAGAACCTAAGTAACCTAACTGGGGTGTCTACCCCACGCTATCACATTTGGCGACGAGGATGGGATTTGGCTCATTTGGTTAAATTTTGTTCATTGGGTTAAATTTGGCTCATTGGTTTAATTTGGCTTATTGGGTTCAAGTGGTTGTTTGGAAAATTGGATGTAGCCTAGTCGGTCGTCCGATTTGGTTTGTTGTGTGGGTAAGCTACCGTACTATAGCGTAGGTCCCGCCGCCCTAACTCTAAAACTAATTCCTACTCAGCCCTAACTCTAAAACTAATTCCTACTCAGCCCTAACTCTAAAACTAATTCCTACTCAGCCCTAACTCTAAAACTAATTCCTACTCAGCCCTAACTCTAATACAATTCACTATTCAGCCCTAACTGGGGAGTAACTAGATCAAATTTAAACCTAACCTAACCAACTTCACGTGATTTGGCCTAATTCGGTTTTGCTCTAGCATGTCGGTGATTGGCCATATAAGCCCCTACGAAGACTCTGGGGAGGACTTCGAAGCTTATGCCACTAGGGTGAGGTTGTTTTTCGAGGCAAATTCCATTCCGGATGCTAAGAAAGTACCTACCTTTTTAACTATAATAGGCCCTAAAACGTTTGGTTTAGTTATGGACCTAGTTTCTCCTAAAGCACCGGAAACGTGCACTATAATGAATTGGTACAGGCCCTAACCGATCACTACAAACCCCGAGTAGTTCTCATCTATGAACGTTTCAAATTTTATTCAAGGCATCAGACGGGAAATGAAAGCATTGCAGAGTTTGTTGCAGGAATAAAAAGCCATAGCCGTACGTGTAAATTTGGGGACAAATTAGATGAAATGCTAAGAGATAGGTTTGTAATGGGTCTCAAAGAGGAGTCTACCCAGAGAGCCTATTAGCCATACAGGACCTAACTTTTAGTCAGGCTGTAGAAATAGCTACGGCTAGAGAAGCAGCTGCTAAAGATGTTAGAGCTTTTGGCAATCATAGTAGTAAAGCCCAACACGTAAATAGCTTTAAATCTTCTAGGCCTGGCAGACCTAATGAGCCTACTAGACAGGCAAATAAAAGGTATGAGGCGAATACGACTAAGCCTACTAATTCTACTAAGCCTTCCAAGCCATGTACAGGGTGTGGAAAACACCATTGGAAGAAGGATTGCCCTTTTAAAGAAGCAGTTTGCCTAAACTGTAGTAAAATAGGCCACATAGCTAAAGTGTGTTTTCAAAGAAAACGAAGGGTGAAAATTCTAATTTTAACCTCTCTAGTGTAAATCCTGAAAGGGGAAATACTTCGAACATTGGAGTGGAGTACCTATTTTATGAGCAACAAAGTGGGAATAATACAGGCCCATATATTGTAGAGGTAGGCCTAAATGGAATTACAGTTCCTCTAGAACTGGATACAGGTGCTGCCCGGACTGTCATGTCCAGGAAGGTTTTTGAGGGAACTTTCCGAAATGCACCTAAACTACATGCCTCTAAAACTATCTTGAAAAAATATGGAGACATACAAATACCTATTTGTGGAGAAGCATACGTCACAGTTACACTCAACCAGAAAACTTTGTCTCATCCCTTAACCCTGTTAGTTGTGGATGAGCAAGGGCCTACTCTACTAGGCCGTGATTGGATTGATGCTTTGAAAATGCCGATTGACAAAATCTTGCCAAGGGGTCAGGCAGATGTGCATACACACTCATATCCATCTGACATAGACTCATTGTTAAAGGAGTTTTCTTCTGTTTTTGGGCCTGAAGTAGGCAACCTAAAAGGCCATCAGGTCTGCATAGAAGTAGATCCTAATGTAACTCCGAAATTTTGTAAGGCTCGTTCAATTGCGCATGCACTGCGGGAGAAGGTAGATTTAGAAATTGACAGGCTGCTAAAAGATAAAATTATTGAACCAGTCACACACGCTAAGTGGGCTGCCCCAGTAGTTCCTGTACTAAGACCGGACAAGTCCTTGCGGTTATGCGGGGATTACCGTTTAACATCAAATAGAGCCGTCCTTCTAGATTGCTATCCTATACCCGAGCCTGATGAATTATTTAGCTCTCTTGCTGGAGGTAAATATTTCACAAAACTCGATATGTCCCAAGCCTATGCTCAACTAAGTTTAGATGAAAACTCTAAAGAATTAACTATCATAAATACGCACCGAGGCCTATATAAGTACAATAGGCTATGCTATGGAATAGCATCGGCTCCGGGTATTTTTCAGAGGACAATGGACCAAGTTCTAGGTCATATTCCAGGGGTACTTTGCTTTCTAGATGATGTCCTCATTTCAGGTTCGTCTAAAAAAGAACACCTAACTAGATTAACCACGGTTCTAAAAAGACTCCGCGATGCCGGACTTAAGCTAAAGAGAGAAAAGTGTTCATGGGTCACTAATGAGCACTCTTTGGTGCTGAGTATAATTAGGTGATGTTTCTAAGGTGACAAATGGGGTAGAAAGTTGTTTGTACTTAAGTATAGTTAGGGGTAATGTCTATAGCTTCTAAATTGGTAATGTAAGAGAGAGTTAGGTAGGCTGTTTGTGGGACACAGGAATAAAACGGTAGACTTCAAAGAATACCTAATTCAACGCACCGGTAAGTGCTTTTGATTGTTTGCTAGAACCTAAGTAACCTAACTGGGGTGTCTACCCCACGCTATCACATTTGGCGACGAGGATGGGATTTGGCTCATTTGGTTGGCCTACTAAGGTTGAGAGTGAATTACAGCCTTTTTATCAACGTCAGTCTGGCCTCTCGATTCAAAATGGCTGTCTCTTATGGGGCCACAGAGTGATTATTCCAAATAAAGGCAGGTCGAATTTAGTGAAGGAACTTCATGCTGAACATGGGCGCAACAAAAATGAAAGAGCTGGCGAGAGCTTATTTCTGGTGGCCTGGTTTAGATGGAGAACTCGAATCATTGGTTCGTTCCTGTCAAAGCTGCCGAGAGAACAGAGATCTCCCAAGGAAAAGTCCATTTCATCCTTGGGAATGGCCTACTATACCGTGGCATAGGATCCATGTTGACTATGCAGGTCCTATAAATAATACTTATTTCCTAGTCATTGTGGACGCCTACTCTAAGTGGGTGGAAATTCTTCCAACCACTTCCACGACTTCGGGTGTTACTATTCGCTTACTCTGTTCGGTTTTCGCTCGATGGGGTTTACCCGTAGTCCTGGCTTCCGACAATGGTACTTGTTTTACCAGTGAGGAATTTCGTTCCTTCGTCCACCTAAATGGCATTAGACATGTCCGGTCTAGTGTTTTCCACCCGTCTACTAACGGTCTCGCGGAAAACATGGTCCGTACTTTCAAGTCAGCCTTGCGTAGATTTGAGTATAGAGGAGAGAGCGGCACAAGTGATATGATCTGTGAGGTAGGTGGAGGCAGCATCAACAGTCGGGAAGTTACTCAAAGCTGCAAAGGTTTGACTTTCGGAGTAGAAAAGAGGCCAGTCAGCTTTAGCGATGGACCATCGGGTAGAAGAGCGGAGGAGCCGAGAGTCCCGGGCGTACGGAGGAGGGTGGAGTGACAGACCAAGAGAAGTCAAGGAAGGCGGAAGAAGAAGTAAGTGAAAGATCTATGGAGATAAATGTACGGGTTTGGAGGTGAAAAGCTGTGGGCTGGCCGGTGTTGAGAAGACACAGAAGTAGTTGAAAGAAGGGAGACCATAACGCCACCCCGCAGAAGAAGGCGCACGTTGAAATCTCCCAGAAGGAGGAGAGGGGGAGGAAGCTGCAGGAGGAGACCCCAAAGATCGTCAACAGAAAGCTCCTGTGACGGGGAAGATATAAAAAGCAAACTGAATATACACGGTCAAGGAAAACCTGGACTGCTACTGTCTGGAGAAGAGTGTTGAGTGGGAGGGGAGTAGATGGCACATCAGAACAGATGAAAACGGCTGTGGCCCCACGAGGAGCTACATCAGACGGAGGTGGGGAGAAATGTGATGAAAACCTTCGGAGAGGGCGCAAGGGGCGAACTCCAAGTTGGGTCTCCTGAAGACAGACGCACACTGGGTTAAAATCCTGGATAAGGAGGAGGAAGTCCTCCCAATTAGGAAGAAGGCCTCGGCAATTCCATTGAAGGATAGTTGCCATCAAGAGCAGAATACAGGGTGAGCGAGAGACGTAATCGGGCGAGATTTAGGGACATGACCAGAAGGACAAGGCTGAGGGGCGGGTTGAAGAAGGGGTGATTGAGGAATGGATCAAAGGAGACGGAGGGGTTTAGTTTTCGGGGGGGTGAGGTCGGGGAACGCGAGAATGAGGGAGGAAGCAGGGCGGGGTGAATCTAACTTCTGAGATGGGGGTGGAGGAGAATATGTTGGGGGCATCAGGAGGTCAAGGAAGGAGCGGGGCGGAAGAGAGGGGATGTTCAAAGCGGGCAGGGGTAAATCCGGTTTCCGGCATGGAGGTGATGCCAAGGGCATCGGGAGATTAACGAAGGAGTGGGGCAGTGGAGAAGGAGGGGGAGGGTGGATGTCGGCTTGAATTTAAATTTAAGAAGCCGCATGACCACCATCAGGAATAGAGGAGGGAAGGGAAACTGGAGAACTTAGAGGAGCCCGCAAAACGAAAGGGATCTCTGAAGGGGGAAGGGATATGAGGGTAGGAAGAAGAGAACTTGTGGAAGAGGCCTGAGCAGGGAACCTTGGCAGAGAGACCCAGACGCCGGGGGCTGGCGATGGGTCGTTTAACGGAAGAGCGCGGAGCGGAGAAAAGACTAGAAGAGGGAGCGGTTTTCGATATGTATGCTGAAATTTCAGCAGTGGTTTCAAGAGGGAGGGTGAGTAAGCGGGTTAGTTGCAACTGAGGTGGAGCAGATGGGGACAGTGGAACTGGAAGTTCTAGGGGGACGGGTTGGAGGAATAGTGAACACAGGGATGGAGACGACAAGAAGGTAGAGGACGGGATAGGTGGACGGGTGGATGAGGCCTGATCAGGCCTAGGATGATAGGGTGTGGAAGAGGACAGTACAGAGGTGGTCGAAGTCCGGGGCGAACAGAAGGCTGTCGGGCGGGAAGAGCGCAGTGTTTGGGCAAGGAGGCCTGGGGGTGCGAATCTGGACCTGACGCGGGCCCTTGCCTCCTGAAAACCGACTTTGTCAGATTCCAGGACCGACAGGACCTCACGCTCGAATAGGGAAGTCGGACAGGAAGAGGAGGCGGTGGCGTGGTCTTCTCCACAGTTGGCGCAGCGGGGAGGATTTGAACAGGACGAACCATGTGTTATGACATGTCCGAACCTCTCGCAAGTAAAACATCGGCGTGGTCTAGGGATGTAACGACGGACTGGAAATTGAAGATAACCAGCCCTAATTTTCTCGGGTAACTGGAAAGGAGCAAAGGTCAGGATCAATAAGGGAGATGGAATCCTTGCCCTCTGAACCATACGGTGTAGGCGGTAAACGCGGGTCACCTTCTGAGAGGAGAGGCGGGTGAGAAGATCCGATTCTGAGTATTCCAAAAGGTGGGGAGCATGTATTACACCCGTACAAGTGTTAAAGGAAGAGTGGGGGAGACAATCCAGGGGAGCAGAAGCCAGGGTCGAGAGGGGCGAAACCTTCTGGTGTTGAGCTCTGAAGGAGACCTCCACCACAAGAGAACCATTATTCTTGTGCCACGTCTGACGGGGTTCGCCACAACGGGAAGTGAAGTCATCGTAGACCGCAAAAACATCCCGTTGTGAGAGGGGCGGGGAGAGGCCGAAGAACTGAGGACCAGAAATCGAGGGTAATCAGGGTCAGAGTCGTCAGCTTCCACGAAGGGGTCAAAAGACTTACGGAAATAAGACATACGAGAAGTCTTTGAATGAGGAGGACGCGAGTGTTCCGCAGTCCGAGAGGAGTCAATCCCATTGGGATGCGGTCTTCCAGTGGTAGAGGACTCGAGGGCCTGGTTGCTCACCACCCGAGTGCTAAGAGAAGTACTAGTCCGAGAATTAGAAACAGGTCGTAAGCCGAGGAGTAGAAGAAGCCATAGCAAACAAGAAGGAAGCTTCATCCCCCGCGCGCATCCAGCCACCACCGACTCCAACAAGGGAAAGGCGAGTCGTGGGCACACTCGGTCCCACCGCCAACAGATGTCATGCAGGGGAGATACACCCATACCCAGTCCCCGTGCCTAAAAGGCGGCCACTCTTATACAACGCGCGGTGAAAGTTGGCAGGAACAGGGCTTGGGTTTGGTTTAAGAGCGACAAGGGTGAAGGACAACCACCTCGCTCATCCAAGGTCCAAGGAAAGAGTCAAGTCAAGGTCTAAAACAAAGCCAAATGCGAAAAAAAAAGCCAGAAGGATTGAGGGAAAGGAGGAGAAAGAAAGAAAGAAAAATAAATATAAGCAGGAGATCAGCCGGGTCTCCAGACGGGTCCAATGGTCCACGAAGGCAGTGAGAGCCCTTACATCGAAGGAAGATGCATTGGCCACAGAGGAACGCGCCATATAGCTCCGGACGAAGCAAAGGGGAGAAGAGGAAGGATTGAGTAGTGTATTGTTGAAGGTAAAGGGATAGTCGTGTGGAAGACTGTGACGAGTAGACAGATGAAGGAACCCAGTTTTTGAAGCACTGAAAGCTACAAGGTTTTCTCTGTCCCAGTCAGAGATAGTAGAAAGTTCAGAGGTCAGGTGCACCAAAGCCATCCTACACGAATCATGGAGTGACTGTTGAGAGGAACGCTTTGTGAAGCAGGTGGAGAAGTGAAGACTGGAATCATTGGCATAGGAGTGGATAGGACAGGAAGTGCGACCTAATAGATCATTAATATATAAAAGGAAAAGAGTGGGTGACAGGACAGAACCCTGAGGAACACAATTATTAATAGATTTAGGAGAAGAGCAGTGGCCATCTACAACCGCAGCAATAGATCGAAGAACGACCAGAAAGGAAATCAGAAATGAAGGCACAGATGTGACGAGTAGACGAGTGAAGGAACTGAGTTTTTGAGACACTGAAAGCCACAAGGCTTTCTCTGCCCCAATCAGAAATAGAAAGACCAGAGGTCAGGTGCGCTATAGCCGTCCAACGCGAATCATAGAGTGACTGTTGAGTAGTGATGTGAGTCGTTTTTTATTGTGTCGTTTTTTTTGTTTTTTTTGTCGTTTTTTTTGTTTAAAACGAAGGTAGTCTGTTTTTTTTGTTTTTTATTGTTTTAAACTTATTCCATATTTTTTTTCCTTTAATCTAATAAGTATATTAGTATTACCTATAATTTACTATACTACCATGCTTATACGGTTATACCTAGTATATATACTATATAGTCATCTTTTAGAAAAATTGAATCACGCAAAAAGTATATAATAGAAAGGAAAAACAAACCCTCATTTTTTATATGTATATATATTTTTTAACTAGAACATAAAACATTCTTCCTCGTTTCAAACAATATACATAATTGTGATTGGCAAGAGTACCAGTATATATATTCCAGATAGAAAAGGAAAATATTCACCTTTTTTTTAACCTTTTTGTTAACCTACATTTCTATGGAAGAATCATCACTAGATTGGGTAGAGCATATATGCTAGTTTCAATATCACAGGTACTGGTATAATATCCATAATACTGGTATAAAACAATAGATATAATTGTGATTGGCAAGAATACCAGTGTGTATATATATATATATATATATATATAATATATATATATTATATATTATATATATTTATATTATATATATATTATATATATATATATATATCTCTCTTTCTTTCTTTAACCTTTGTGTTAACCTAATGCTGTTTAACTTTCATTATCTGATTCTATTTCCATTGAAGAATCATTATCACTAGATTGATTAAAGCAAATAGTTTCAATATCACAGGTACTGGTATTTATTGCAGATTTGGATGTTGACGAAGCCAATGTAGCATCATGTTTTACTTCACTTTCTTGGAATTTTGCATTTTGGGATATAAATACTAGCTTTGCTGCTCTGTCTGTGCTTAATTGGTTTCTTTTGGCTGTATGGATATTACTGTATGTGCTAAATGATCTCGGAGGTAATGAAAGGGCGAAATAGAGGTGTATGAGTTTGTGTAGGTATATATGTGAGTATGCATGCGTATGTATCTGGAATTCTGGATGTATCCATGTGTATGGGGTATACAATAGATATAAATGTGTATATAAGTATTTATGTATATATTGGTATATATGTATATGGGTGTATGTGTATGTATATATATATGGATGGTCTCGTGGGGGGGGGGGGGAATATGTCATCGCGGGTCTAAAGGATAGTTAAGTGGGAGATTCAAAATCCGAGGCATGGATGGGAGAGTCCTGGGAAGGTTGGACAATGGGCAGTCAGCTCCCAGCCAGTGTTCTCGCAAGTTTAATGGATCTCAAGATACAAGACTTTCAGTGCAAGAAAGAGGCCAGTTTTTCTGTAAATAGGCTGAAAAGGACATTCTATACTGGTACCATATGGCCTATTTTATTATTTATTTATTTTTATAATATATATCATTGCAAAAGTATACCTTATACGGTTTTTTTACATCACTACTGTTGAGAGGGACGTTTTATGAAGCAGGTGGAAAAGTGAAGAGTGGAAGTGCCGCTTTGTAGATATAATTGATAAATAAAAGGAAAAGAGCAAGTGACAGGACAGAGCCCTGAGGAACACCACTATTAATAGCTTTAGGAGAAGAACAGTGACCATCTACAACCTCAGCTATAGATTGGACAGAAAGGATGATGATGGTGATTGGGCTTGTTTAACCTCTTTTGCAAAATCTAAGGTTAAATGACGGAGGGACCTACAGCTTCACATGGGATCCGAACCACGGGTCGCTACACAGTCTGGGCGCAGCGGACAGTCTCCCATCCAACTACTATTCGACCCAATGTCGCTTAACTTCGCTGATCTAGCCAGAAAGGAAATCATAAAGTAGATGAAGGTACAGTTAGAAGGATAGAAACTGAAGGAGGGTAATTTAGAAGTTAAAGATTTGTGCCAGACTCTATCAGAAGCTTTAGATATGTTTAGCGCAATAGCAAAGGTTTCACCGAAATCCCGAAAGGAGGATGACCAAGAATCAGAGATATGCAAGAAGATCGCCAGTAGAGCTTCCTTTGCAGAACCCATAATGACGATCTGAAAGAAGATTGTGAGAAAAAAGGTGTTTAATTAAGAATCTTATCAATTAAGGCTAGATTTAAAAACTTTAGAAAGGCAAAAAATAAATTAATTGGACCATAGTTGGAGAGGTCAGAGCGGTCACCCTTCTTTGGGACTGGCTGAATGAAAGCGAACTCCCAGTTTGCTTGGTAGGGTGTACACAAATTACACCGGTCTGCATGAAAATCGATTTCTTTATTTTGAGTTGTGATTCTGAAGCAGTTCGCTGCGCTGAATTAAAAAATGCTACCAGTTTTTTTCTATCACCCACAGTTTTAAAGTTATTAGCAAAACAATTTTGGGGCGTTTTGTAATTTTTTACCTTTTTTATCTTTAATTGATTTCGTTTTTTCATATTTTTCAGATAGATAATTCTAACATTACGTCTTTTAAAATTTTAATAGTGGCTTCTAGAGGATGTACCCATAACCAGACATATTTTGTTATATTTGTGGTCGGTATGTTGTTGTAAAACAAAGGACAAATGTAACGACCTTCATTAAGAGAGCTTATCATGCTTATTTTGGAATTAAATTAGGAGATCAAGACAAAAGTTGGGCTCCACACGAGGTTTGTCTTACGTGTGTTGCGGCACTAAGGAATTGGAGCAAAGGTAAAAAGAAAAGTTTGCCATTTGGGATCCCTATGGTATGGCGCGAGCCTAGAAACCATACCGACGACTGCTACTTCTGTTCTTGCAATGTTAAAGGTTATAATGCAAAGAATAAAGAGAGCCTTCAATACCCAAGTCTTCCATCTGCAATAAGGCCGGTACCCCATGGTCCAGAAGTTCCTATTCCCCGCCCACCCGAAAGTCTGGATCAATACAATTCAGATTCTGATTCAGCTCCAAATCCAGACAATGATGATGTTTATGAACAGCCAACAGCTGACCGAGATCCTCCTAAACCATTAACCCAAGCCGAACTAAATGATTTAGTCAGGGATTTGAATCTGCCTAAGGACTCTGCAGAACTTTTGGGGTCTAGATTGCAGGAGAACAATTTATTGGCATCCGACACATACTTCGCTTGGAATAAGTCCTGAAATGTTTGCAAGTAAAGAAGGTAAATATATTTTGTTTCTTTCAGTCATTTTTTTATTCTTTCATAAACAAGCAATATGCTTGTCCAAGAGCTAGGAGCTATTTAATTCTGCTTTAATTAGGTTTCACTCTATCACCTAAAGATTTCGTGTTACAAGGGGTGTTGTAATACCTCATCTGTCCCCAAATGTTAACCACCCATTGATGGGAGGGGAGAGTGTATTTTGCTGGGAACGGGACTGGTTGTTATATATATTTACCATACATTATTATGTAAGCGTTACTGTAGTCCATAACAACAAAATTTATGGTTTAGCATGTGCAATCCAATGTTGGTCTCGATAAGATGGTTCACATTTGGGGATAAATGGGGGATTTATGACACACCCTATAGTAAGAAAACCATACGTGATAGGGAAAAACTAACTATATTTTTGAGATCAGCGCACTCAAATTATATAGAATCACCAACTAGTTTGTAAAAATCGATCGACAAGTTTTCAAATGTGTACTGGTGAATTATCTTTACAACTTTTCTCTCAAATAAAAATATTACGAAACGAGGTACACAACACTGTTTTTGCGCTACCTGTGAGAGAAAGTAGTAAAGTTTCACATAACCTCAAACACATTTAACATCAGGAACGTAGCCAAGGGGGGGGGAGGCGACAGAGGCGGTCGCCCCCCCCTTTGGAAAGTCCAGGAAAAAATCTGCGGTAATTACAACCAAGGTTCACCGCCAAACTATAACATTTAACAATTTGGTATCTATATACAGGGTGTCCCATAAGTCCGGCATCATAGGAAAAATAATAAAAAAAGGCAAAACCAAAGCTTTTATTTACAGAACGTGCTCAATATGCCCACCATTGTTTTCAATACACAAATTCAGACGTGATACCCAGTCAGCAAGCATACGGTGAATGATGTCAGGAGTAACGGTGTTACATGCCCCAATAATGCGCTGCCGCAAATGTTCAACACTCCTAATTTTCTCTGCGTATACCAGCGCTTTCAAGTGGCCCCAGAGATAAAAATCTAGTGGCGTGAGATCCAGGCTTCTAGCTGGCCATTCCACAGGCCCTCGACGTCCTATCCAATGACCAGGGAATTGTTGGTACAGGTATTCCCTTACTTGGGTGCTGATGTGCAGGAGCGCCGTCTTACTGGAACCATGTTGCGAAATTTCCTTCTTCGTTCAAGACACTGGGAAATGCTTCTTCCTTGAGCATACGTAGGTAGGTGCCTCCAGTGACATGTTCATCGAAAAAGAGGGGGCCTATGATGCGATCCTTCCAAATGCCACACCATACCATCACCCGAGATGCACCTTGTTCCTTTGAAGAGGTATACCAGCGAGGGTTGTTTTGAGACCAGTAGCGGGTGTTCTGTCGATTTACCTCACCATTTCCATAAAAAACAGCCTCGTCACTGAACAGAATGGTGGACGGGAAATTGGCATCCCGAGCATATTGTTCCGTAGCCCATTCACAAAATTCCATCCGCCGGTCGGGATCATCTTCGCTTAATTTCTGTATGATCTGAAGTTTATATGGATGCCATTTGACTCAGGGCTGTGGAGTCGGAGTCGGAGTCGTGGAGTCGGTCAGTTTTGAGTGGAGTCGGAGTCGGAAGTGCATAGTTGGATGGAGTCGGAGTCGGTGCAAATCCTTCAATTATAACCATAGCAGCCTAGGCCTAGCTCAATTTTATGAATAAAATAGATTTAACTTAGTTTTAATATATAATATAATATATAAATAATATATAATATATAAATACAAATAATATATAAATGTAGTTGCTTATAATTAATAAGGATTATAATTAATTAATTAACATAATTAATAATAAGGAAATTTAAAAATTTTGTACTAGCAACCCTAAATCTCTCAGATTTTTAGATTTCAATTTGATAATTTTGATAAGCATCACTGAAAGAAGATTTAATGGAAGCGATCCTTTTTTTAAGAACAAATTCAGTTTAGGTTAGTACATTTTGTTACGGATGTTTATAATAATACAAAAACATCTTATTAATTTGCTAAACCAATAATAATCTTATTTTGTTTAAGTTTCAATCAGTTTGTATTTTGGGATTTATTGTAATTTTTGAATAAAGAGAAAAAAAGCCATTAAGGCATAGTTACAGCCACTAAGTAACCTGATGAGTCATGTGGTGGTGACGAAATGCCTTGTTTATGAATCTCCATTGGCCTAATAAAGCTAATCGTAATCAATTTGGCCTTAAAATTCCATCGGAGTCGGAGTCGTAATTATACAAGTCAGATTTCTGGAGTCGGAGTCGGAATGTTAAAATTTTTGGAGTCGGAGTTGGAGTCGGCAAATTTTATCACCGACTCCACAGCCCTGCCATTTGTGAGCCTGAAGAATGCGATGGATGCTACTTTTCGACACTCCTGTCTCGGCGGACAATCGCCGAAGAGACTTATTGGGACTTCTGTTAAAATGAGCCAGGATAGCAGTCGCTGTATCATCGTCAGTGGACCTCCTTGAAGGTCCACTGCGTGGTTTATCTTCTATGGATCCTGTTTCCTTAAACTTTGCAACAAGTCTGCTAACACAACTCTGTGTTATTGGCTCGCGGTCGGGATGCAGTCTGTTAAATTCAGCAGCGGCCTCTCTTTGACTCCGATTTCCTGTGAGTAGAATTATCTGGATTCGTTCTTTCTTGCTCACAGACATTATGGCCTGTAGAAAGAGAAAAATATGAATTATGGTTTGTAGAAATAGAAAAATATGAATTTCTCCTATGATGCCGGACTTATGGGACACCCTGTATAATGGAAGGAGTGTCTGTATATGTATATATATTTAAGCGATATTTTGCGTCGTTTTTTAAAACACGTATCGTACTGAACTACTGAAATATGGAGCGCGAGGAAACTGAACATGTGCAGCTCGGCGCCAGTTAGGTTTGCATGCACTGCAGCATAGTACAGTGTGACGAGTGGGGCGTGTTGCATCATTGCATGTTGGTCAAGCTTCGTTAATTCGTTATACAATATTGCGATGGATATACGAAAATATTTAAAAAGAAAATCAGTTGAGTCGGTTGAAGAACACAATGAAAGTGATACAGCAGAACCTTCCCGTAATGTTACTAGACAAGCGGAAGACGATGCACATCAACCAGAACTAAGCGATGAAAATGCAAATGTCAGCAATCAAGTACAGGTTGAGGTACCGTCTAAAACGAAGGCTTCACACGACCAACCGACCACTGGTAAGTTGATCTGGTATAATTACAAATTTACAAAAGAAATGTCTACGTGTTTGATGCATATAAAGGCAAATAATAAAACAATATAATATACTTAGTAACTTGCTGGTCAATGAATGTAGAATTATCAAAATGCGCTGGCTTACGGGGCTCCGCACCGGACCCCGCTAGGGGAGCTTCCAGCACTCCCCCAGAGTCCCTAACTTTATGGGCTCGCCCGATTCACCACGGAACCTGACGAACGTAGCTCAAGTTCGCCCCCCCCCTTTGGGACATTCCTGGCTAAGTCCCTGTTTAACATGGGCACCATTTATCACGTTAAACGTCCAAACGGTATTCTTCTCCATCCATGTACGTTGCAACATTTCGACGTCAACTCTTGCAACAGCAGCAGCAATTCTGGTCTTTAAATCGTCGATGTTGGCCACGAGTTGTGTACACGCAGTCTTTTGCATAACTCCTAGGGTGGAGTGAGAAACTCAAAATTGCCAGGATCAAACTTGAGGGGGTCTAGATAGTTGTCTTTTGTCCAGGATTAAACTTTAAAACCAAATTTGGGTGGTTGCATATAAAACTGACTGCTACCGGCCAATTTATACAAATCGGATGTGCGCGCGACCAAAATTTGAACCCAGTGACCTATCTCGGGTTCTGGACATGATAAAAAGACAATTTAAAAACTGTTTATGATGTATTTTTTACCTCTGAAGCAGATTAAAACATTTGCAGAGGGCTGCAGGCTCAATAATGCATAAAAAAATCCATATTTATATTATTTTTGGCCAAAAATTGTAATTTTCATTATTACACATTCATATAACACATAAAACACACATTCAATCTATCACTCATTAAACAAAGTAATAAAAAATAGTCATCTAAACAGCTTCAGAATATTGTATTTTTGTAATGAACATTTCATCAGTTTTATTGATTTTATCTTTTGTCGAATAATGCCATCACATCACGACGTTCATATTCTATCACAGTTGAGGAAGCCTCTGTTACAAGTTTAATGTGCCTCTCTACAGCCTGATTATGACAAGGCTGGTTGAGTTTCAGTGCTTCCTTTCTTATGTTTATGAGTTCTTCATTGGTCAGAATTCAAGTTTATCATTTTGAGATACCCTCGAGCTTCGTTATCGATTTTAGGCACCATGAATCTCCTGACACTACCATCTCTCACAACACTCAAGTCAGGCTGTAACTCTGTGACTTCAATATCCTCATCTGAATCAATTATCAGGTCACCACCTTCGAAGTCATTGTCTATCATTGTTTCAACTGATTCATTCCCTCTGACCAAAAGTACGTTGTTAACTGCGATGTTGCGGATTTGTGGGTCTGAATTAGCGAGCATGGCAATTAATACGTTCTCAGGGTGAGCATAGTATACATTTCGGTTGAGGGCTTTTAGGGCTACCTCCCTGGCTTCCTTGTGAGGAAATTTCAGGATCCTTTGGAGCATATCATAAAAGTTCTTAGCACCATCTGTGCATCGATACTCCTTCTTGATCTGGAACCAACTTGGAAAATAGACCAAGATAGAAAACTCTGCAAGTGTGACCAGAACTTTGGAAGGTTTTCTTTGAGATATATAAAATCTGAGGGTTCTACATGCCAGTGTGAAAAATGCTCTGTATGAATTGGTCCACAATTAACCCACACTTTATTTCTCCAGTCTAACTATAGAGTAGATCAAGTCTAGCCTAGAGGGGTCAGCCTAGAGATTCCGGAAATGGTCCAGAGCGGGCAGATAAATTGAGGTCCACAGTAGGATTCCTCACCAAACTAGGTTAGGGCAATCTACCTTTACCTTTGTTAAGCTATGAGTTGATGCTGGGTCTTAGGCCACAATGTAGGCCTAAGTTGTCTGACCCAGCTTAATTTAATGAGTCTTCTAAGTTAGAAGTTAGAAGATCCAACTGGGCTAAAAACACAATTAGTCACTTACTGCTAGTTATTAGAGAGTCTCTTTCTCCTTCCTGTATAATTGTCGAGAGCGTACTTGCTGGTGGGGATCTTTCTTCGGTGTCTGTTCTCGTCCCTTCTCCAGTTCCATCCTCTCGCCCCGTTCTTCGTTTTTGTTCTCCTTTGTTCTCTTAGCGGGGCTTTTTCCACCAGCGTCGTCTTGGTTTTTCCGGTTGGTTGATCGGTAATGTATATCTATTACCAAGCACGCTCTTGTCACACAGTATATAAATACTAGTGTGGAGAATAACTCTGGTGAGCAACCAATTGGTTTCATTCACCAGTTATTGACATAAAAGGAATTTAATAATTGTTAGATTAACTACCTACCTACTCAGTGAACCATTTTCGTTACCTCCCAACTACCCACTCATCAGTTTTCCATATACTGGGGGCCCCGGGAGATAAAAATTTTGGTGTCATTGTCACCAATTTTTATGTCTGAGTGTAGACTAGCTAACTATTGACTGTAAATGCCTGTTAATCTGATTAACAGTGCCTATCCTCACCTTCTCATGGAGAAGGTGTAGCATTTAATTAGAAGAGAAAATATACATCCATAGGATGAAACTATCTATGGTCTTTACCATAAGAAAAGAAAAAGTGAAAGTTAGAAGATAAAATTACAATTCCCCAGCATCTATTTTTTGTTGTAAAAATAGTCGCGCCTTTAATGCTGTTTGTCGCTGAGGTCTTGTGTCTGTCAATGTTGTAGTAGGATGCGTTACCACTCCTACTGTCAAAGGAATAGTTACTGGAAGTCAGTGTCTCCAGTTGTTACTGTCAGTGGAGAAGGTTCTCCAAAGTCCATTGTTTTGGGTCCAGACTCTAAAGGGTACAAAAGAGAAATGTCTCTTGTTGTGTCACCCGTTGAAGTCCTTAATTTGACCACTCTTGTTACCCCGTCTGCCCCTGGTCTGAGTTCTGAAACTCTAGCCAGAGGCCAGTATTGTCTTGGAGTACTATCATGTATGAGAACAAGGTCCCTACCTTAATTGTGTCAGACCAATCTTTCTTAGTCATTTGTTTATGTCTCTCCTTAGACCCATCAAGTACTCAGTTTTCCACTGTTTAATAAAATGAGCTTTAACTCTAGTTAAGTGTTGTAACTTAGTCTGGAGTTCATCGTGTCGTTGAGTCCAGTTTGGGTCTTCTGAAGAGTCTATATTGTAGTCCGGCAGGAGACTAACTTGTTCTCCCGAATCAAATGATTTGGAGTTAATGGTTCCGGGTCATTAATGTTGTCACTCACATAAGTGAGTGGTCTATTGCTAATGATGTTCTCAATCTCAGCCAGGAGATGAGCAACTCAAATAAGTGTATCTGTTTTTGCCAATTGCTTTCTTCAAGCAATTCTTTACTGTTTGTATATTCCTCTCCCAGATAGAACCATACCAAGGAGAGGCAACCGGAATATACTTCCACTTTATGTTTGAATTTTGTATATATAATTGTGTGAGTTCATCGCTTAACAAGTCGTGGATGACTTGTTCACCAGCCTTGAAATATGTAGCATTATCAGTCCAAACTGTCTTTGGTACTGAATGTCGTGCACAGAATCTCTTAAAGACAGCAACAAAAGATTCTGCTGTAAGGTCCTCCACAAAATCCAGATAAACAGCTCGTGAGGCAGCACATGTAAACAGTACAATGTACATTTTTTGTTCAGTGTCAACCACCCCTACAGTCAATGCTCCTGTATAGTCAATGCCTACAGTCTCAAAGGGTCTGTTGAGAGTAACTCTCTCCTCTGGCAAAGCAGGAGGATTTGGTTTCCTATAGGGCCTAGCATGAATATGCCTACATGTGACACACTCACTCAGGACTGTTTTAACAGTGATCCTTCCCTTGGGTATCCAATAAGTTTTTCTTAATGTAGTTAGTGTCTGTGGTACCCCCATATGATATACATCATTGTGTGTTTTTCTGATGATTAATGTTGTCAAATAGCTAAATCTAGGTAAAAGGATTGGATGTTTGCTTTTGTATGACAGTTTTGATTTGTCTAATCTCCCTTTACACCTTAGAAGGCCTTCCTCATCTCTGAACAAGTTTAGATCCACAACTACTGATGGTACAGGTTCTTTTGTTTGTTTCCCATTAGTCAAGAATTCTAACTCTTTATTGTACTCTTTTTGTTGTGCATGGCCTATCCAGTATTTGGTTGCAACTTCTGTATAATTATGATTGTTTTTATTTAGCTGTTTGTTAATTGTAGTTAAACAGTTGTGAGCAAACCTCAAACAGTAGGCTGTGACCCTGACAAGTTTACTGAAGTCAGAATAACGTTCATAATTAGTGATTGGTTCAACCTTTTCATTTGAAAAGATTAAATTTAATGTCAAGTTAACTTGTTCCACAGGCCATTGGTCTGTATTACAGAGCCACTTAGGTCCCATAAACCAAGTTTTGTTTGACTTCAACAACTTGTAGGATAAACCTCTGGTCAGAAAGTCTGCTGGATTTTGTTTAGTTGGAACATAGTGAAAGTTTACTTGTAGGCTTTCATTAGCTTCAGCTATTTCTTTTAGCCTATTTCTTACAAAGATATTCTTACTATTAATGCTATCATTCCGTATCCAGGCAAGACAAATCTGACTGTCAAGCCAGATGTGGATATCAGTTATGTTCACATCATAGTAAGCATCCTTAAGCAATGAAATGGTTTTAATGGCTAATGCAGCAGCCAATAGTTCCAATTGAGGTATGGTTCGGGTAGGTTTGAGAGGTGCAACTTTCCCTTTTGCATAAATTAGATGACTTTCTGTAGGACTTACAAGATACGCACAGCACCCATAAGCTTGTGTGCTTGCATCAGCAAACACATGAAGTCTCTGGGGCTTATCCCTAAACCCACAGCACCTTTGAATTTTAATGTTCTGCACTTTTGTTAAATCAGCAGCTAACTTCTTCCAAGATTTTTGATTTTCATTTGTTATTGGATCATCCCACCCAACATTTGTCCTCCAAATTTCTTGGAGGAGAATCTTTGATTTTATTGTTGAAGGCAGGAATAGACCCATGGGATCAAAAATTTTGGAAGCCTCTGATAATATTTGTCTTTTAGTATTTGCTTCCTCATCAAGTTTAAAACCTTTAGTACAGATTGAATCATGACTGTTAGAAGTTGCATCCAAATACCAGTTCATACCTAAAGTTTTAACTCTGTCTGATGACTCAGTAAGACCATTATTATCCTTTAAAATCTTTTTATTTAAATCCTCATCATTTGAAATCCACTCTCTAAGTTCAAAGTTACCTTGTTGCATAATGTTTTGAGAGTGTTCATAGACTTCAGATAATTCAGATTTTGTTGTTGTTGAGCCTATTAGATTGTCTACGTAAAAATGTTCCTTAAGGAAGTTCAATGTTAAAGAGTTATTAAACTGGTTCAAATGATGTCCAATTGTCAATGCTAATAGGCTAGGTGAGCAATTGGCTCCAAACAACACAACATTAAATCTATAGGTTATGAACCCTTTATTCAAATCAAATGGATCCTTGAACCATAAGAACCTAAGTTGGTTCTTATCATATTCATTTTTAAGATTTATTCTCAAAAATGCCTTTGAAATGTCACTTTGTACGGCATATTTATCTAACCTGAACCTCAGTAAGATCTTCACAAGGTCAGAAATGAGATTAGGACCCTCAATCAGGCAATCATTCAAACTGTGTTTATCACTGTCTTTGAGGCTACAGTTATATACTACTCTGAGTTTTGTTGTTGGGGCATCTTGTCGATAGACCCCCCTGTGGGTTAAATAATGACAACCATCTTTTTTAAAAGGGTTATTTGTTACTTCTTCAATGAAGCCTTTCTGTAGCTGTTCTTTGAAGACATCATTATATGTTTGAATATTATTTTATATAAACCTCTTTATTTTAATCTGTTTGAGTTTTTTCATTACTTTATATAAATGTCCTTTAGCTACTTTGAGATTGTCTCTTAAAGTTGGACAATTTATTTTCCAAGGTAACTCAACAAAATAACTATTGTCTTTGCACTGAATGGTGTCTTCAAATCTTTCTACCATTAACTGATCTTCTGAAGTTTGATTTGTGTCATGTATACCCACAGATTCTAGCAACCATAAAGTTTGAATTGCCTCATCCAAAGTTTCATTTGATAATGATGAATTAATGTTCTCAGTTGATATAATATTATTCAAAGTGTTGCTATTCTTACAGGTGTTATGTAGGACTGAGTTGAGGCACATAGTATTTGTTGGTCATGGAGTCTGAATAGCTATACCATTACCTATCTTCACTATGCCCTTATGAATAAGATTAATATAATCTGCCCCCATTAACATTTCAATGTTAGCTACTGTGTTGTTTGTGATATGTCTATCAGCTATTTTGTAGTGTTTTCCTAAATGATTTATAGTTTGTTCTAGTTTGGGTATAACCAGTTTGTTTTGTCCTATTTTAAAAATAATAACTGCTTCAATTTTCTCTAATTTATTTTCTAAATGTAGTTCCAGGTCAATTGTCTTATAGCTATTTTTGTCCGAGTTATCCTTAACAAAGGATGCAATATTGAGGTTTTGTTCATTCGGGTTTGGTGTCAAACCCAATTTATTAACTACATTTTGCGAAACAAATGTTTGTTGAGAACAACAGTCTATAAGACATCTCACTGGAGTGGTGCTACCCACACTATTCACTAAGTCCAAAGTAATAGTTGGTAAAAGAATCTCAGTGTTTCTTGTTACGTTGTTTGAACAAACAGAATGTCCCATGAAAGTGGCATTTTCTTGATTACCTTTGTTTGGTGGAGTATCTTTTGAGTTTGAGTACTATTGTTTGGACACTTTGGTGAATCACACATTGATGAGACATGTCGTAAACTTTTACAAAACTTACACTTGAATCTTAACCTAGATTTACAGTCTTTCTTATAATGTCCCTGGCCAGTACACCTTTTACATAGGTTCAACTGTTCACATCTTTTAGCTCTTTGGTTAAAGTCTGAATATTTGTCACACCCAGTACTACTGTGTTCATTACTTGCACAAAATTTGCAATGTGGTGTGTAAGTTGAGGCAGCAGTTACATTAAGTTCTGTAATGTAGGTGTTCGTGTATTACAGTTGGTCACATTTGATTCTACAGTATCAAGTTTTGTCTGTTTGGCTGTAGCTAGTTGGTCTCTGGGAACAGTCTTTGGTTTATCCATAGTCTGGGTCTTATTTTGTGTTGGAATATTTCTCAATTTGTAATTAGTTAGGATATTGGGAAAGTGTTTTCTGATATCTTCAAGATTAGGATAATTTTCTCCCGTCTTTAGAACTAAAATATCTTTAACCCTCAAAGGAAGGCACCTAAGAACTATGCCTTGTATAATCCAAGATGAAGCTTTAATATCTATCTCATTGCTAACCAGTTGTCCTATAATAGCTTCTAATTTTGGATAAAAATTTTCCATATCACTATGGTTATCTTTATGGGTGCAAAATCAAAATTTGTTGAGATAATTCATATACAATCTCATCTTTATTAATGTAATTACGTTTTAAGAGATCAATAGCTACTTCATATGAATTCCCTACGGCTGGTAAATAGGCTATCAGGTTATAGGCTGGGCCTTTAAGGAAACTAGTTAAGTAGCTAAACTTTTCAACAGTTGAAATATAAGGTTTATTACCTATTAAACTCTCAAATTTGTCAATGAAAGATGGGAATTGTACCGTGTCCCCTTCAAATGTTGGTACTAACAAAATGGGTAACTGAGCCCTCAATTCTTGTGACTCAGGATTTAGCATGCCACTTAAATTTTGTTGAAGGTTAGCTCTACTTTGATTAAAATCAGAATTAGGTTTATTTGGTGTTAAGTCAGTCAAACGAGACCGTAGTCTCCTTATTTGCTGTTCAATTGAGATTACCTGATCATCATTATCAGCGTAAAGGTCTATCAATTGTTCTTCAGCCATTTCGGATTCAACTAACTCTGAAATACTCTCATCAATGGCTATTATTTCCTTCTTTTTAGTTTCCAATTTAAGAATTATACACACTAAATCTTCCTTACCTGGTTGTGTAATATTGTTAAAAGTGTTCACAGCCTTTGTAACAGCTCCCAACTTTGCCCCCCTTTTCTTTTTTAACTTTTTCAATTCTGCACTGTCCATGTTTAAGTCAAAATTGTTTAACTGGGGATCGTAATGAAATATAGGACAAGAAGAAATTACCAGAGAAGAGAGAGCACAGACAAAACAGTCAAGTTTTAAATTTGGTTTAATCCCCCCCAAGTACTTATGTGTCACTCAGGTCTAAGCTTATAAGAGAATGAGACTCCTTAAATGTAAATGTTTCCTAGTTAGGCCCTAGGTTGTAGACCTAATTAGGCAAGTTTGTTACTTTAGGCTTGATTAGGTTAGGCTTAGGCTAGACCATTTAGCCTAATTCTGCAATTTTTGTTAAGTAAGGTTAAGGTTTGTAAATTCCCCACACACGGACCACCAATGTGAAAAATGCTCTGTATGAATTGGTCCACAATTAACCCACCCCTTATTTCTCCAGTCTAACTATAGAGTAGATCAAGTCTAGCCTAGAGGGGTCAGCCTAGAGATTCCGGAAATGGTCCAGAGCGGGCAGATAAATTGAGGTCCACAGTAGGATTCCTCACCAAACTAGGTTAGGGCAATCTACCTTTACCTTTGTTAAGCTATGAGTTGATGCTGGGTCTTAGGCCACAATGTAGGCCTAAGTTGTCTGACCCAGCTTAATTTAATGAGTCTTCTAAGTTAGAAGTTAGAAGATCCAACTGGGCTAAAACACAATTAGTCACTTACTGCTAGTTATTAGAGAGTCTCTTTTCTCCTTCCTGTATAATTGTCGAGAGCGTACTTGCTGGTGGGGATCTTTCTTCGGTGTCTGTTCTCGTCCCTTCTCCAGTTCCGTCCTCTCGCCCCGTTCTTCGTTTTTGTTCTCCTTTGTTCTCCTTTTAGCGGGGCTTTTTCCACCAGCGTCGTCTTGGTTTTTCCGGTTGGTTGATCGGTAATGTATATCTATTACCGAGCACGCTCTTGTCACACAGTATATAAATACTAGTGTGGAGAATAACTCTGGTGAGCAACCAATTGGTTTCATTCACCCAGTTATTGACATAAAAGGAATTTAATAATTGTTAGATTAACTACCTACCTACTCAGTGAACCATTTTCGTTACCTCCCAACTACCCACTCATCAGTTTTCCATACCAGAGTCAACCACCTTGAATGACAGATCGGTCCAACTTCAAGGAGCTCAAGATCAGGATCAACACAGCCAAGTATAACAGCCATATAGATTCTGTAAGCATAATACTGATCAGTGCTGAGGTCCTCCAGTACTTCGTTAGGAATAACTGGAAATTTTGAATTCCTAATCGGCTTGAATGAAATCACATCCCACTGAGATACACTTCCACCAAGTTCAACCCCTATCTTTCCTGAAAATGAGTATGGGCTCTTTGTTGTTCCATCCAGAGTAACAAAGACGTGACGAAGTATAGTAGGCAAATGCTCCACTGCAAAGGTCTACCAAGCAGGGTTAAGATTCGGTAGAACACATCCACCAAACTCGATATTGATATTTATACAGCGAGATAGAGCAAAAAAAAAAAAAACAAGGATACTTTATTATATACTGGTTTTGGCGGAAATTCCTATTTATCGAGATATTTACTTTCGAAATTATTAAATTTTGGCTCCATTATTCACTCGTCAAACCATCTTGTCCTGTGTATATGTACTCATGTTATCATCATTAGCCAATCAGCGGCTGCCCCATTGTCACGTGACACCCCCGCGCATGTATGTCCGGCGCTGAAATTTGAATTCAACAGTTGATTCAGAATGGTTGTGTGTAATGGGTGTTCTAATTCCGAGTGGGACGTTATTAAACAAGTTTTGAGGGACAATAGCGCTGCTGTTGCCATATTTCGAGCTCACGGCGTGCTCAAGACCTCTCTTATGTGTCCTCAGTGTAATAATTAACTTAATTACCGTGAAAATCAGCATGTGTGGTATTGTAGCTACTGCCGGAAGATGGCGAAAAAGAAGGGATCGGTGCGTTGTGGCTTCTCGGTGTCGGCCTACCAGGAGCCACCCTCCCATATAATTAATGTAAATGCACTGATAATATTTCAGTTAATTCCTATTTAACCATCAGAAACTCAGTCCGAGTGGGATGTCATCTAGGCCTTGGTTAGGTTAGGAGTACTACTTACCTTTCCGGGTCCCGAATTCATTATGGAGTACTCATGCCCGGTTAGGTCAACTGTATGCCGTTGGCAATTGGTTAGGTTAAGTTGTGTTATTTTCGTTAGTTTTAACGAAAATATAACGACTGTTTCTAACCTAGGCGTAGATGACGTCCCACTCGGACTGAGTTTCTGACGGTTAAATAGGGATTAACCAGTATTTCCAACTAGGTTAGGTTACTTTTGCCGTGAATATTACTGAGGAAAATAGGTTTTTCTGGTGTATTTAATGCTGTTTCAATTGATTCTGGCCTTTTTAGCCCGCATTTCCCTCCTCTTCAAAGCCTTGGGTGGCGGGGAATATCTCCATAACGGTGCATTTGCGCCAAAAATGAAGGTCAGATTCAAGTGAAACAGCATGAAATACACCAGAAAAACCTATTTTCGTCACCAGTTTGGGTAGATGTGTTCTACCGAATCTTTACCCCAAGCAGTTCTTCCAGGCATCTGAGAGCTCGACCATTTGAACCGGTCATTGTATTAGTCCCAGCAGATCCTATCATGGCAAGTTTGGTTTGTAATTCAGTGTCTTTGAGAGCTTTGTATATCTCTGTTGCAATAGTCGACCCCTTGTCATTACTTGGAGTCACATGTGAGAGGTAGAAATCACTTGAAATAGTATTCAGAAATTAGAGACAATTTTTTTAGATATTTCAGGGTTTATATTTATTTTCCAATTTCTATATCCAAAATTCATCTTAATAAATATTTTGAGTATTATCTGTTACAAAATGCAAACTAAAGATCAGAATTTTAAATCATACTAGGTTCTCCTACAATTACATATTGCTCTTCTAGCTCAGTTCTTCTGTAATATTTGCCATTCACTTCAACTGTCACCATTGTTGCATCTTTGCGACCATCCACATAAATAGCATCCACCAATTCAAACAATTTATCTTCCTCTTTTCTTATAACTTTACGATATTTTCACGTTCTCTTCTCAGCTTGTTCCTGCAAAGTTCATAGTGTAAATTTACTCAATTTTAAAGACAGTTATTTAAGCAAGCTCCATAGGTTTTGACTAAAAATATTTAAATTTCAACACTTGTTTGAAACGTATACCTTTTTGTGAAATACTTGATTTGAATCAGATACTAATGTACAAGATAATTGGACTGTTACCTGTCAATTACGTTCATCTTATCAGTAGTAGTGATAATTCCATAATCCTCTAAAACTGCTGATGCAACTGCTGCTCCGGCTCTGTCACTTACTTGATACCTGGTAAAAGACACTTATTTTATATCAAGTTAATATTCTAACCAGATGTTCATTGGACAGCAGTGTCCAAGATTTGGACTCTAACTATTAGCAACGTTACATGGATTATAAATAATTTTTTTAAAGGTATTGTCAACAGAGCAACAAGAGTGTTCAAAGCATACTCATATTTTAAACTATACAATATACCTGTTACACTGCCGAGCGAGGTTTGGTAGACTCTTGCTGCTGAGCTTGATGGAACAACTTGAAAAACTCTTCTGAGCTCTTCCCTGGGGATAATAAAATACATGATTATGATACAAGATAGTTTACCAAAGACGCAAAAATAAAATTTTGTAATTTGTAGCACAATCATTTCAAGAAACCCAGATTTTCGGTGGTCATTAATCAAAAGTTTATAATTTATATAAATCAAACTCACCAATTCTTTTCTTTTGCTTGCTCTTGCTGTACTCTTCTTCTTTTGTATCCGATATCTGCCGATGTTAGGCATTCCTTAAAACCAACGCATCATCCTATTCTAGCTGTTTTCTGGTCCTCATAGAAAGCATAGTCTTTTTCTGTCATTTTCAGTTGATACCAGAGCTGCACGCTAACTGATAAATATAGCGCCGCGCCGCTAATGCTAATGCAAATAAATTTTAGCGCCGCTAACGCTAACAGTTTTTAAAATTAGCGCCGTTAACGCTAACGCTAATTTTGGCGCTAATTTTTATGAAATGTATAGCTAAGTACTATTTTTTTATAATAATAATAATAATGCATTTGTATATATTTATATGTGTTCGCTATTTGTTATTATCTTTTATAGTGTCAAATGGAAACAAAATTATATCTTTAAAATGATTATTGGGTATTCAAGAAAATTGCATAATTTGATATTTATAATTAAACTTATTTATTGGAAAGACATTGTCCTCCTTTACATACTCAGTTCAGGAAACTGTTTACATTCTGCGTTCAGCATTATGCACAGAAAGCAACAGAGAATACCATTTTAAGACTCTATTCATTTTAAGTTATTGTATATTAGCGCTTAGCGCCTAACATTGCCTAAAAATGTAGCGGCGCTATCTGTTCCGCTAACTATTTTGAAAAATAGCGCCGCTAATGGATGCGCTAATAATTAACTAGCGTCGCTAGGCACAGCTCTGGTTGATACAAATGTTCCAAAACTCTTCTCCGATTTGAGTCCTCACAGAAGATGTCAAATAACTTGGAAGTTTTTTCAATGAAGTAAGAAAGATCACTCCGGAACTTGTCACCACGTTTCTTTTTTGGATATCTATCAAACCTACAAAATTACCAAAACTTTAATGTCGTGAATGCAAATTTCAATTATAAACCCTAAGTTAAGTTTTAGTCAAAACAGAATTTATTATCGATCATTCTTATAATTTGCAAATCAGTGAATCACGTGATTATGTTAGTAAAATTACTGTCACAAACAAATAAATGTAACTACAAAATTTACAAAAGTAGGACATTTTAAATCTTTTTATAAGGGACTGAAAATTTGAGTCTTACCTCGAAAATTCTTTGACTAGATCCTGAATCTTGCTGGTGACACTGGGGCGTGAAATTGGATAGACATTGCACCAAATCCAGTGTTTAATCAGACTTAGTGCAACCGTATCAGCTGCTTGTCTGGTTGTCCAGTTCTCTTCTGCCATTACACGCTGGATGACATCTTTAACAAGAGGAAGCTTTCCGTTGGGGAATGAGTCTGTGCTTGAAAATCTGTGACCTCCATCAAGAATTTTAACTGTCACTGCATGTTAACATCCTACTGTGCAGTATTTTTTGGCAGTAAGGTTATCAAAATACGTGTATTTATCACATCTATAAATTCAACATGAAAAGAAAAATATAAAATATAATTTCAAATTAAAACAAAATATTTGGAGAAAAAGGGCCGAAAAATTGCATTTTTTAAGCAAAAATGACGAAATATTGATTTTTTTTTAATGCATTATTGAGCCTGCAGCCCTCTGCAAATGTTTTAATCTGCTTCAGAGGTAAAAAAAAAATACATAAACAGTTTTTAAATTGTCTTTCTATCATGTCCAGAACCCTATCCGCAACAAAGGCAATCCAAAGAGAGGCAACAGAAAGAAGCGACTACATAAATCATAATAAACATACCACAGTACAGTTTGGAACAGTTACAGGAAAAATAATTCATTTCTCGATTTATAAAAAACATTACTAAAATACTTCCAATAATGGATGTTGATGTGGTCATTTTGTGGAGATGACAAATACGAGCATTGTGGGGAAAATAAAACACCGAATACACAATTTATGCAAGTGTACTTTGGAACAGCTGAGACAGACGAATGAGCGAAACGCAAAACAAAACAAAAGAAGAACACAAAATAGAAAACGACAAAATAATAATGGTATACTAAAATATACATACAGTAAATGGGCATAATTACCAGTAAATATTTATCAATCAAACTTATGTTTATATTCAACACCCCCTCTTAAACTTAAGTTCAAATGGACATTGGTAGGCTTAGACATATACTGAGACAGTTTAGAAACCACGTAACATAAATCTGGCCTAGTACAAGTCATGACATATATTAAGCTACCAACAATTTCTCTATATAATTTTGGATCAATCAATTCCTTAGAATCAGAAACTATATCTTTGTTCACACACATATCGCATGGAATCAATTTTGGATTACAATTGGTCATATCAAATCTACGCAATATTCTTTCCAAATATTTTGTCTGGTTCATTTTGATACTATCACCTTCAAACTGAAATTCAATACCTAAGAACCAATTTAATTGACCTAAATCTTTCATTTTAAATCTTTGAGATAAAGAAAATTTGACATCATTAACAGTATTTAAATCACTAGCAGATATAACTAAATCACCTACCCAAACAATTATTATTAGGCATAAATCATCTTTATGTTTAGTATAAACGCAATGATCACAAAATGACTGCTTGAAATTTTGACTAATAAAAAATCATGAAGTATATTATTCCAATTTCTACCACTTTGTTTAAGTCCATACAAAGATTTATTTAGTTTACATACAAGTCGTTCATCATTTTTCATTGTTTTTACAAAACCTTCAGGCTGCTCAACAAATAACTCGCAGTCTATGTCAGCGTTAAGGTAAGCTGTCTTTACGTCCATTTGGTGGACAACAAAACCATTCTGGACAGCTAACTGCATGAGTAAACGGACTGATGTAATACGGGCAGTTGGAGAAAATGTTTCTACATAGTCAATGTTTTCAATTTGGGAATAACCTTTCGCCACATAACGAGCCTTGAATTTTTCTTCATTGTTTGGTCCTAGCTTCACGGCGTAAACCCACCTTCCACCTACTACGGATCGATCCTTAGGCGCTGGTACAAGTTCATATGTATCATTTTCTTCTAGGGATCTTATTTCATCATTCATTGCATTTTTCCACTTAAATGCTTCGGGAGATGCAATGGCTTCATTGTAAGTCCGAGGAATATTACTGACTCTATAACAGTAATCAATAGTGCAGCTTGCAGCGTCTAAGCTATCTGGGTCCACATAATCTTCCAGATATTTAGGTGCATTCCGTCTTCTCTGTGGGCGCTTTTGGTTTTCCTTTTCTGTCTTTGGCTCAACTTCACCTTCTAAATTTCTTATAGGGGTTTCAACTTTTTCATTTTCTTCTGGGGTTCTACGTTGTATAAAATCTAATGGATCATCATGGGTAACTTCATGTTGTTCGTTCACTTCATGAAATCTGACACATCTTACTCTTCTAACTTCATCTTTCTCTGGAAAGTATACCAGGTAAGCAGGACTGCTAACATCATAGCCTATAAAAACTCCCTGCTCACTTCTTGCATCCAATTTTTGCTTCTTTTGTACATAGGCAAAACAATTGCAGCCAAAAGTGTGCATATTACTGATGTCAGGTTTCCTTTCATGGAACATTTCATGAGGTGTCTTCCCAGTTCTTTGATTAAAGCATCTGTTTCTGGTGTATGCTGAAGCTCTAACTGCATAATTCCATAGTTTCTTTGGTAATTTTGCTTCTAATAGTAAGCATCTGGCCATTTCAAAAAGGCTTCTCCATGTCCTTTCAGCAGTACCATTCTGGTGCGGCGAGTAAGGGGCTGAAAATTCATGTTTAATTTTATTACTCACCATGAGAGACTTGAATTCTGAACTGATAAATTCTGTCCCATTGTCTGTCCTAAATCTTTTAACAGAACCATATGGAGCGATATCAGCCAAAAATCTTGCTGTAGCAGAAGTAGTATCACTCTTACTCCTTAAGAAATAAACAAATACTACACTTGTATAATCATCAACAAATATAATTGCAAATCTAGAATTTTCTCTTGAAATTGGATCTATTGGGCCCGCTAAATCACAATGTATTAATTCTAAACGTTTGTTAGCTCTTTTATCAGGTTCTCTACATCTGTATTGGCACATTTTTCCTTCAACACAGGTTTTACAGTTAAAATTGTCTTTACCAATAATTTTCATTCCTTCAACAACTGACTCAAGCTTCAACAGATCTTTGACATTACAATGTCCTAAAATTTTATGCCATTCTTCAAGAGAATGCATTTTTTGTGTTTTCACATTGTTCAAAAAATATAATTTTACAGATTTTTCTATATCAAACACAGTACCATCTGGAGCTATCAGTTCTGCGGAATTAGGGTAAAATTTTACAGATACTCCATTCTCTGTTGCAGCTTGAACAGAAAATATATCCTGCTTGTAAGAAGGAATACACAATGTATCTTTAAGGGTAACTTTCCTTTTCTTACCTTGAGAGTCCCTAATAACAACATTAGCATCACCTCTGGCAGACACAATGCCACTGGATCGGCTTCCATCAGCAAGCTCAATAAAATGTTTTGATGAATCAAAATCCTTATCCAAATTAAAAAATTTTGATTTATCCCTAAGTATATGAGCAGTTGCTCCACAGTCAATCAACATATTGCATGAATCTATCTCATTATTGTGTTCATCAAAAGTTACACTGGTATTTACTTTGAAAATAAAAGATTCATCTTTTCTATTATCATCCACAACAAGGCTCACAGAATTTTTCTTCCTACAGAATTCTGTATCATGAGAGTTACTTTTACAGAAGTCACACCATCTACTAAATTTTAAAGAACTATTTTTATTTTTACACTGAAACTTTTTGCGTCCAGGTTTTCCACATGAGTAACACCTTAATTTTGAATTACTATTGACATTAGATTTGACTTTCATGACATTGTCATCACTAGTACTATAGGTTAACCTACACTTTTCTGACTCTTCATAACTTCTCAATGCAGACTTAAAGTCCACAAAATGCATGGTATCACCCCTCTGAGTGACCACTGTAGAAAAGGCCTTAAAGTCATCAGGTAATCCTTTTAAAATCATTGCTACCAATAAGCTATCAGAAATTGTCTCACCAGCAATCTTCAATGATGCGGCAGCTGTCTCCGCTCTAATCATATATGCTGTCACACTCTCCTGTCTGTTCATTTCTAGTGATGTGAGCTCAGTGTAGAGGGAGATTACCCTAGGTTTGGAACTACCTAGATAATACTCGCGGATAATTTTTAATGCCTCTCGTCCATTGTCTTTTGCATCTCTAATGATTAAAGACAAACTTTTGTCATCGAGCACTTGCACAAGCTCGGCAAAAACTTCGGCATTTTTCTCAGGATCAACATCGCCATCTTGTGCTCCTTCTACGACCGAAAGCAATTTTTGAAGTCGGAGATGCCCTCTAAATTTAACTTCCCACAATTCGTATTTTCCCTCATCTCCATCAAAATAAAGACGTGACCTGGGCCCATAACCTGTTGATGTGGTCATTTTGTGGAGATGACAAATACGAGCATTGTGGGGAAAATAAAACACCGAATACACAATTTATGCAAGTGTACTTTGGAACAGCTGAGACAGACGAATGAGCGAAACGCAAAACAAAACAAAAGAAGAACACAAAATAGAAAACGACAAAATAATAATGGTATACTAAAATATACATACAGTAAATGGGCATAATTACCAGTAAATATTTATCAATCAAACTTATGTTTATATTCAACAATGGAAAAAAAATCCATCCACCCCGGACCTAAGCCTCTAAACACGCATTTCCTGAGCTCTCTGATATTGCTTCTACTTTTGGATATTGCCAATAACTTTACTTTTGGAAAGTTCTGAATTTTATACACTTGCGTTTATATTCACATTGTTATAGTTAAGTAATTGAATATTAGTGGTTTTTAGCGATTTAGAAGTTTTCATAACGTGCCGGCTTAATTTAACTTAAACTTGTGACGGTTATAAACTAATTTAACTTGCGCGATGCCGTCGCAAAAAGCGTCGTGTATTAAGTGTGGGGTAAATCGGTGGTATACGGATTTTAAGAATTATAACGGCGGTCCTATCGCGATTACCGAGAGATCGGTTTATTTCTTTTGCGATTTAAGGGAGGAAATACTTGACATAAAACGTAGTGTACGTGAGGTAACGGAAAGACTTGCAACGCTTGATGAGGGCAGGGGTAGGGCTACAGTTGATGAAAGCCGAACCAATACTAACGTTGAAGACGTTAATAATTTGGAGGTGAGGTGCGTAACCTAGTTTCTAGTTTAGGTAGCTTATCGGGAAGGTTGGATAGAGTTGAGGAAGGGGTTAAGGTTGGTCCGAGATTAGTAGATGGGTGTTAGAAAATCTAGAAGAGGAAGAACCATTGTTGTCCCAAGGCGATATGATGACAGCTGATTGAGGCAGCATTGCTTGTATATATTAAGTTAAGGTGTATATATATCCATCTCATAATTGTAAGGTTAGTGAAAAATTCACTTAATTTAGAGCTAGCATTGTTTGAGCTCTCAGGTGGCATCATTTTGGGGCGCTTCGCGTCCTTTCTACTCGTTTGTGGAATGTCGTACGTACAGGGTGTGGTCTGATAGAGAGCTCTCTTGCAATTCAGTTTGGTTGTTTAGATACAAGATTGTTGCATCGTGCAATAGTCCAGGTTGCGTTGTTGTTGCAAGGTTGAGAAAGAAGACCATAAATAGTACCCCTTTTGTTTTTATCTTAAATTCATACAACTGAGGCCTAAGGTAGGCCCACATCGAGTCAGCAACCCTGAGGTAGGACCTAATAGGATCTCAAGTCCGTAAGTTTTAATTTTAGCTTAACTTGGGCTGTAGGTAGAACTGGCCCTTTAGAACCTGGCCGTTCACGGCTCAGCTGGGATTTTGAACCCAACAAATAAATAAAATAACAATGGGGAGGGATTTAGAGAAGTTAAGGGTGGAGTTAGGCCACGTACGTTAGGTGATATGAATCTACCCCCCCCCCCCTATCTAGGTTTCGAACCCTTTCGCCCATTTGGATAGGGACGTGAATGAGGGGGAAACAATTTTAATTGGAGACTCTTTAGTGCGCCATATGGATAAAGAGTTCGTTGAACGGCATCCAACCAAGAGGAGGAGGGTCCTGTCTCCCAGGGGCCAGGGTTGACAGAGTTCGAGACGAAGTGGATAGGATTGACGTTGCCTCCCGTCACTCGATGTTGGTGACCTTTTGGAGAGATATAGGGGGTTAATTAGGTCCCTAAAGGCGAGGTCAGATAGGTCTTTAGTTCTAGGTATTATCCCTAGGCACGGTTTGGGTCTTAGGATTACGTCAAAAACAATATTTTTTAATACTAAATTAGAAGAGATTTGTGCTGAGGAAAGTGTACCCTTCGTAAAGCTGTGGTCAGAATTCAGTGATCCTAGCCTTTTTATAAAAGATCGGGTGCAGTTTAATGAAATAGGTAATGCTAGGCTAGATAGGTTAATTGACAAAAACGTTCAAAAGCTGTGTAGGTCGAAGCCTTCTTTAAACGTTGTGGGTCCGGGAAACGCGGGCCCGACGTGAAAATAGTTTAAAACGCCGACCCGTGGTAAAAAATAACTTAAACGTCTTTTATTGTAACGCGTGTAGTATTAGAAATAAATTAAACGAATTTAAGGCGATAATTTATTCCGGCAACTACGATATAGTTGCTATCACTGAAACGTGGTTAAATACCGTGACTCGGGACTTGTTGGGGGAACTTGATATACCGGGTTTTAAACTCTTTACTAATGATAGGTTATATAGGATTGGTGGCGGCGTTTTGCTGTACATTCGTAATTCCCTTTGGGCTATTGAGGTTAAGATAGATTTTCCGGTAGCAATTAATGCGATATGCGTTGAAGTTAGGGCGCGTAGTATTAGTTTTAATTTTGTTCTTGTTTATAGACCTCCCGTTCAACCCCTCGATACCGATACTAGATTTTACTCTCTTCTTGGTAACTTTATTAATAATCGGAATAGTATAATTGTCGGAGACTTTAACTGCCCTAATATTAATTACGAGACTTTTACTGGTAATGAGGAGGGTTTGAGATTGATTGAGTTCATGGAAGATAACGTTTTACAACAGATGGGTACCGAACCAACGCGCGGTGACAATATTTTAGACGTGGTGATGACGCACGGCGAAAATATAGTCGAAGGTTTAGAAGTAGGCGAGAGTTTGGGATGTAGTCAGTGGCGTATCAAGGGAGGGGCGAGAGGGGCGACCGCCCCGAGCGGCACTTCCCGAGGGGCGGCAAATTACTGTCAGGCGGGCGCAGTATGCAAAATTTTGGGTTTTTATGTTTTAAAATGCAACCCTCCAAAAAATTATATCTCATCATTGTCGCGCGTTATTTGTGTACAAAATATCCATGGTTTTGATGAAAAATCATCATTAAATGCTATATATGCCACCTCAATGCCACTATTTCCACAAATAGTTGCGTTAAATTTTCACATCGGAAAGGTTGTCAGCCCTATTTTTCAGACTTTCCCTATATTATTTAGGTTAGGCTTTGCATTCTTTGAGCTTTGATGATGTTAATAATAATTAATGGTTGTTTTATTTTGCAGATACTCTACTGAATTAGCAAACATGAGCAAACGACAGAGACTGAGTGGTGCTGCATACAAGAATCTTCGCGAAAAAAAGAGGAGGAAGGCAAGCGTGCTGCTAAGCGATTTCATCAGTTAATGGGATTCTCAGACGCACCTTCAATGCCTTCTGGGAAGCAAGGAGATCAACCGCAATGTGATATATCTTTAGAGATAGATGTTCAAGCGGCAACTTCAAGTGAACCCCCAAATAATCAGGATCAACCCTCATCTACATCACAAAGTCACCCACCCACCCATCACCCACAGAGTCTGTTTAACGATTCTGGCAACTGGCCCGTTCCAATGACGGACAATTTGAGAATCTAACTCATTAAACGTGGACCCTTTCCAGCTGATTCAAACAATAGGTCAATGTCAAAAGTTTGGTATTTCAAAACTTTGGAAAATGGCGAAAAAATTGAAAGGTCATGGCTAATCTTCTCACCTTCAAAATGTAGCTTGCATTGCTTTTGCTGTCGTTTCTTCAACAACATCTCCAGTGCATTTGGAAAAGAAGAAGGATTTTTTGCCTGGAGGAAAACTGAATCCAAGAGTACCTGAACATGAAAACAGTCCATATCATACCCGATGCTTTGAACAATGGAAAGAGTTGTCTATGCGCCTTCAGTTGAATGCTACAATAGATAATGCACATCAGTTGCAAATAAAACATGCTACTGCTAATTGGAAAGAAACACTGAGACGAATTTATGACTGCATCATGTTCTTGGCAAAGCAAGATCTTGCATTCCGAGGGCACCGAGAGAACTTAAATGAAGAAGCTGGGCTAGCTGGCAATTCTGGAAACTTTTTGGAGTTAATAAAACTAATGGGTAAATATGACCTAGTAATTAGGGAACATCTTACAAAAATACGAATGACTGACAAGATATCCACTACGTATTTGTCACCTAACATTCAAAATGAGTTCATCACACTAATCGGCTGTAATGTTCGAAAATGTATAATTGATAATGTGTCTAGTGCAAAGTACTTTGCAATAATTTTCGATAGTACACCAGATATATCGCATATTGATCAGATGTCTCAGGTAATTCGCTATGTGTCGATTAAAGATGGTAATGTAGAGGTGAAGGAATCCTTCGTTGATTTTATTAAATTAGAGGGGAAGACTGCTGAGGCAGTTACTGATCTCATTGTCACTAAGCTCCGTGAGGATGGGCTGGATATCCAGAATTGTTATGGTCAAGGGTATGACAATGCTGCTACGATGGCAGGTATTCATCTTGGAGTTCAACGCAGAATTCTTGATGTTAGCAAACACGCTGTTTTCATTCCTTGCAATAACCACTCGCTGAACTTGGCTGGAGTTCATGCCGCGGGACTGAGTCCTAATGCTGTAACTTTCTTTGGAACAATTGAACGAATTTTCGTCTACTTTTCTTCCTCTACTCATCGTTGGGATGTCTTAACAAAACATTCCAAAATCACTGTCAAGCGAGTCTGATACGCGGTGGAGTGCTAAGTATGATGCTGTTTCTAGTCTTAAGAAGAACTTGACTCACGTTGTTAGTGCCTTGGAAGAACTGAGTGAAGGGGTCTCCGAAAATCTGGACACAAAGGGCGATGCTGAAGCTCTGTTGACCTCCATCATGTCATACATATTCATTGTGTACTTATTTTTCTGGGATCCAGTGCTGAAAGAAATCAATGATGCTCAGCTATATTTTCAAAGAAAGGGACTTGCTTTGGACCAATGTGCATTAAAAATGAACTCTTTATCCGTGTTTTTAAATAATGAACGAGAGGCAGTAGTATCAAACGCTGCAGATGCCGCCGAAGAGTTCTGTAATGAAATGGATATCAGTATAGACCGCAGAGTCAGGAGACGGAGAAGAATGCCTGGAGAGCAGGCTCGTGATGCTGGATTGACCGTGCAAGAGGATGTACGCAGAGAATTTTTTGAAATCATGGATCGTTTATTAGCAGAAATTGAAAAACGCACAGTTTGTCTTAAAAACATGAATGATCGCTTTGAATTTCTGTCTCCTTCGAACCTTTTGAATCAGTCCAAAGATGAAGAAATTAATACCAAGGTCAATAATTTTTCTTCCATCTACAATGACATTAATCCAGGAAGTCTACTGGAAGAAATAAAGCGTTTGCGCAGACATTTGCTCAGTTTCGAAAGCATAAGCGTCGACGATGATCCAAAGAACTGGGATATGTTAAAACTACTTCAGTGGATCGTTAAATGGGATCTAGTGGAATCTTTGCCTCATATAACAATTGCCCTCCGGATCTGTCTAACTACATGCATGTCCGTGGCAAGTTGCGAACGAAGTTTCTCGAAACTGAAACTTATAAAAACTTACCTCAGGTCAACTATAAGTCAATCTAGACTGAGCAATTTGGCGATTATTTCAATTGAACGCGAAGTTGCAGAGACAATGGACATAGAAAAAATCATTCATGAATTTTCTGTTATGAAAGTCCGAAAATTTAACTAGGCATTATACATTATATAGTTATTGTTAAAATTATGTAGTGTATTATGTACGGTACATTATGTAGTATTGTTAAAATTGAAGTTGCTTTATTTAAGTTTTTCTTCCAATAAAAGTTTTGTTTAGAAGTGTATTTTTGTAAAGGAATTGTTTTTAAAATTGAAAATTGTTGGCATTTTCGCCCCGAGCGGCAAAAAGTATTGGTACGCCTCTGGATGTAGTGATCATCAAATTCTTAGATTTAAGCTATTGATAGAAAATACTAAGGATAGTAACGTAATAGAAGTCCTTGATTTTCGTAGGGCCAATTTTGATAGTTTTTCGGGCAGGATGAGAGTAGTGGAATGGGATAACTTATTTATGGGTAATGACGCAAATTTGCATTGGGAGGCTTTTAAGGATAGTTTCTTGAATATCGAAAGGGTTTATTCCCCGTAGGCCCAAGCACGCTAGAAATCATGGTAGGCCCAAGTGGTGAACTAGGAAAATAGGCGAGTTCATAAACGAGCGTAACAGAGGGTATAGACTTAATAAGCGCAATGGCACGGTAGCTAACGTTAAGAGATATATCGAGCTTAGACGTCAAGTTAAAAGATCAGTTAGGAATGCTAAGCGTAATTTAAAGATACTTATAGCTGCGGATAGTAAACATAACCCAAAAAAGTTTTTCGATTACGTGAATAATCGTAAGCTGATAAAAGATAATATAGGCCCTCTCGTAGACGCTGATGGCGCTTTGGCTTCCGACACACAGGCGATGGCGGGTATTTTTAATAACTTTTTTGCGACAGTTTTTACCATAGAAGACGTCACTAATGTCCCCTATGTGGACGATAGCGTTCCATTTAGCAACGAGACTATTTTGGATGAAATAACTCTTTACGAGGGTGAGATTGCGCATTATATCGATAGGCTGAAAGTTAGCAAGGCTCCAGGCCCTGACGAGTTGTATCCTAGACATCTGAAAGATTTGAAAGACGTTATCGTAGGCCCCTTAACGAAAATTTTTAATCAGTCACTTGAAACGGGGATTATTCCTGAAGAATTCAAATTAGTTAACGTCACGCCCATTTTTAAAAAAGGCGACCGCACAGTAGCTAGCAATTATAGGCCCATTAGCTTAACGTCAATTGTCGGTAAACTTTTGGAATCCGTAGTTAGGGATCGTATCGTCGATCACTTAGAAAGTCGCGATTTGATTAATAGTAGTCAGCATGGGTTTCGACGCCATAGATCTTGTTTAACTAATTTGTTAGAATTTTATAGCGAAATAGTGCGCGATTACGATAGGTATAGAGCGGCTGACGTTATTTATTTAGATTTTGGAAAAGCGTTCGATACAGTTCCGCATAGAAGATTAATTGCGAAGGTCAAAGCGCACGGTATACGCGGTCAGGTAGCTAACTGGTTAGAGGAATGGCTTCGTGCTAGGAGACAGAGGGTCGTTGTTAATGGTAGTGAATCGGGGTGTTTGGATGTAGGTAGCGATGTCCCACAGGGTTCAGTGTTAGGCCCATTGCTATTCGTAATTTACATTAACGACATAGATGTAGGATTGACTCGTAACGTGTCAAAATTCGCGGACAATACTGAAATAGGCGGTAAGGTTGTTAACGAGGACGATAGAAATAGGCTCCAAGACGATGTAAATAGGATTATGGAGTGGACGGATAAGTGACAGATGCAATTTAACGTAGACAAATGTAAAGTTTTGCATATAGGTTCTCGTAACAATAATTACACGTACACGATGGATGATAGGGAGTTAGTGAGCGTTGACGAGGAAGTAGATTTAGGCGTACACGTATCTAAGGATTTAAAAGTTAGGAACCAGTGCCTGGAGTCTTGCGCAAAAGCTAATAGGATGTTAGGCTTCATAGCGCGTAATTTCGAATTTAAATCGAAGAATATTATATTGCCCCTTCCCCCTTTACAAGTCACTAGTCAGGCCTCATTTAGAATATGCCGTTCAGTTTTGGTGCCCGTATTTGCGTGAGAATATTGATAGGTTAGAAAGGGTTCGTCGCGCCACGAAACTTATTCCGTCATTGCGCAATAAGCATTATGAAGATAGGATTAAAGAGTTAGACTTGCATTCACTCGAAACTAGGAGATTAAGGGGGGAGCTTATTGAAGTTTTTAAAATCGTTAATAAAATCGATAGCGTAAATTTTGATAAACTGTTCACTTTCGATAATAGCAATACTCGTAATAACGGATTTAAGTTGCGTGGCAGACGTTTCATTACTAATATCGCTAAAAACTTCTTTACGTTTAAAGTAATTGATAAATGGAATAATCTTCCCGCGTCCGTCGTGAACTCTACCAGCGTTAATATATTTAAGAACCGTTTAGATAGGCATTTTAAAAATATTAACGTTGTTTAAAATAAAAAAAAAATTAGCAACAGGAGCTCTGGTGTGGTGGTCGAGGATGAGTCTCTTGACGATTAATGCCAGTTTGTGACATTGCAGCGTGTGATGCCAGCAATAAAATTATTATTAAAAAAAAATAATTAGACTAACACGAACATAGATGTAGTTCGATGCGTAAACTAACCCACTTTTTGTTATACTTTACTTACCTTTTTTTTTTCTTTTTTCTTATCCTCTCCTTACTTGCATGTCTGTAGTTTGCATGGTATGACAGTGAGTTAAGACTGTGTTTGCATGGTTTGTAAGCATTCTTATTTTACTTCTTTTCATCTTTCACCCCTTTCCTATTGTCTTCGACTATTTTTCCGACTTGCCGGATGATGGGGAGTCTTTCTTTCCCTTTTTCTGAATGAATTTTAACCATGAATGATAGGTTTTGCTACTTACTTAACCCCTTATTCTTCTCTTTTAACCCCCTCCTCTTTCCTTTCTCTCGGGCTAACCTTAGAGTGGATCTTAGGGTCTTTGTTAGCATTAGCTTCTGTAGATCTGTAGATATTCGCCTTCATCAGTGTCAAACTCTCAAAGAGTCCGTCGGACAGCTTCTCTCTCCTGGGTGAATGAATCATTCCGGCAAAAGAAAAAGGACGCTCTACTGGAGCTGATGAAGGCAGCGTAGTGTTGTACTTGATGAAGGCCTTCTGAATGGCTTTGTGGTTGAACAGGCAGGACAAGTTGGTATGACGGCCATGTCTGGAGTTTCCTCTCCAGATTGTGGTGATAGTGTCTTATCAAAGTGAAAATACTCATTGTTTTCCAAGGAGAGGTGAGCGCCCCCTTTCACATCGTCGGTCATAACTTTGACCACATTGATGAATTCATCACGAACAGTTTGCTGTCGTAATCTGGTAATCTCAACTCTTTTTCAAGCCTACCCATCTGAGCTTGAAGAAGGGATGAAAGACTGCTGCGACAACTGCATCATTAACTCTGGGTTCATTATTCAAATAGTGAAAAAATCTAGTCTTGAGACCCTGAGTTACTGCGGCAAGAAGAGGATTGCAGTATTTGAGCATCTTCGTTTCAAGGGTCTCTAGCTGATTCTCAACAGCGAGGACTTTTTGCAAGTGTATTTAAAAGTGTAATTGAAAATATGTATTTATAATTACAAAATACATCAATAATAATGTATTTAAATACCCCCTGAGCGTCATCTGCTTCGCTTTGGCGATTGTAGATGTAGTGGTAGCTCCGCCCTTGGGAATTACGGCCACCCTTTATGTCGACGACCTTGCCATTTATTGTTCCGGTTCCCGACCCACTTTTCTTGAACGCCTCCTCCAGCGAGCCCTGGACCACGGGTTTCGCTTCTCCCCTTCGAAAATGGTGATGATGCATTTTTGCCATCGCCGCCGCTGTAGCGCCATCCCTTCTCTCTCTCTTTATGGATCACCGCTCCCTGTAGTCCCCAAAACTAGATTTTTAGGTCTCCTCCTTGATTCCTGCCTCTCCTGGATTCCTCACCTGAAGTCACTGAAGGCTTCGTGCCTTCAGACCTGTACCCTTTATAAGTTCCTTTCCCATACCGATTGAGGTGCTGACCGCCACACCCTTTGGTGATTCTTCCACTCCTTAGTCCAAAGTAAACTAGACTATGGCTGTCAGGCCTATTCCTCCGCTCCTGCCTCCGCCCTGCACATGCTGGACCCTATCCGTTCCTTGGGTGTACGCATCAGCACCAGCGCATTCTGGTCCTCTCCCATTGTTAGTATTTATGCGGAAAGTGTCCATTTCCCGCTGGATGTCTACCGCACCTTAGAGGGCTTAGAATACCTCTTTCGCGTTCGGCAGTTTTCTTGCAACCCGGTCTACTAATCAATCCCTCTTTGGCCTACTTTGACCGTCGTCACCATTTGGTACGACCGTATGGTCTACGGATGACCCCCGTCTTGTCTTCTCTGGGGGTGGAAGGACGAGTACTCCCTTCTCCTGCTACCTTTCTCCCATAGACCCTTCCCCAACCCTCCGCATCTGCTCTTTCCTCTCTACTGCACCAAAGTCAAGTTTCTACCCTTTTACCCTCGTCAATTGTTTTTATCCCATTTCTATACCCATTCTGACCCTATCCCTGTTTTCATTGACGACTCTCGCTCGCCTTTTGGAGTGGGTTGTGCGGCAGCCTTCCCGTCAGTGGTTCAATCGCTATCCCTTCCCCCAGCGGCTTCCATTTTTACGGCAGAACTCTCTGCTATTCTCTTGGCTCTTCGATTCCTTTCTCAGCTCTCACCTACGTCTGTTGTCATCTATTCGGACTCCCGCAGCGCTCTTGAGGCCCTATCCTCACTTGTCTCCCCACATCCGTTGGTGAGACAGATCCAGGACTGGTTTGTCCTTCTGGCATCACGTCGTAAGTTCGTCGACTTTTATTAGGTACCTTCCCACGTCGGTGTTCCGGGCAACGAGTGTGCGGACGCTACGGCGAAGGGGGTGTTCTCCCTACTGTTTGACCCTAACACACACCTTCCGGCGTCGGATTTCACTAGGGTTTTCAGAGATGCACTCCTTCAGCAGTGGCAGCGCCAGTGGGAGGATGTGTCCAGGAACTTCCTGAGAGCCTTGAAGCCCACAATTCGTCAGTGGCTCTCCTCCTGCCAATGTGATCGACGCTTTGAAACCGCCCTGGTGCGGCTTCGCATTGGTCACACTCGTCTTACGCATGGTCATCTTATGCAGAATTCCTGTCTCTGTCTCACATTGCCTCTTGGTTTGCCCTGCCTTTGCCACCGCCCGTTCCCAGCTCCTCCCTTTCTGCCCTTCAGACTCCACTCTTATTCTTTCTCTTTTGTTGGGTGGCTCCACATCTATACGGAAGGACATATTTTGCTCCTTTCTCCGCCCGACTAGCCTCTTATTCTTTATTTAAGATGACTTGGGTATAATTTCTTCCTCTCTCTGCTATTTCTACTACTTGCTCTCTCTTTTTCACGGTCTTTCTTCCGCTGCTCTATCTCCACTGTTTCTCTCCCCCCATTTCCTCGCGCTCTCTCCTTATTCTAGTATCGGCGCGATATAACCTCGGCAGTCGAAGCGCCGGTGAAGCACTGCTATTCATTCAATTCAATTCATTTAAATACCCCGAAAAAATGCATTTATAAACACAGTATTTAAATACAAATTGTATTTAAATACGTGTTTAAGTATTATCAAGTACATTACTGCCCATCTCTGAGCCCAGATAGGGTAGAAAAAGTATTTTTGGAGGAACAGCACCTGACTTTTCCAGGGTTGAGTTGGAGGCAAAGATTTGAGCGAAGAGTTCAGTTTTATCAGGAGAAGAGACGGCAACTGAGCCGTCAAAACGGAAAAGAGGACAGAAAGAAAGAAGTAAAGTTCTCGCCAAAAAGGGTGAGAAGAATCAGAATTAGACAGGTTTTCACATTTTAGTCTGATGAAGGAATTTTTGGCGAGTCGAAGAACAGATTTTGAACGATTCTGGGCAGAAATATAAGTTAAGCTAAGTGAGAGTGTGATGAATTGGATGGCGACGATACCTTCTGAAAACCTCCTCTCTGTTGCGGATAGCATCAGAACATGCAAAGTCAAACCAAGGGGGTTTTTTGCATTATTAGTAGGAACAGAATATGGAATGTCCGCCTTCATGCCCGAGAGAATCGCCCCCGTGATGCGCTCAGCACGCAGTTTCACTGATGTTTGGAGGAGAGGTAGTGTCCAATAGATGTGCAACATTTGTGGCCTTTCCTCAAATTTTCAGAGTTTATGAAAAGTGAATCAGGCAGAGGTCCAGAACATCTCGAATGGGCTGTAGCAGAACCACCCCCGTAGCCTGAGTCTGCGTTCCCGGTATCAGCAATGGAGGAGCCTGAAGTGGGGACATTTGTGGTATCCTCCCCAGGGGACTCAGAGTTTCTTGAGGTCAGTGCCATTTTTTTTTTATTATTATTTTGAAAAGTTGCGTCGTATGTAAGATACATGTATGTGCTGTGAGAGAAGTGTGTGTTTTAGAGCCTGCTGGACTGCTCGCAGGATAGACGAGACACGGAAAAAGATCAGCTAAGGAGGACAGTGATAGGAGAAACGGGAGTTCCAGCTCTCCAGTAATCTCTATGCATGATGTAGACCAGGGTTGCCAGACGTCCCGATTTCTGCGGGACTGTCCTGACTGTGCCGAGTAAAATCCCGATTCCGAGTTCTTTGGATGAAGACTTGCTCTATGGGGAAATTTGTAAATTTGTAAGCTAAACAAGTTCTTGAGAGATATGTCAGATGTATAATCAGATCAGAAATGCGACATAAAGTGGGTACAATTTTTCAAGAATTATCCCAATGCAAATAATTCACTGCACAACACAATTTCTGTCCTTTGCACAGATCCTGTTAATTCATATGTATTTTCATGCGCTGATTACGAATTTTATTATTTTTTCTCCTACACCCACCATTTTTCCAGAAAACTACGTTAATGTTCTACAAAAATTATCCACATTATATCAAACATCTGCTAAGCAAAGGAACAGCCCTACGGCTATTGGTCATTATTATGACACGTGTTGTTCACTGATTGGTTATTTGAAATGTTGTGTTGTTCTGTGATTGGTTTAAAGGTGGTCAGGTGATTTCACAGTGGCTACCAAGTGGAAAATTATTTTCTTTCATTGTTTCAGGTGCTCTTTTGATGTTTGGTGTTAAGGTACTTTTCTGCTGGATCCACTGCGTTTATTAACTTCTTCTGTTGAAAACATTCATTGCTTTCGCGTTTTAACTTCAATAATGTCTAGAAAATGTGTAACTAGTGCCGATTTATTTTGTGTGTGTGGCCAACTAACATTGACGTCCCCGAAACAAACATTTTACCCCTCTGGTTAAAAAGGCATATGAATTATATTTTGGATGCAAAGTAGGTGATCAGGACAGAAGCTGGGCTCCCCACATACGTTGCAATTCGTGTGCAAGGAGCTTAAGAGCGTGGTTACAAGGTTCACGTCCATCAATGCCGTTTGCTGTCCCGATGGTCTGGAGAGAGCCAAAATATCATGTTAGTGACTGCTACTTTTGTTTAACAAATATACAAGATTTCTCTTCGAAATCCAAACATGCAATTCGATACCCAAACCTGCCATCAGCTATGCCACCAGTACCTCACGATGAAACCCTGCCAGTTCCTAAGCCACCAAAAGATTGGACTTTGGACGAGGAATATTGCTACTCAGAAATTGAAATTGAACCACAAGCAGCCAGTGAGTTTGTAGATCCAGAATTTCTACCATCCACATCATCGTCACTTCACCTTATTACACAGGCAGAACTAAATGATCTCGTGAGAGATTTGAATCTTTCGAAAAATCAGGCTGAATTTCTCAGATCTAGGCTGCAAGGGTGGAATTTTTTAGAAAAGGGCACCAACATAACTTCATGTAGAAAGCGTCAGAATGCTTTCATTACCTTTTTTCTACAAGTGATGGTATTGTGTTTTATAATGGCTTAGACAATTTAATAGAGTCTTTGGGGCATCAACACAAGCTGGAGGAATGGCGTCTCTTCATTGATTTCTCCAAATTAAGTTTGAGGACAGTGCTTCTACACAACGGAAATACTTATCCTTCTGTCCCAATTGCACATGCGGTCCATTAGATCCATTAATTATAATAAATATAAGTGGAATATCTGCGGTGATTTAAAAGTTAAGGCCTTCTCCTTGGAATGTAGCAGAGGTACACAAAATATTGCTGCTTTTTATGCAAGTGGGACAGTCGCGCTAGAACCGCCACTTTGTCTGTAAAGATTGGCCTGCCAGGATGAGTTTTGTTCCAGGACAGACAAATATTTCCAATGATCCCTTAGTAGATTCAAAAAAAGTGTTATTGCCACCACTTCACATCAAACTGGACTTGATGAAAGATTTTGTGAAAGCTATGGACAAGAACAGTGAGTTGTTTAGTTATTTGAGGAATATATTTCCAAGGTTAAGGAATTTTTGTTGGTCCACAAATAAGGAAAGTTATGAAGGATACCAATTTTGACAACAAATTAAATGAAGTAGAAAAAGCAGCATGGGTGACCTTCAAATCGGTTTGTTCAAACTTCCTTGGTAAAATCAAGTCTGACGATTATGTTACTGTGGTGAATGAGATTTTAAGGTATAAGTCTATGGGTTGTAATATGTCCTTGAAGGTGCATTTCCTTGACTCTCATTTAGATTTCTTTCCAACCAATTTCGGCGCCGTTAGCGACGAGCACGGCGAAAGATTCCATCAGGAGATAGCCATTATGGAAAAGCGGTTCCAGGGAAGGTGGAATTACAATATGTTGACTGAATATTGCTAGTTTCTCATTTGGGAAACTCCCGATAGTATGTACAAAGGAAAAACATTAGCAAAAAGATTTTAATTGTTCTGATCTTGTAATAATTATGTTGAGGTATTCCATATATTCTAATCTGTGTATAAGACTTTTATTACACGTCCCTTCTAAACGATGGGTGATATAGATATTCTGACATCAGATTTGAACTCAGCGCATCCAAATTTACAAAAATCATTTCGTTTCATTCAAAGGACAGAGAAAGTTTGTAATTTTGTCGTGCAGTGATATAATTTGTTCAAAGTAATAACTTTTGTTTTTTCAATTCCCTATTCAAATGCGATTTCCGAACGGATATTCAGTTTGATGAACACAGCTTGGCGCAAAGAATGGAACAAATTACTTTTAACAAATTTGGAAGCTCAACTGATTGATGGTCAAAGAAAATCACAAAATATCATGTAAGGATTTTCGAAATTTTTTAAAACTGAGCAAGAGGTTGAAGTTGTAAGAAAAGCAAAGTTAAGCTAAAAGTATCTCTAAATTAACTGTTCAGAAAACATAACTATGAAACTATCTTCAAATCTATACAGTATTTCTGTGATTAAATCAGGTCTCTCGTTTGCCAAATTCATATAATCTATTTTATTTTTGATGGTGTTATTTTGTAATAAAAATGCCTTACCCATTATTCATTTTATTTTGAGCGTAAAATGTAAATAAATATATAATATAAGCGAATTAAAATAATTATGCGAGTGTTGTGGCGTCAACATTAAAGGTGTTATTCTTTCCAAAAATAGGAATTATTATTATATTGCATTTCTTGAATTGTTCTTTATGGTTTTGTTAGGTAAATAAGCAATTATTTTTCTGTAGTTTGTGTGTAGTTATTTGGTTATTTTAAATTTTACAAGTTGTGTAAAAAAAATGGTATTGTGTCCCGACTTGGGAATCTAAAAATCTGGCAACCCTGATGTAGACGTGTCGTTGCTCCTCAAGCAGTAAAACGGAGTTAAAAATTTACTGACGGAAGTAAACACCAACAGGTAATTGATAACCAGAAAAGTGCATTATCTCTCTCGAACAATTTCGTACCGAGGTAGATACAGTTCAAGCGTGTGCGGCAAGACCATCATGCGTGAATGTGGTCCAGGGGCCATGAAGCCCGATTAGTTATGTGGCGAGCAAGGGAGGAAATGTTACCCCTACTCCCAAGCAGGAACGGATTAAGGTTTAGCGTGGCCCCTCTCATACTCTACAAAATCATGAAATTCATGAATAAAATCATCATTTTTATTATCATATATTCACAAAGATACTTGATCCAACACACGAAAATAATAATATATGATACAATATAGTAAATTAACTGTTAAAATGCACAAAAGAAACTTAAAATTAATTCTATCATAACTCACTAATATCCACAACTGCGTATCTTCTACGATCAATAAAAAATATACCTCGAATAATTTTATGGAAAGATTTTTTTTCGATATTTTACATTTGCAAAATTATCACTTACCCCTTCAATGTCAAGTTGGTTCATATTTTCACTTCCTATTGCTAATCCCTTTGCTTTGTCCGGAGCTATAGGGCGCGTCTCTCTATGGCCAGTGGAGGAATGCATCTTCCTCCGATGTAAGGGCTTTATCTGCTTTCGTAGACCATTGGACCCGTCTGGGGACCAGGCTGATCTCCTGCTTACGTTTCGTTCTTTTTCTCTCTTTTTCTCCCCTTCCTTCTGGCTTTTTTTCCCTCGTATTTGGCTTTGTTTTGGACCATGACTTGACTCTTTCCTTGGACCTTGGGTGAGGGAGGTGGTTGTCTTTCACCCTTGTCGCTCTTAAACCAAACCCAAGCCCTGTCCCTGCCATGTCTCACCGCGCGTTGGATGAGAGTGGCCACCGTTTAGGCACGGGGACTAGGTATGGGTGTATCTCCCCTGCGTGACATCTATTGGTGGTGGAACCGAGTGCGTCCATGATTCGCCTTTTCCTTGTTGTTGTTGTTTAGCCGATCAGCCCACCCTGATCGAGCAAGCCGGCGGCACGCAGGTAACCGATCGCCCTCTCCGGAGTGGACCAGAGGTTCAGCGCACTAATCATGTTGTGCTGTGTTCGTTGTTGTGCTAGAGCGGTACAGTCTGTCATAATGTGTTCAATTGCTTGTGGTGTGTCCTGGCACAGGTGGCAGGTGTCGTCTGTGGAGTTGTCTAGTCTGTGTTTATGTGCCCGTAAGTTGGGATGATGTCCACATCGGAATCGTGCTAAGTTAACTCGATCCGATCTGCTCAGGCTGATCTCTGACCTGTTAATGGGTGGCGGCTTCTCACCTAGGACCGCATTCGGACCGAGTCGTGTCAGTGCTTTGTGGGTTAGGTGTGTGTGTATGTGTTTCCTGTACTGTGTGATGTCTGTGGGGCGTGGTATGGACCATCTAGGACGTTTTGGCGCCACCGTTTGGGCGTGGAGCCGGTTTGGCGCCGCCGTTAATTAGTATTAAGTAGTAATACTTGGTTATTAACCTGAAGTGCTGTCTGTCTTTTCAGATAAGTTGTGTTGTTGCCCTTAATAGCATAAATGTCTGAAAATATATCAAGTAAGAAAGGGAAACAGAAGTTTTCACATAATGGATATTTGTATGTGTTTGATAAATGTAGCAAGCGCGACCCTTCGTTACTTTTTTGGCGGTGCGAGCAAAAGAGTCACTGTATTATAAGGTGTATATATAATATGGGTACTTTTCCGTTATCTGCCCCATTGACGATTGGTTAGGTTCAGTCATGATATTTTCGTTAGAACTAACAAAAATACCACAACTTAACCTAACCAATCGTCACTGCCCGGTTAGGTCAACTGTACGCCCTTGACGATTGGTTAGGTTAAGTCGTGATATTTTCGTTAGTTTTAACAAAAATATCACGACTTAACCTAACCAATCGTCAAACGGCGCCCAAACGGTGGCGTCCAAACGGCGGCGCCAAAACGTCCCATTCCGTGGTATGGAATGGAGTATTTGGTTATCATGTCTCTCTGGTGTTACCTTAATGGTGCGAGGTGTTGGTGCATGATTGTGCATGTAGTGGCGAGGGTGTTGTGGGTTAGTTGTCGCTGCTGCTATGAATTGTGTTCCCCTCATGTCTAAATGTTCCCTAACTTTCAGTATTTTTGTTTCTGTGTGCAGGTGTTCTATTGGTGTTGTTTGAGTGCATCCTGTAATGATACGAAGTGCGTTGTTTTGTATTGTCTGTAAGGTGTTTATGTGTGTGTTTGAGATAATGGGTGCCCAGTATGGGCTAGCATAGTCCATAACTGAGCAAATATATTGTTTGTATATGAGTGATGTTGTTTCCTGCTGGTGTCCAAAGTTTGTGCCTGTTAGTACCCTAAGCGTGTTAAGTCTTGAGTACATTTGTTTTTAATGTCCTGAATGTGGTTCGCAAAAGATAATGATGTGTTGTATGTGACCCCAAGTATTTTGGTCCTGTGTGTGTGGAATGTTGATGTTGTTTAGTGTACGCTGTGGAATTACCTGGTGTCCTTTTGTGTTGCTTGTAAGTAAGGTGATGGTTGATTTTGTGGGCGCTAATTTGAGTCTATTGTGTGTGTGAGCCAGTCTTGTATACTGTTTATGGATGTTTGTAGGTTATTTGTAGCGGTGTCGATGTTGTTGTGGGTGGATGTTAGAGTGATGTCATCTGCATATGATGATAAGGTAAGCTTGTTATCTATGGGTGTTGGAATGTCATGCATGTATAAGTTGAAGAGTGTTGGAATGTCATGCATGTATAAGTTGAAGAGTGTTGGTGAGAGAACAGAGCCTTGAGGGACCCCGTTCGGAAAAAGCTTGTTTTTGGATGACTTGCCATTAAATGTGACATGTGAGTATCTTCCTGAAAGATAGTTGCTCAGCCACCTTTTGGTGTTATTGTGCATGTTTGTTTTGTGTATGAGAGGGAAGCGTGGGATACCATCAAATGCTTTACTAATGTCTATTGTTGCTAATAGTGTACGTTGAGCTGGTCGTCTGGAGTTGATGCCATCCATGATGTGCTGCGTGAGATTAGTGAGTAATGTCGTGGTTAAGTGGTGAGGTCTGAATCCATGTTGAGTAGGCGATAGTCAGAGATGGGCACGATCTTGATCTTCAAGATCAGATTGTGATCTTGAAGATCAAGATCGTGATCTGATCTTGATCTTGAAGATCACTTTTATTATGGTGATCTTGATCTTGATCTAAGATCACTTTATTTCTTGTGATCTTGATCTTGAAGATCACTTTAGACTTCAAGATCACTTTTAATTTCAGATTCTTAAATATGCCGCTATGCGAATGTCATTTGTTTTTTGTCCAAGCGACATCTGGTGGCAACTTTGTTCAACACCGACTGTTTATGTTTTCTGGTAGTTGGGTGACTTGCGTCATGCGTGGGCTCATGGAAGGTGTAGTTGCTGTGGAATTTAGGCTCGTAAAAAGTGTAATTTACTGTGCAATTATGTTAAAAGTGTTCTATTAATATATTATTATATATAGGCATAAAATATAGCCTATAGGTCCGTATTCATAATAAATTAATTCTAAACATATTTTATTTACAGATTGAATTTTTTAATAATGAGTGCAATTTTACAACTTCAACAGGCTCCCAAGGGAACCAAATATTCTAGGTTGTCACCAGAACAGTATTCAATATATTTAGATAACAATGTTGGTAATAAGGATCAAATCTGTGCTATTGAACGGAAAATATTTTCAAATTGTCGAAAAAACTGGAAACAGTATCAAAGTTATTTATGCAGTGTACAAAGAAAACTACAATTCTGTCTGCTGGCCTCGACTCAACAAGCAATCTTCTGAGGCACCTCAGGGTTAGTACTACTTAGTAACTAAGTAGTAAGTAGCAACATTAACATAATGGTTCAAGTCATATTTTAAGTGACTGGTGCCATACAAGACTAATGCTACATTTACATAGACGTCCATTTGAATATATTGTGCACTTCAGATATTAATAGATTATGGACTAGTAACTACATTAAAAACTGCCGATATCCAACTATAATAAAACGCCAGGTGTATCTGTCTTTCTCTCTGTCTGATCCATGTCTGTAATTTCTCCTATTTAGTTACTGAAGGACGAAATTCGGCTTTCAATTTAACAGGATAAAAATGCACTGATCATGGTGAAAATAATTTTAGTTAAAGATAACAAAATTTTAGAATCTTGTTAAGTATAATTTCAACTTGAAGTTTGATACTCTGATAAATATTATACAGGGTGTTCAAGAAGTCTCTCCGCATGATAATAATTTATTTTCTTGTGCAGAAACTACATTCGGATCTTTTGGGTGAATATGAATCGGAGAAGAAATCTCGCAAGCGTCCAGCTAAAGAAGATGCCAGCAGCAGCAATGCTGGCCCTGCCAAAATTGCCAAGCAGTCAACACTAAGCATGTTCCACATTTCCAAGCAAAAACCAGGACCACCAATATGCAAGGATATCCTTGAAAAGAAGATTCTCTCGCTTGTGGCTAATGGGCTCCTACCATTGAGCCTAGTTGAACTACATGAATTTAAGGATCTTCTTTCATGTTAGTATAACTCAAATATTTTGCTATTTTTTCCATAGCTAATATCTGATTAAAATAATTAATCATATTATTTGTATGAACATTAGACTATCGCTAGCCTAGCTAAATATTTTGATATTTTTTCCATAGCTAATCTATTGTATTTGTTTTAATTTTTAAATATTTTTTTCAGACGTCAACCCGGCTGTTCAGGTGCCATCTAGACGCACCCTGGCTAGATCTCTTGCAACAACAACCAGTACAATGAAGGAAGACATACAAGCAAAACTGGAAGCAGTTGACCATGTGTGTGTTACATGCGACATATGGTCAACTAATCACCGCAGTTTCATGGGAGTCACTGCGCATTGGGTATGCTATTGATTTAGTGTATTATTTTTATATAATTGATAAATTGACCATTGGTGATAGACTGATAGTTTGATAGACTTATAGTATAATCTTTTCAATTATTCGACATGTGTTCCTCATTCATTAATTTGGTGAGTCTTCATTTTGCTGTGATTCACAGTAATTTCACACTAATTCACTGATTCTGTCATCTGTCATTGTGTCTGATTCACAGCAAAATGTGGAAGAGTCCATATTCACAGGCTGTGAATATGGACTCTTCCACATTTTGCTCTTATGGGATGGGTCACTGATGTGGTGGTATGGTAGGCGACTCATCGCTGAATTGCCTCCTTTATATCACATAGTTCTTCTCTTCAATGTTTGGTGGCGCAGTTTAGCTGGTGCGTGTCTAACCAATATTATTAAATTAAGCTTAAAAAAATGTTCATACAAACATTGATTTTATATTCTTACATTACAGATCAATGATGACTTGTCGCGAGGATCAGCTGCACTGGCATGCCGAAGATTTCGTGGAACACATAGCTTTGATAAAATTGCTGGAATATTGGACAGGATCAACTCGGAGCATGGTTTATCTTATAGAAAAGTTGTATCTACAGTCACCGACAATGCATCGAACATGGTGAAATGCTTTAAAGAGTTCGGTGTTCGTGTTCAGAATCGTACTGACGACATTGATGAAGATGATGCAGATGAAGATGATGAAGAAAAAGATTCAGATGAAGAGGTTATCATCAGCAACTTTCCTGAACATTCAGGAGAGCATGGAGAGGAGTCAGTGAAACTATCATCCCATATTCGATGTGCCTCCCACACATTGAACTTGGTAGCAACAACTGATGCAGATAAAGGACTGAATTCACCTGGACTAAAGAAGATAAAGCATTCTGCAATGGGAAAATGTTCGGCGCTGTGGAATGCTGCTGGTAAACCCAAGTCAGCAGAAAAAATACAGGAAATAACTGGCGTCCAATTTAGGTACCCATGCGTCACCCGATGGAACTCAATGTACGACTCATTAAGCCAAATATATAAACATAAGAACGACATGAATGTAGCTCTTGAAGAACTGAATCTACCCATCCTCAAAGACAATGAATTTGAATTTATTTCAGAATATTTGTCTGTTCTAAAACCAATTGCAGCAGCCCTCAACAAATTACAGGCAGAGAAAGAATGCTACTACGGTTGTCTTCTTCCAACAGTCCTAGTGACTCAAGATGCCCTCGCAAGATTGGAGCCTATCCAACCAAACGACCTGCGCTTGAGACACTGCATGCCATTACTGGCAGCAGTCGTCTCTGGCTTCAATGCCAGATTTGGTCATTTTTTGTCGTTGAGCCCCGAGGTAACTGATGCCGTTTTGGCCTCAGTATCTCATCCGTATTTCAAACTTAGATGGATATCATTGTTGCAAGGGCCTAATTTCGGCGATCATGAAGCAATCAAGTCTCAAGTAAAAGACAAGCTGCAAATGGCTGTAAGAAATTGTAATTCTGACAGCAGTGGTAATAGTTCGGTGAACTCAGACTCATCATCTGAAGACGATTTCTTCAGAACTATGGACGGTCATTCTCTGCTCCTAACAACAAGGAAGACTTGGAAGTCCTCAATTATTTGCAGGACACCAGTAAGGCACTCGACTCTTTAGATAGGTATCCTGCTATAAAGAAGATCTTCAAGAGGTATAACACCACGCTACCTTCCTCTGCACCAGTGGAACGGTTGTTTTCGTTTGCTGGCATGGTTCATAGCCCCAAACGAAGTCGTCTCTCGGATGGTAACTTTGAACAATTGGTTTTGCTGAAAGCAAATGTTTACAGCGGTTGAACATTAAATTAACACTCTTAACTTGCGGTTTTTACCCTTATATTGTCAGTAATTGCGTACTGCAGTAAAACTGTAAAATTAAATTCTATGTAAAAAATGTTTACTTATATATACTGACCATTCATTGATATGGGTTATGGACCTGGTGAAATGAGAATTGAGAAAAATAGAACTAAAAACTATATGTAGGTCATTTAATAGTTTTTCTTTGCTGATAAGTTATGATAATACTAAGTTTTAAGTTTACCACCTGAAAAACTGAAAGGGGAATCGTCAATCCCCGTGGTTTAGATCAGGTGACATGGGTAGGATGCGATGCTTGTATTGCCTCAGCCCTCAGGGGAGTATTAGGAGTGATACTTTTCAGGAGTGATTAACAAAATAATTTGTTTTTGTTTACTCTACAAGAGTACAACTTTTTTCAATTCATATAAAAGTGATCTTGAAAAGTGATCTTCAAGATCACAATCTTGATATGGATCTTCAAGATCACATTTTTCTGGTGATCTGATCTTGATCTTCAAGATCACCAAAGTTGGTGATCTTGCCCATCTCTGGCGATAGTGGAATGTGTGGGTTGCTGGTTTGTAAGATTAGTCTTTCTGTTACTTTGGAAGGTGTGCATAGTAAAGTAATGGGTCTATAGGAAGCTGGTTCTGTTTGATTTTTGTTTGGTTTGAGGAGTGTAATAATTTTACCTTGTTTCCATATGTCAGGAATAATACAGTGTTGGTATGAATATGTGCTGATATTTGTGAGAGCTAGTATTCCTTGTGGGCCCAAGTGTTTAAGGTGTATGTTAGATATGTTGTCTGGTCCAGTAGCCTTCAAATTCTTAATGTTTTTGATGATCTTGGTGGTGTGGTCTGTATTGAAGGGTGTACTGTAATGGTCGTGTCGAGTCTGTAGGTTTTCTTGTGTCTGGCTGTTTGTCTGTCTGCGTGTTTCTGGTTGTTGTCTCTGTTTAAGCGACTTATCTTTCCGTAGTGATTAACTAGAATGTTAGCTTGTGTGTATGTTGGGATATTATTTTGGCTGCGACAGATAGCCGCGTGTGAGGTGTGAATGCCGCTGTTAGAGTGGGTAATACTGTTTATAGTCTTGTATAGCCTGGATGTATCTGTGGAGTGGTTTAGTGTTGTTATGAATTCCCTGAATGTTTCTGGTTTTTTTTTTTGAGTTTGTTGTTTATTTCTGTGTTGAGCTGTTGTATCTGCTGTTTTATGGCTTCTGTGTGTGGTGTTTGTGTGTGATATTTGAGATTGTTACGTTGCCTTATGAGTTGGGCTATTTCTCTAGTGTAATTTGGGTTGTATTTCCTAATGTTGCCCTTGGGTATGTATTTGTTTGCATTAATGATGATCTAATTAAATGTCTTGAGTGTTGTATTGATGTTTATGATGGGTGTGCTGTTTAATGTGGTGAATTGTTCCTCAGTCTGTATTTTGAACTGTTCCCAATCAGCTTTCTTGTAATTTCTGTAAGTGTGCCTAAGGCTGTTGGGGCAGAGTGTAGGATGTGTTGTAATGATGATGGGCAGGTGGTCTGATGACAGTTGTTTTTCTGTTCTCCATTGTGTATGTGTGTTATTTTATTTATTTGTTGGGTTCAAAATCCCAGCTGAGCCGTGAACGGCCAAGTTCTAAAGGGCCAGTTCTACCTACAGCCCAAGTTAAGCTAAAATTAAAACTTACGGACTTGAGATCCTATTAGGTCCTACCTCAGGGTTGCTGACTCGATGTGGGCCTACCTTAGGCCTCAGTTGTATGAATTTAAGATAAAAACAAAGGGGCACTATTTATGGTCTTCTTTCTCAACCTTGCAACAACAACGCAACCTGGACTATTGCACGATGCAACAATCTTGTATCTAAACAACCAAACTGAATTGCAAGAGAGCTCTCTATAAGACCACACCCTGTACGTACGACATTCCACAAACGAGTAGAAAGGACGCGCAGCGCCCCAAAATGATGCCACCAGAGTCCAAACAATGATGCCACAAGAGCCCAAAAATGCTAGCTCTAAATTAAGTGAATTTTTCACTAACCTTACAATTATGAGATGGATATATATACACCTTAACTTAATATATACAAGCAATGCTGCATCAATCAGCTTAGTCATCATATCGCCTTGGGACAACAATGGTTCTTCCTCCTAGATTTTCTAACAATATGTTGCTAGTGAGGGGGAACAGAACGTTATGTCTGGGGAGGAGTTTGAGTATCCTGCTTGATGTGGTATGTGTGTATGTTCTTCTGTATTGTTAAGAATGAAGAGGCTGTTTAGTTGTGTGGCTATGTTGGCGCCTCTGGTGTTGCTTTGGTTGTGCAGGTACCAACTAGTGTCTTTGGCGTTGAAGTCTCCTCCTAAGATGACATTAGTGAGAGAGGCCAGATTGTGTAACTGTGGATTGTAATTGGCTGGCACCTGAGGTGAACTATCTGGTGGGATGTAAATGTTGATTAGTGTGGTGTTGTGTTTTGCGCGTGTTTTAATGCTAACTGCCTGTATTTCTATCGTGTTATCTGCTTGGATTGTGTTTGTAATGTTTTGGGTAGCATCAGTGTAGCTAATGCTTTTACGTATGTAAGTGATGAATCCACCCCCGTTACCCCCAGTACGATCTTGACGGATCGCCATGAAGTCAGGGATGGTGGGTGTTTTTTGTATGCGTTTTAGTTTTGTTTCTTGTATAAGTGCTATGTGAATGTTTTGTTTGTGTACGAATTCCCTAAGCTGCATGATTTTGTTTGAGGCCATCTACGTTGTACTGTAATATGTTAATATTATACTTCTGTATGTGTCTCATGGTGCTATTGTGTCTGTCTTTGTGTATGGTGACATATTTAAGTTGTAGTGGGGCCTGGATTAGTCTTAATGTCGCCAGAGAGTAAGAGTAGTTCGGGGAGCACGCAATTGCTCCCTGTAATTGAAAAAATAGCACGCTGAGAATAGGTCCGGCCCCGGGAGCCGATCGACACACTGACCGTGCCACGCAACAGGCCGTCGACTGCCAGTCTGGCCAACCGTAGACAGCCCGCTGCACGGAGATTTGAGGAAGTTTGGCCACCAGCGCGTTGATGTTTTGGTTTGACGTGTCCCGCGCTGGAGGATGCAGCCACTGTTAGAAGCTTCCTCGTCAGCTGCTAACACTTTTTTCACGTTGTTCTAGCTACCTGTTCAGAGGTTTTTTATAAACAAATCTCAGTTTTCTGCTCAAAACGGCTCTTTCTAATTTTAAAATATAAAATTTTTCTTGTTGGAGTCGGTGGTGGCTAGATGCGCGAGGGGTATGAAGTTTCCATTTTATTTTGGTATGGCTTCTTCTACTCGGCTTACGACCTCTGCTTCTAATTCTCGGACTACTACTACTACTACTAGCACTTGGGTGGTGGGCAACCAGGCCTTTGAGGCCTTTACCACTGGAAGATCGCATCTTGAGGGGATCGACCCCCCCCCCACTCTTGGGGCGGAACACACTCACTCACTTCGATCTAAGAATTATCGTAAGTCTTGTCACAGCAAGTCTTTTGACCCCTTCTTAGGGGCCGATGACTCTGACTACCCTCGATTTTTGGTCCTCCGATCTTCCGCCTCTCCTCCCCTCTCACAGCGGGATGTTTTTGAGGTCTATGATGATTTCACTTCCCGTCGTGGCGACCCCCGACAGATGTGGCTCCAGCATGATGGCTCTCTTGTCGTGGAAGTCTCTTCCAAGGCCTAATACCAGAAAGTTTCGTTTCTCCCCACCCTGGCTTCAGCTCCCCTGGACTGCCTCCCCCACTCTTCCTTTGATACTTGTACGGGTGTAGTCCATGCCCCCCGTCTTTTGGAATACTTGGAATCGGATCTTCTCACCCGTCTGTCTTCTCAGAAGGTGACCCATGTTTACTGTTCCCCCCCCCCTGCCGTATGGTCCAGGGGGCAAGGGTTCCATCCCCCTTATTGATTTTGACCTTTGCCAGTTCCCAATTATATTATCCGAGACAATTAGGGCCGGTTATCTCCGATTTCTGGTCCGCCGTTATATTTCCAGGCCACGCCGATGTTTTACTTGGCAGTTTCGCACACATCAGTAAGACGTGTGTCGAAGTTCCCCTGGTATTTGCGTCAATTGCGCGTCTCCGACGCATGGTTCGTCCTGTTCCAATCATCTCCGCTGTGCCAACTGTGGAGATGACCACGCCGCCTCCTCCTCTACCTGTCCGACCTACCTATCTAAGCGTGAGGTCCTGTTAGTCCAGGAATCTGACAACGTCAGCTTCCAGGAAGCGAGGGCCCGTGTTAGATTCCGGTTTGTTCGCCCTGGGCTTTCCTTTGCTGAGACTCTGCGTCGTTCCCGCTCTGCTACCTCCCGTTTGCCTCGAACTTTGGTCACTTCCATACCGTCCTCTTCCTCATCTTGTTCTAGGCCAGATCAGGCCCCATCCGCCAGTCCCTCTAACCCGTCCTCTATTTCGACCCTTGCGTCGTCATCATCACCCGTGTTCCCTTCACCTGTCCGTCCCCCCAGAACTTCCAATTCCATTGTCCACATCTGCTCCACCTCAGTGGCATCTAGTCTACTTACTCATCCTCCCGAAACCATTGCTGATATTTCAACATGTATATAAAAAACCGCTCCCTCCTCTGGTTCCTCTTCCCCTCCCAGGTCTTCTGTTAAATGACCCATCCCCAGCCTCCGGCGTTTGGGCCCCTCTGCCAAACTTACCTTGCTCAGGCCCCCCGTCTCCTCGTCCTCTCACTCCCTCTTCCACCAGTTCGCTTCCTCCTACCTTCATATCCATTTCGCCTTCAGTGATCCCTCTCGTTTTGCCGGCTTCTCTAAGTTCCCCTGTTTCCCTTCGCAACCGGCCCTTTCCCTCCCTCCTCTATTCCTGATGGTGGCCATGCAGCCTCTGAAATTCAAATTCAAGCCGACATCCACTCTCTCCCTCCTCCTCCACTGCCCCGCTCCCTCGTTAATCCCCCGATGCCCCTGGCATTCTCTCCTCCACCCGCACCTCAGAAATTGGATTCACCCCGCCCTGCTTCGTACCCCCACTCTCGCATTCCCCCCCCCCCCCCCAAAACTAAACCCCCTCCATCTCCTTTCATCCGTTCCTCTATCACCCCTTCTTTAACCCACCTCCCAGCTTCGTCGGCTCGTTTTCCTGGTCACGCTTCTAAATCTCGCCCGATTACGTCTCTCGCTCCCCCTGTATTCCGCTCTTGATGACAGCTATCCTTCACTGGAATTGCCGAGGCCTTCTCCCTAATTGGGAGGACTTCCTCCTCCTTATCCAGGATTTTGATCCAATGTGCCTCTGCCTTCAGGAGACGCAACTTGGGGTTCGCCCTTTGTACCTTCTCCGAAGGTTTTCTTCGTATCTCTTCCCCACCTTCGTCCGATGCAGCCCACCGTAGGGGTACAGCCGTTTTCATCCGATCTGACGTGCCGTCTACTCCCCTTCCTCTCTGCACCCCTCTCCAGACAATAGCAGCCCAGGTTTTCCTTAACCGTTTATATTCAGTTTCTTCTTTATATCTCCACCCCCGTCACAGGAACTTTCTATTGACGATCTTTCTGCTCTCCTCCTGCAGCTTCCTCCCCCTTTCCTCCCCCTTTCCTCCTTCTGGGAGACTTCAACGCACGCCATCCTCTGTGGGGTGATACTGTCACCAATCAGCGGGGTGGCGTTGTGGTCTCCCTTCTCTCAACTACTTCTCTCTGTCTTCTCAACACCGGCCAGCTCACAGCTTTTTACCTCCAGACCCGAATGTTTTCCTCCATCGATCTTTCGCTTGCTTCTCCTTCCGCCTTCCTTGACTTCTCTTGGTCTGTCACTCCAAACCTTTACGGTAGTGATCATTTCCCCACTCCTCCTCCGTACGTCCCGGACTTTCGGCTTCTCCGCTCTTCCTACCCGATGGGCTCTTGCTAAAGCTGACTGGCCTCTTTTCTACTCTGAAAGTCAAACCTCTGCAACTTTGAGTAACTTTCCGACTGTCGATGCTGCCTTCACCTACCTCACCGATCACATCACTTATGTCGCTCTGACCTCCATTCCCAAATCAACATTTCCCCGCACCTCTGCCCCTTCGGTTTCATGGTGGACCCCGGGTGGACCCCGGCCTTTCGCCGACTTCAGCGCAATCCATTCCTAGCAAATCCAATAGCCTTCAAACGTGCGCGAGCTCAGGCATGTCACACAGTCCCTGAAGCCCACCGCTTTTCTTTGCGAACTTACGTCTCCTCTCACCTCCCGCACCCTTTATTCCCCAAATCTGGAACAAATTCAGAAAATTTCCAGTAAATCTTTTTCTCAGCCTCCATCTGTTCTTACGATAGATAGACGCAGGGCCGTTTCTAGCCATTAGGGGGCCCTAAGCAGTATACCCATTTGAGGCCCCACCCCTCCATCCACCAACTCACGCCTTACTACATCACCTCAGCACACACAAATGGCTGTGTTAATAAAAAACAATTATGAAACAATTTTAATGAAACATTTATGTCCAAAACAACAAATATGTACTTTCAGAAGACAAACAGAAAAAAATACTCTTCATGAAATTCCTGAAAATTAGCTTATACATTATTTAGAATAAATGACAAAGAACTATGTATAAAAAATAATGCAATTATCAACTACCAAACAATTACTAACTCTACGATACAATCGTGTAATAGCTAACAGTTATACAGAACAATTTGTATCTTCAAAATTTTTGCCTCCTAGATTTTTTCTGGGAGAAATCATCAATAACATCATCATATGAAATCTCCCTGCCAACGTCCTGGTTGATGGTTATGATGCCAAGGCCACTGAGGCGATCCTGCCCCATTGATGATCTGAGGTAGTTCTTGATTAGCTTCATCTTAAAGAAGCTCCTCTCGGCTGACGCTACTCGATGTGGGCCTACCTTAGGCCTCAGTTGCATGAATTTAAGATAAAAAACAAAAGGGGCACTATTTATGGTCTTCTTTCTAAACCTTGCAACAACAACACAACCTGCACCATTGCACGATGCAACAATCTTGTATCTAAACAACCAAACTGAATTGCAAGAGAGCTCTCTATAAGACCACACCCTGTAAGTACCGCATTCCATAAACGAGTAGAAAAGACGCGCAGCGCCCCAAAAAATTATGCCACAAGAGCCCAAAAATGCTAGCTCTAAATTAAGTGAATTTTTCACTAACCTTACAATTATGAGATGGATATATATACACCTCAACTTAATATATACAAGCAATGCTGCATCAATCAGCTTAGTCATCATATCGCCTTGGGACAACAATGGTTCTTCCTCTTCTAGATTTTCTAACACATATTGCCTCTTTGAGCAGAACTGTGTAGAAGCTGCTGGCATACAATCTGAATGCCTCGCATCTTCTGTGCACAAGAAGCATTCTAAATGAGTGTTTTCCCCTCCTATTATGATTTTAATACATATATATAATTTTTTTCTCTTTTTGGCAGATGTACCGCCGGTTCGTGCCTATGTGAAGTGGCACATATCTCACCAGGCAGTGGATGGGGGCTATTGCTAGGGTGGGTAATAACTCTTGTGTGCATTTTTCTGACCATCATCCCTCGATTAAATCTTCTATTTTCTCTGCTATATTTCTTAGAGCATTGAGAATTGTCAGTCCTGAATGTTTAGATTCCGAGTTATGCAATATCATGAATATTGGTACTAAATTATGTTCTCCTATTTCATTTTTAGATAACTGCCTTAGGAAAGCCAAGAATAGGTATTATAATAGTGTAACTGTAAAGGAATTTGAGCGTAAAAATATCCTTAGCCTACATTACCATGTAAATTTTCAATATCTTCCGACTTTACTTAAAGTAATTGATGTTAATGTAGTCTTCAAGTATAATAATACTTATGGAAAAACTATACGCACTCACAACATGGTATCATATGTGGTACATTTATTTCATAATTAAATATAAATTATTAATTAATTGAATTAAATATCTATACAAAATTGCCTCGGGATTGGCGACATAGCCTATTGGGAATGAAATAATTGAATTGCAATACGTACAAAAAACCTGTATGTATGAATCAGCCCCACATAGCAACAAGAAAACCCAATTTATTATTTAGTCTACCAAAAGGTAGTAGACAACAAAATCTTGCTAGATCGGCAAATAATAATGAAAATACAAGCGAACCAAGGAACGGCTCTCAGGGCTGTTTATGTTACAGCGAAGCTTTAAACTGGGAGGATGTCTTTGTCCCCCCTCTAGTTCTGAGTGAATTCCATATAATATAAAACCTAAGACTATAAAAGGATAGGCCTATTCCTTCAGGAGTTTATATAGTGACTGCCTATATTAATTACCTTAAGTAAATTCGCCGCGTAACTCCATCGTGGCGGCCCTACACCAAAAATGATCGTAACGCCCTACATCGAAGCAAACAAAGGACCCAGCAAAAATAAGGTGAGCAACTTCAGTTTTTCATTAACATAAGCTTTCCCAACTCCCGATGCTAGAATTACCGTAATCACTTAAATATAAAACGGTCCTTTAACAACCTACATATTTATAACTCTCTAACGAAAAAGCATAGGGCTTTTGTCGGTAACCCTCCACTAACGTCTGTTGGAAATTTCCAACGGATGAGGGCACAGGCAATCAACCCATAGCCCTATATAGTTTTTTCATATGGTGGCCCTGTGTGTGGGGACCTAACCCCTCTACAATTTACACTGACACACGCGGTGGCTAGGCTTACCTCATTGGCCTAACCCTAATTTCAACCATAACCCCACTATAGTTTTTTCATATAGTGGTCTATTTAACTGGGAACCGATCCCTTTACCTTTACACTAATCGAAAACAAAGGCTTGTTCATTTAACAGGCATAACTTATTTTAGGTCCTAAAAATAATAGGCCCGCAACATTAAGCCTATTTAATAGGTCCTACTCTTCAAATTCAAAACTAAGCCTTATTAATTTAACAGGCTAAACTCATTTGAGGTCCTATAAAATAATAGGCCCAAACATAAGCCTACTTGGTAGGCCCAACAAATAGGCCTATTTAGTAGGCCCACCTAACTTTACCTTACATAATAGGCCTACCTCTTAAAGTAGGCCTTACTCTTTACACTCAAGGCCTATCCTAATTAAAAACACTAAATTTATAATTGAACCTGAGGTGTAGGTTATAAAATTTATTTCAGCAATTTAACTTACTCATAAGACTCATTAACATCACAAAATTCGACTCAAACCTGTAACATCACAAAATTCGACTCGAACTGTAACATCACAAAATTCGACTCGAACTGTAACATCACAAAATTTGACTCGAACTGTAACATCACAAAGACCTAAAGCAATTGCACAAATTCAAACCTACACCCACCTAACACCTATTCGTGACCCTATTCCAACCTATTCCAATTCCTATTTGACATAGGCCCAACCTATTCCAAATCCTATTTGACATATAGGCACACCAAGTCCTATTTGACATATAGGCCCAACCTATTACCTATTCCAAGTCCTATTTAACCTATTCCAAGTCCTATTTGACATATAGGCCCAACCCACCAAGTCCTATTTGACCAATATAGGCCCAACCTATTCCAATTCCTATTTGACATATAGGCATAAAACAGACAAGGCTTGATATAAGGGTCTCAAATGCAACGTTTGAGGATCTTTACTCAGCCAAATTGATTAACCTAACCCAAAACCAAAAAATAAAACCCTATAACAAAATACACATACACACACACACGTACGGTACAGTATATAAATATATACATACGACTTCAAACATCCAATTCTTCTTTTAAAAGAAGAATCACAACAGATTTCATCAACAGACACATACATTCCTTGCAAACAGATTGGATTCCTTCAAAACCCCAAAACCTTCCAGACCTACCTGTAGGATACACAACATTTACTCATTCATAACTATGGGTATTAACTTCATTGGAGTGGTGAATCCAAGTTTTGAAGACCAACTGGATTCGGAGGAATGATACACACACACACCACACTACTTTCATGTGTCTCAAACACAACAACTTGTCTAAACATAACCAAGGATCGGAGAGTAAAAGCTTTTATTGCTGCGCTCTGATTCTGTGCACATAATTTTGTGCCAAAAATTATATGGTTAGACAGTGACACGTACAAACAAACTACTCTACTCCAAAGGGTTGATGGCCTACCCTTGGCCATAGCCCAACAAATTCATCAAAGGGCTGATGGCCTACCCTTGGCCATAGCCCAACAAATCATCAAAGGGCTGGCCTACCTTGGCCATAGCCCAACAAATTCATCAAAGGGCTGATGGCCTACCCTTGGCCATAGCCCAACAAATCATCAAAGGGCCTTGGCCTACCTTGGCCATAGCCCAACAAATTCATCAAAGGGCTGATGGCCTACCCTTGGCCATAGCCCAACAAATTCATCAAAGGGCTGATGGCCTACCTTGGCCATAGCCCAACAAATCATCAAAGGGCTGATGGCCTACCTTGGCCATAGCCCAACAAATTCATCAAAGGGCTGATGGCCTACCTTGGCCATAGCCCAACAAATTCATCAAAGGGCTGATGGCCTACCTTGGCCATAGCCCAACAAATTCATCAAAGGGCTGATGGCCTACCCTTGGCCATAGCCCAACAAATCATCAAAGGGCCTTGGCCTACCTTGGCCATAGCCCAACAAATTCATCAAAGGGCTGATGGCCTACCCTTGGCCATAGCCCAACAAATTCATCAAAGGGTTGATGGCCTACCCTTGGCCATAGCCCAACAAATTCATCAAAGGGCTGATGGCCTACCCTTGGCCATAGCCCAACAAATTCATCAAAGGGCTTGGCCTACCTTGGCCATAGCCCAACAAATTCATCAAAGGGCTGATGGCCTACCTTGGCCATAGCCCAACAAATTCATCAAAGGGCTGATGGCCTACCTTGGCCATAGCCCAACAAATTCATCAAAGGGCTGATGGCCTACCTTGGCCATAGCCCAACAAATTCATCAAAGGGCTGATGGCCTACCTTGGCCATAGCCCAACAAATTCATCAAAGGGCTGATGGCCTACCCTTGGCCATAGCCCAACAAATTCATCAAAGGGCTGATGGCCTACCTTGGCCATAGCCCAACAAATTCATCAAAGGGCTGATGGCCTACCCTTGGCCATAGCCCAACAAATTCATCAAAGGGCTGATGGCCTACCTTGGCCATAGCCCAACAAATTCATCAAAGGGCTTGGCCTACCTTGGCCATAGCCCAACAAATTCATCAAAGGGCTGATGGCCTACCCTTGGCCATAGCCCAACAAATCATCAAAGGGCCTTGGCCTACCTTGGCCATAGCCCAACAAATTCATCAAAGGGCTGATGGCCTACCCTTGGCCATAGCCCAACAAATCATCAAAGGGCTTGGCCTACCTTGGCCATAGCCCAACAAATTCATCAAAGGGCTGATGGCCTACCCTTGGCCATAGCCCAACAAATCATCAAAGGGCTTGGCCTACCTTGGCCATAGCCCAACAAATTCATCAAAGGGCTGATGGCCTACCCTTGGCCATAGCCCAACAAATCATCAAAGGGCCTTGGCCTACCTTGGCCATAGCCCAACAAATTCATCAAAGGGCTGATGGCCTACCTTGGCCATAGCCCAACAAATCATCAAAGGGCCTTGGCCTACCTTGGCCATAGCCCAACATATTCATCAAGGGCTGATGGTCTCACTTGGCCATAGCCCAACATATTCATCAAGGGGCTGATGGTCTCACTTGGCCATAGCCCAACATATTCATCAAGGGTCTTGTGGCCTCCTTGGCCAGAGACCAAACAACAGGGTCTTGTGGCCTCCCTTGGCCAGAGACCAAACAACATTGGTCTTGTGGCCTCCCTTGGCCAGAGACCAAACAACAAGGGTCTTGTGGCCTCCTTTGGCCAGAGACCAAACAAAAAGGGTCTTGTGGCCTCCCTTGGCCATAGGCCAAACAACACAAAAACAGTACAGGATTCAAAGCCCCAAGCCCTCCAGATCTACCTGTGGAGGAGTAAATTTACTCCACTAAAACTACGGGTATTGACTAGTCTGAAGTGGTAGGAGGTTTGAATACAGTACAAACTCTTTCTAATTCTCCTAAATTAAATGAACAAATAACAAAAGACAACAATGGGAACATTGAACCAAACAATTACACGAAAACACTTGGAATGCTTTGGTTTTTAAAACAGAATTCCGAACACGATGACACTCTTTGCACAAAGAGTTATAACTTAAATCCAAATGCCGATACAAAAAGACAAGTGCTTTCAGAATCATCCAAAATTTTCGACCCCATTGGATTATATTTACCAGCAACCATAAGATCCAAAATCCTTTTGCAAGACTTATGGAAAAAGAAAATTGATTGGGATGAACCACTTTCAGTGGAAGACCAACTTCATTGGAAAAAATTAGCCACAGACTTGAACAAAGTTCAAGACATCTACGTACCAAGATGTGCTGGCTACAGATTGAAATCGCAAACACTACACATTTTTACAGATGCCAGCACACAAGCTAGGGTGTTGTGCCTATTTAACAAGTGAAAATGAAAGTAACTTGGTTTATTCAAAGGCAAAAGTGGCACCCTTAAACCAAAAGAAAACTGTACCACAACTTGAATTATTAGCTGTCTCATTGGGAGTTAAAACAGCAAACTTTCTTTCACAAGTGTATAAAGAAGTTGACATAACAAACATTTACTTAAGACAGACAGTCAAATTTGTCTAACATGGGTGACCAACACAGAACAACTTCTTGCAAAAACATATTTGTGAAAAACAGACTAACAGAAATCAAAACTGCAAACACAAACCTTGGTATCAAATTTAGGTACATAAAAACAAAAGAGAATCCTGCAGACTTTTTGACAAGAGGGCTCTCTTACAAGCTGTTGAAAACAAATAAAATCTGGTATGAAGGGCCCGAATGGCTAACATGTGAGGATCTTTGGCCAGCCAAAGTAGTTAACCTCACACTCAACTCTACAACAACTGAAAAGATCACTGAGGACAAACCTATATTTGACTCTCACCTTTATTCAGACCTCAACAAACTCTTGAGAATTACAGTCTATTGCTGCAAGTTTGTCAATAGCTACCTTCTCAAACACTGTCCTCAGAAAGCCTTTTCTAACTTAACAGAAACTGCAACAAAATACTGGCTCAAACAGATACAAGCTTCAGAATTTGACAAGGAGTTGAAGTATCTTAGGTCCAGTAGCACATTAAACAAAGGTATTCCTTCACTTGTCATGGATCTAAATCTGTACCTGGATACAGAGGGTCTGATAAGGTGTAAAGGAAGGCTTAACAAGTCAACTTTGACTTACAACTCTAAGCACCCAATTCTTCTTCCAAGGAGAAATCACTTCACAAAACTCATCATCAGGGATACCCACAACAAAATACACCACATGGGAGTCCCACAAACCCTGACAGAGCTGAGAAAAACTTACTGGCTACCAAAGGGTAGAACTGAAACAAAGAAAATTTTAAACACATGCATTCCTTGTAAACGTATCCATTCACGACCCTTTAAGACCCCAAGCCCTCCAGACCTACCTGTGGAACGAGTAACATTTACTCGGCCATTTGAAACCACGGGTATTGACTACACTGGAGCGGTAAATGTGAGTTTTGGAGACAAAATGGATTCAAAGGAATACAAAGTGTACATTGTACTCTTCACCTGTGCTGCCACACGTGCCATATGTCTAGACATAGTAGAAGATCTGACAGCAGAAGCTTTTATTGCTGCTTTCAGACGATTTTGTGCACACAATTCTGTACCCAAAACTATATGGTCAGACAATGCCACATACTTCAAATCTGGTGAAAGAATTATTCATCAGATTTGTGACAGTGAAACAGTACAAACTCATTTAACCAAACACAACATAACCTGGAAGTACATTCCTGTTAATACACCATGGTATGGTTCAATTTGGGAAAGAAACATACAAACTGTAAAGAACTGCCTTAAAAAGACTATTGGGACAAAACATCTACAACTTTTTGAACTCATGACTATTCTGTCAGAAATTGAAAATGTTGTCAACAACAGACCATTAACTTATGTGGGAGATGGTATTAATGAGCCAGAACCTCTCACACCAAACCACCTAATTAAGGGAGAAACAGTAAACATGTTACCAGAATCTGAACATAACAGTACAGAGGATCCAGATTGGGAAATAGGACACAAAGAACTCAACACAAAATACCAACATTTGACACAAATCAAGACTCAATTTATAACAAAATGGAGAGAAGAATACTTAACAAGTCTTAGAGAAAGACATAAACAATTAACAAAACAAAGTTGGAATGATTCAGTCAAAATTGGGGACATTGTGTTGATACATGACAAGACACCAAGACAACATTGGTCAATGGGAAAAGTCTTGGAACTCAAAACTGGTGAAGACGAAGTTACCAGGGTTGTAAAACTGAAAACAGCAACTGGTGAAACCACCAGAGATATCACATTACTATATCCTTTGGAGTGTGGGGCTAAATTAGAACCATTACCCCAAAGGATGGATCAGGATACTATTGGGGAGGAATCTCTCAATGTGCCTGATGTAACTCAGACTAAACCAGACAGGCCTCAAAGAAAGACTGCTTTGAAAGCCAGACAACTTTTACAAGAAAAAATTAAGACTGGTGACTTATAAAACTTACACAAACTGAGCAAAGTTAAAATGCTTAATAACTTTACTTTAATCCCATAAATTTCCTATACCTAAAGGGAGTCAAACTGATTGACATAACTTTAACTAAACTTGAGAAGTTGGCCTCTTGAACTTTATATTTAAATAGGTCTTGAGTAACCTCTCTCCCTAAATTTCTACTTATTCTTTTCAATCCATTTCACATGGTTTAAACACAGTTTATCAAAAAATTTTGATCTATAACATACAAATTTTTCTCCGGCCCCCCCCAGTATATGGAAAAACTATACGCACTCACAACATGGTATCATATGTGGTACATTTATTTCATAATTAAATATAAATTATTAATTAATTGAATTAAATATCTATACAAAATTGCCTCGGGATTGGCGACATAGCCTATTGGGAATGAAATAATTGAATTGCCATACGTACAAAAACCTGTATGTATGAATCAGCCCCACATAGCAACAAGAAAACCCAATTTATTATTTAGTCTACCAAAAGGTAGTAGACAACAAAATTGCTAGATCGGCAAATAATAATGAAAATACAAGCGAACCAAGGAACGGCTCTCAGGGCTGTTTATGTTACAGCGAAGCTTTAAACTGGGAGGATGTCTTTGTCCCCCCTCTAGTTCTGAGTGAATTCCTTATAATATAAAACCTAAGACTATAAAAGGATAGGCCTATTCCTTCAGGGTTTATATAGTGACTGCCTATATTAATTACCTTAAGTAAATTCGCCGCGTAACTCCATCGTGGCGGCCCTACACCAAAATGATCGTAACGCCCTACATCGAAGCAAACAAAGACCCAGCAAAAATAAGGTGAGCAACTTCAGTTTTTCATTAACATAAGCTTTCCCAACTCCCGATGCTAGAATTACCGTAATCACTTAAATATAAAACGGTCCTTTAACAACCTACATATTTATAACTCTCTAACGAAAAAGCATAGGGCTTTTGTCGGTAACCCTCCACTAACGTCTGTTGGAAATTTCCAACGGATGAGGGCACAGGCAATCAACCCATAGCCCTATATAGTTTTTTCAAAATACTGTTAAATCGCGCCTAATAAAGAATAGCCCGGATAATGTGGTTGGTTATGTATATTCGATCGGATGTACACAATGTGACTCAGTATATATAGGCCAAACGGGAAAAACGTTAGATATTAGGGTAAAACAGCATAAACATACGTGTAGAACAGTAAATAATTCGAATGGGTTGTTTAATCATATGTATATGTAGATGTAATCACAGTATCAAGTGGGACAGTTCTAAAGCGCTCGTTAAAAACAGAGATATAATTGAAAGGAATATTCTAGAATGTACATTTATCCATTTTAAAAATAATTTCAATAAAAGTGCGGGAATGTATAAAATTGACAATATCCTGTTAAAATACCTTTTGCCTCTAATCAATTCTTGTTAATCATGTGCTAATCTTTTTGTTTTTCTGTACCGTTGTATATATTTTTTTTTTGTCATCTCGCCTTCTCCCTTCATTCCCTGACGAGGTGTACTTCTGAATACACGAAAGGCCGTGGAATCATTTTTCCTTTTCCTTTTCCTTATGGGTTTGCATTATATATATATAACCTTTGGTTAGCTTTCGCCCGAATTGTTCATTCTGACGAAGGTCAAGCTTTTCACTCCACCTTAGACCTACAGTTTAACGTGGAATCCGAACCACGCCCCATCACATCAGCAGCCCAGCGTCTTAACCACTAGGCCACCTAGGGTACCCATTTATCTACCAACCACTTTCTTTATTGTGTGGAAGGATGAACAGCTGGGTTTTGCTGCGCGCCGGCTGCCGTCGAGTCTCGAACCCGGGGCCGATGGATTCGTAGTCAGCGACGCTAACCGCTACACCGCCGAGGCAAAAGGCCTTGCGGCCCATACCGAGGAGATATCAATGGTAATGGGTGCCAGGAAAAAATTCCTACACCTTCAAATACTGTGCAAGATTCGGTCTAACCTTTCCCTGAACAGATCCACAGAACAACTGTTCACAACTTCTGAAGGTAACCTGTTCCACGTGTCACAGATCTTATAGGTAAAGTAATTCCCACACACACTAGTCCTAAATCGTTTCAAATCCAACTTCCAACCATTATTGCGAGTTGGATTATCATTTAAACTAAACATGCTTCTAAAATCGACATCGTTGAACCCGCGTAGGAGCTTGAAAACCTCGATGAATTGACCGAGCAGCCTCCGAGTTTCCAGCGAAAACAAGTTTAGGGCGCGTAAGCGTCGATTGTAGCCCATATGCCTAACGGAAGGGATTAACTTTGTGGCCTTCGCCTGGACTCGCTCCAGCCTCTCAATATCTTTCCTGAGGGTGCGCGACCAGAACTGCAGAGCATATTCCAGGTGCGGACGAACCAGAGAATTGTACAGAGAGAGCACAATCTCCTTGTTCCGAAATCGAAATTGTCTCCTGATATAACCCAACAGCTTCTGGGCTTTCTTTTCCGCCTCTACGCACTGTTTGGTAAACTTAAGGTCGCTGCTAATTAGCACACCCAAGTCCTTTTCCAAATCAGTGGCCTCGATATTACTCCCCAACATGGAGTCGTCCGACTTAGGATTGGCGTAGCCAATGTGCATCACCTTGCATTTACCCAAGTTAAACGGCATTTGCCATTTTTCTGACCACACTCCTATCCTACGTAGGTCTGCACGCAGTTGCTCGATCGCCTCGGGCGTCCCAACATTGGCCCGAAGCTTGGTGTCATCAGCGAATTTGGCGATCCTACTGACGATGCCAGCGTCGATATCATTTATGTAAATGATAAACAACAGTGGACCCAAAACAGAACCCTGAGCAACCCCGCTAGTGACTGAGGCCCAACCAGAACTAGCCCCTTTAATTACAACCCTCTGCCGCCTATTCTTCAGCCAGTTTTCAATCCAGCTATCTATTCCCCACCGATATCCACCGCGCGCACTTTGGCCATTAGCCGGTGGTGAGGTACCTTATCAAAGACTTTCTCAAAGTCGAGATGAAGTATATCAATCGCCCTACTCTTATCATACTCACTCAACATGACGTGGAAAAACTCGAGCAAGTTGGTGAGACACGACCTATGCCATCTAAACCATGTTGGGAGTCCCCAAGCAGCTTGTAGGAATGCAAATGGTCAACGATCCTATCTGTTATTATCCCCTCTAATAATTTACCTACAACCGAAGTGAGACTAATGGGACGATAGTTCCCTGGACTTTCGTGATCCTCTTTCTTAACGATAGGGGTCACGTTGACTTTCTTCCAGTCACCAGGCACATGGCCCGTCTCCAACGATTTGTTGAAGATCGTAGCCAGGTGGGGAGCCACCTGGTCGCGCACCTCCTGCAACACTCTGGGGAGGAACTGGTCTGGCCCAGGAGCCTTAAACGCTCAGTTTGTCTATTCCATCGGCAACGACTGTCGCGGTACACCGAGCACTATCCAGGCCAGCACCTTCGTGCCTGACGCCTGGCTCTGGGATGACGCGGGTGTCCTCCCTGGTGAACACTCCCGCAAAGTACTCATTCAGCACATGAGCGCTGTCTGCATCGTAGGTCCGCAGAACGCCGCTGGGGTCCTTTAACGGACCTATCATGCTTCTAATGGGCTTTCCACTATTAACATAACTGAAGAACTCCTTAGGGTTCCCCTTGCAGAGGCTTGCCACCCGGAGTTCTTCGTTACGTTTCGCTAGCCTAACCTTCGCCTTCACTTCTCTGCACAGGCGGACATACGCCTCAGTGTTATCATGGGAACGATTGGCCTTCGCCCTCCTATGCACGGAGCTTTCCTATTTCGGATAGCCGAAGCGATGTTACAAGATGAATAATTTATTGAGTGACCGCGATACGTACAAACCTCTAAACAGAGACCCACTGAAGGATGTTAATAAAATGTTTAACAGAAAATTAAGAGAAATATTAAAAAAATAACTATAATGGCTTTCTGAGCAGTTTCTTCGTATCAATCCGTCACTACCATATTTGTACGGTTTAGTAAAAACACAAAGTTAACAATCCCATGAGGCCTATTGTTAGCTCAGTAGGCTCCGTAACCTATAAGCTATCTAAATGGTTAGTTAGTTTATTAACGCCGTTCGTTGGCTATATTTCAAAATCACATATTGTAAATAGTATGGATCTTATTGACAAACTGAAGTTTCCTAATGATCCTAATTTTAAACTGATAAGTTTTGATGTACTGTATGCTCGTTATTCACAAAAGTTCCTGTTGATGACCTATTTGATTTTTTAAAAGATAAGATCTCTGAATATTCTTTCCCTGTTCAACACAAGTGTAGTGTATAAAGAATTAAATGTTTTGTTTATAGGAATTTAACAATGGTTTGTTTAATAAGGAATTTAGAATGTTTTGTATAAAAATACGAATTGGCAGCACTAAAATGTGCCCAAGCGGAGGCTGAGAGAATGCCTTTCAGTTGTTGGACGGACGTTCCCATAAGTGTTTCTTCTTAGGATGTCGGTGTTTATTTAAAATCATTAATTGCGTCTCTCTCCCCGACTAAATGTTAACGCAAATTCCGTCCTCGCATTACCCCGTTTGTCTAAATTGTTTCGGTATAAATAAAAGGTCAGTAAATCGTAAAATAAAGTGTTTAATTTATTCCCGGCCACGTCTATCCGTTATAAAGTACAGTGAAAACGAGTGTAAAGAAGAAAGAGTAATGATAAGAGAAAGTGAAGAAAATAAAGTAAATACTGTAATAAATTGTAAGTAGTTGTTCACTACATTTTTTTTAAACAATTCCTGTATTTCAAATAAACAATTTTTTATCTCTTTATAACAAATTCAGCTTACTTTGAGGTCTCTCACAATTTATATACGGCAAGCAAATAAACTTAAACAGTTCGAATCGACCCAGTATAAATTAGTGTCGTTAAGCATTATTTTTCGACTTTAAACCTTAAAATTACAATTATCTACCTTAAAATTATAAAGAGACCTTAAAATATACACATATTTTGTAATATGTACATTAAAATTAGAAAGCGACCTTAAAATTATACACATATGCTGTTCATGTGTCGACTTGAAATTCTTTTTCCGTCGAAAAACAATCTCAAAAACTACCTACTAGATACTGGAAAATTTTATTTATTTAATCTTTTACAAATGCGGTACACATCCGCTCCAACCTTTGAAACTGACCGTATTAAAATGCATGTTAATTGAATTACAACTCAAGCAGTTTACCTCCATATATGCTTTAGTTATTAATTATTATTATCACAATTATTATTAATGCCGAAAACATAAACAAAACAATTTTTAAACACAAAATAGGCAGGCTGTATAAAAAGCAATAAAAGTTGAAGAAAAAAAAAAGAAACGAGCCATCGGACGGTATGTCTAAATTTTAAATAAGTCTCTCTCCACAACTGCAGAACGAGCGGGCGAAACAGTCTGACTCCATGAGAAGAAAAACAACGACTCAAGAATTTTGACTCAAACTGACTCAAACGGTGGTTTGACTCAATGAAAATAAAAATTTTGAGTCGAAACGGTCGAAACAGTTTGACTCCATGAAATGCCACGCTATGAGAAGAAATTTTGAAAATGATGGACGCCATCTTCAAATATAGCTACAACGACTATTTAAGGAAAGGGAATCGGAATTTGCTTGCAATTGAGGTACACAATGCATTTTACTGTTTAAAGTATCGAAACAGAATATCTATTAATTTTATAAAGACTATAAAACGGGTAGCAATGTAATTTAGCCGAAATATAAGACACGTATAGAGGACGCGGGGAATGCCCTTTTTTTTTTTTTATTTAATAGGGACCACCGCTTAGCCACCAAAAAATGTAGTGAACAACTCTTTTACAACTTATTATTTACTTTACTTTCTTCACTTTCTCTTATCATTACTCTTTCTTCTTTACACTCGTTTTCACTGTACGTTATAACGGGTAGACGTGGCCGGGAATAAATTAAACACTTTATTTTACTATTTACTGACCTTTTATTCATACCGAAACAATTTAGACAAACGGGGTAATGCGAGGGCATTTGTGTTAACATTTACTCGGGAGAGAGACGCAATTAATGATTTTAAATAAACACCGACATCCTAAGAACAAACAGCTTACGGGAACGTCCGTCCAACAACTGAAGGGCATTCTCTCAGCCTCCGCTTGGGCACATTTTAGTGTTGCCAATTCGTATTTTTATATAAAACATTTTTAATTTCTTATTAAACAAACCATTATTCAATTCTTATAAACAAAGCATTTAATTCTTAATACACTACACAACACTCTTATTGAATTAATTAAGCTTTGCGTCAAAGATTGTAAATTTCAGTTTGAAAATAAGTTTTATGCTATGTCGTTTGGATTGGTTATGGGAAATCCCCTCTCACCAGTATTAGCTAACTTATATATGGAATTTTTTTAAAGCAGAATTTTGCCTACTATTGTTAATTTTAACATTGTTTGGTACAGGTATATAGATGATATTTTACGCCTTTGGCCTAACAATTTGGATGTTGATTTATTTCTTGGTAAGCTCAACAATTTAGTCCCATCTATTAAGTTCACGATTGAAAAAGAAAATGATGGAAGCTTATCTTTTCTGGATCTAAAAATTTGGAGATGCTTGAATCAGTTCAAATTTGAAGTTTTTCTTAAGCCTACTAATAATAACTCTCATGTGCATTTTCATTCTGACCCATCATCCCTCGATTAAATCTTCTATTTTCTCTGCTATGTTTCTTAGAGCATTGAGAGTTGTCAGTCCTGAATTTTTAGATTCCGAGTTATGCAATATCATGGATATTGGTACTAAATTATGTTATGCTATTTCATTTCTAGATAACTGCCTTAGGAAAGCCAAGAATAGGTATTACAATAGTGTAACTGTAAAGGAATTTGAGCATAAAAATATCTTTCGCCTACCTTACCATGTTAATTTTCAATATCTTCTGACTTTACTTAAAACAATTGGTATCAACATAGTCTTTAAGTATAATAATACTGTTAACCCTTTACTGGCCAAATATTTTGTAGGGTTAAATTATGAATGCGTGTATTTGAAAGGTTACAAATTTGTCCTTTTGGGCAGTAAAGGGTTAAATCACGCCTAATAAAGAATAGCCCGGATAATGTGGTTTCCTGTGTGTATTCGATCGGATGTACACAATGTAACTCGATATATACTATACGCCAAACGAGAAAAACGTTAGAAATTAGGGTAAAACAGCATAAATATGCGTGTAGAACAGCAAATAATTCTAATGCATTGTTTAACCATATGTATAGATGTAATCATAGTATCAAGTGGGATAGTTCTAAAGTGCTCCTTAAAAACACAGATATAATTGAAAGGAATATTCTAGAATGTGCATTCATCCATTTTAAAAATAATTTCAATGACAGTGCGGGAATGTATAAAATTGACAATATCCTGTTAAAATACCTTTTGCCTTTAATCATCTCTTGCTAATCATGTGCTAATCTTTTTATTTTTCTGTCCCGTTGTGCATATGCATATATTTTCGTCATCTCGTCTTCTCCCTTGATTCGCTGACGAGGTGTACTTCTGAATACACGAAAGGCCTTGGAATCATTTTTCTTTTTCCTTGTGGGTTTGCATTATATATATATATATATATATATATATATATATATATATATATGTGTGTGTGTGTGTGTGTGTAGTGGCGGAATTGGAAAACTTTAGTGTGGGGAACTCACCCCAAAACTTGCTTTGGCGGAGTATCTTCAGGAGACAAAATATCTTACATCTATATTATACAAGGGGTTTCAGGAGGAAAGGTCAATACTTCGGGAGGTGATAGCATCGGTCATTGTGAGAAAAAAGTTCATATGAACATGTGTCTAATTCTGAATGGTTACGGAGATAGAACTATTTGAATCTACAAATACAAAAGCATTGTTAATGGTAATCAAGAAAGAGAAACCAATTACTGTTTCTCACATTTAATGTTTAAACATTGGCATTTTGAATGGTATCAGATACAGAAATGACAAATTTGTTACAGTTTACAATACGTTTTCGAAAATCCCACCGTCAACCTCAATGCACTTTGCAACTCGTGTGCGTGCGAAGATCGCGTGTTGTTCGACGGAGTTGATCTTGACGTTCCTTTATGCGGGCAGCAGCATCCAAAATGCGCGCGAGCAATTCGTCTCGTGTATCTACCTTTCTTTTGTAAACTTGACTTTTCATCCACCCCGACAAACAATAATCTAACGGAGAGAGGTCTGGAGACCTTGGTGGCCATTCAATGGGACCACCGCGGCCGATCCATCGACCAGGGGAAGTTTGATTTAGGTATTGCATCACCAGACGGGTAGAATGTGGAGGAGCTCCGTCATGCTGAAAATACATACCACCGCGTGTAGCCAAAGGAACATCCTCCAATAGTCCTGGCAATTCATTTTGCAGAAATTCTAGGTAACTTTGTCCTGTAAGACGATTCTCTAAAGTAACAGGGCCAATCAGCTGATCATCGATGATACCGCACCACACATTGGCAGAGAAGCGATGTTGAAAATTTGTTTCCACAGTGGCATTTGGATTTTCGTCTGACCACCGATGAGAGTTACGAGTGTTGTGATACCGTCACGGGTGAAAGTAGCTTCATCGGTGAACAGTATTAATCGAAGCAATCGGCGATTAGCATTTACTCAATGACAAAATTCCAGTCGCATGGCAGCGTCTACTGGTTGAAGGTGTTGTACACGCTGTACATGATATGGATGCAAGCCTTCCTCACGTAATGTTCGCCATACTCTTGTGTGTGGTACACCGAGACGTGTAGAAATTCTTCGTGAGCTAGTAGTAGGACTACGCTCTACCAACTGAAGAATGTTTTCCACTTCATCCACATGTTGTAGACCTTCACGTTCAGATGAAACATGAGCGCTGGGAAGTGTACCAATTTCACGCAATGTGTTGAAAACCCTGGTAAACACACTTCGATCCGAAATTCTGCGGTTCGGAAACCGTCGACGGTATTCTGCAACAGCAGCTGTTGCACTTCCATCGCAAAAACCATAGACATACACCATATCTGCATATTCGGCATGTGTGAAGGTGTGTGGCATTCTTAACACTGCTTCAAACACCAAACAATGTCACTCACAACAGTCGGCTGTCGATTGACTTATGTTACATGCTTACATGGTCAGAGCTGGGCAATAAATACATTGAATGTATTTAAATACTAAATACATGGGAGAAATGTATTTAAATACTAAATACTAAATACATTTTACGAATGTATTTAGATACTAAATACAAAATACATCAATTGTATTTAAATACATTTGTAAATACATTTTAAATACATACAAATTTTAACATATGCATTCACTAATTCACTAAGCCATGACACGCACACGATAAAGAAATCAACCGCTTTCGACTAAGAGTGGCACACAACTGATTGAACTGACACGTTGAAACATGAACCATGCTGTACTACACTGTCGACGCGTCGTACTGTGCTAGTACAGAACGTGTATTAAACCAGTAAAAGTATTTACATTTTTATATTTTGAGTATTTAAATACATTGTATTTAAATACTCATTAAAGTATTTAAATACTGTATTTAAATACATGAAAAACAATGTATTTATAAATACAGTTCTAAATACACAAATGTATTTAAATACGTATTTAAATACAAATGTATTTAAATACTGCCCAGCTCTGTACATGGTTCAAGGTTATAGGGGAGGGAAGGGGGAGGAAGAGCTGCGCGCGCATCAGATTCAAACGGCTCTATCTACGTAACCATTCAGAATTAGACACATGTTCATATGAATTTTTTTTCTCCCAATGACCAATACTATCACCTCCCGAAGTATTGACCTTTCCTCCTGAAACACACTGGGTGGCCAAGTTTCCTGAACCCAAGAGCCACATACGACGTTTTTCAGATGTACGAGAGCCGCAAAATATTTTAAAAAATTTAAGTATTAAAAATATATACATATAGTTATACTCACATTATTAAGTTGTTTAAGTACTGCTTGGAGAAGGTTTAGTTTGGGTCTTCATTTTGGCTGTTAATGCTTTAAAGTCTGGCTGATGTGATGTTAAGGCGGTATGAAGAAGCTCAGTCAGGTGTTCGTTAGTGAGGGCAGCACGATGTTTTGACTTTACAAACTTCATTAGCGAGAAGAGTGCTTCACAGCAATAAGTTGTCCCAAAAACTGAGATAAGTCGGAAACTGGTTTTCCTGAGGTGAGGATACTTTGTCTCTGGTACTTGCTTCCAAAACTCAACTGCAGATAAGCTTTTATGTATCAACTTTAAACCCACGTCCTCCTGTAGCTCCAAAAGTTCTGTTTGTATTGAAACAGCTTCCGTAACAAAAGGTGTGGTAACAGGACAGCCATCGTTGACGACATCAATCAGGAAAGGATTTACAAGAAATTCGAAGCATGGTTTTAGCTTCTTTAGTTCATCAGACCTGAACTGAAAATCATCAATTAGTCCTTCTAATTTACCTTTGTATTCCTCCAATTTATTATCTTTTATTTCAATATCAGGAAAAGTGTTTGCTCGGTTTTTCAGGTGGGGAAAGTGGTCAAATTTTTTTGTTACTAGATCTTTTTCGAAGAGCTTTATTTTATTCTGGAAACTGAAAACTGTCTGTGTAAGGTCAGAAATGACCTGATCCTTTCCCTGAAGTGCCAAATTTAGATTTTGAAGGTGTATTACATCAGTAAAAAACATCAGATCCTGCACCCATTCGTGATCTAGTTGTGAGTATGACTTTCCCTTTTCTTTCAAGAAATCAATGATAGGCTCCAACAGTGCAACAAACCTATTCAGGAGATTACTAGTTGATAACAATACAGTAGAATGAAAGGTCATCTGGCTTATCTTCAAGATCCAGCTCTTCGATAAAATTTCTAAACGCTCGGTGCGTTTTTGCAGTTGAACGAATGAAATTCACAATTTCTAGAACACATTTCATAACACTGTCATACCTAAAGTACTTGCTTACCAAATGACCACGGTGAATGATACACTGAATAAAGAGACACACAGGATACTTGGGATCGCGTGTCAAAAGCCCAACTAGCCCTACATTTTGTTCTACCATAGCTGGTGTTCCATCTGTTGCAACACTGACAAGTTTATTCAATAGTACTTGAGCATTTGATAATGCCTCGTCAAGTGCGTTCTTTATGTCAACCCCTCTGGTGGTTTCTCTTAGGGTCATTAAGTCCAAGAGTTCTTCTTTCACATTTCCATCGTCAATAACATAACGAACAAATATCGCCAGTTGAGGGTTATCTTTAATATCTGTGGATTCATCGAGGGCCAAACTGAATGCAACAGAATTCTTCAAATCACTCTGCAACGAGCATGTAATTTCAGCACTGATCTGGGAAATACGTCTCTCTGTAGTGTGGCAGGGAATAGAAATACTTGCTATTTGTTCTCGAAGCTTTGTGTTATCTGGAGCGAGAATTGCAGTAACATCGGCAATATTCTTCTTCACAAATTCTCCACTACTGTAAGGAAGTTGAGCACGAGCAATATTCCATGCTATAACAAAACTAGCTTCAGTAGTTAAGTCAGCTGTCTTACACAATGATGAAAGTACAGTTTGTTGGGCGACTAGGCTAGATTTCAACATTGTTAACTTAGTCTTCCGCAATTCTGATTTGGGAGGAAATTCCGTAATAAAATTTTTATGGTTAGTTTCATGATGACGCTTTAGGTTACTGGCTTTAAAGTGATTGAGTGCCACGTGGCAGATAAGAGACACAGGTTTCCCACCCTTAACAGTAAAGGCAAAGCTCTCCTTCCACTCCTGTTTAAAAACTCTATTTTCTTCTTCATATTTCCGTTTCTTACATTTTGTCTGCTCAGTCATTTTAATCAACTAAGGGGTTGTATAACTTTCACTTGTGTAGCTGAGAAAATTAGCCCGTATTTGATCTAAGAAGCCAATTTTAAAACACACTTACTCGTTACTACACGCGGCCCGCAGGGTAGCTCGAGGGGTACTGGACGCTGGTGAGTGGCGATTGGTGTTAATTACGTAATTATCCCGCTTAGTGCCTGTCACGCAAAAGAAATTGTCGTACGCATGACGCATTTTATTGTCAATTCAATTTTTCCTTGTTTTTTTTTCATATTTTTTTATGTGAAAAAAAATTATATTTGTATTATGAATTTTGTCTTTTATGATAAATACAATAAAAACTAAAATTGTCTTACGAGCAGTATTTAACAACCTCGAGAACCTCATGCAGCTCGCGAGCCGGGGTTTGGCCACCGTTGTAATATAATAATTGTTGATTTGGACAAGTTTATATACTGTTCTATACCAAACCTTATCAGTGAATATATGAATCATTTTGACAGAGACAGAGAGAGACCTTTGAATATCTGTTGACTGATATTTATATGGCAAATTCATGGTTATTCACAATACAATGACATAATACATAATGTCATAAGTAAAGGCTAAGTAAGGGACTGACCTGATGCTACAAATTTACAATCATCAGGCTGAAAGTGCCAAAACGACTAAACAGATTAGATGTGGCTGGCAGGGAGTCATGTGCTTGCTACTAAGTTGGAGGTGGCTGACGTGACAGGGAGGTGAGAGCTTGCTACTAGGTTGGAGGTAGCTGACAGGCTAGGTTTTTCTATCTGGCAAGATGGAGAAGGTTGACAGGCTGGTGTTCCCTAACTGGCTGGATGGAAGTTCAAACTTTTAGATGAGTGTCCAAGTGCTCTTTTTGTCTGGTTCTTCCACCTTCGTCTTTTTACAAGCCACGTGGTCAGCACTCCTCCCTCCCTAAAGCAGTCAAGCTCTTATATAGTTCAGTGGCTGAAACCGAGTGAGTGGCGGACCATTGCAGTTCAAGAAGAGAATGCTGCTGACTCTAGGGATGCTGAGAGAGCTCCTGGTGGGTGAGTGTGGTGTTTATAGAGCTGAATCCTTTCTCGCACTCTGCTGTCGACAAAGCAACGGTCCCAAAAGCTTTGATGAGAGGCTTGTCTGCCGGGACCACTTTCCACCGATGTCTTTGTACTCTGAACCCCAGAACGATCTGCCTTTCTGGAAGATGGAACCTCTGACACTGCGATAGCACCTCATCCTCACCATATAGAATGTTGAAATCATCCGGCCAGTATTGCTGATACAGCATCTTACAGGCAGCAAGGAACGTCTCATACTTAGGATCAGTACCCATGGATTTACTGGATACATCATATACATGTGATGACGATGTAGTCATGAGTCTGATACTCAATGAGTTTGTCAAGATGTGGAGATCAATCACCAGCGTTTTTTTAATGTCAGCCTTTCTTCCTGAGTGGAGTGCAATACTGCAATACTTTGCAACTCCAATTTATCTGCTGCTTCAGAGACGAGCCTTGTGAACTCACCATGTCGTCCATCTGCATGAGCTTCAAACTTTGGTCTTTCTTGAAATCAAAGTATGAGCTTCCGGGAGGGTAATGGAGTCGCTCTGCAGTTTAAGAGACAGTTCAGCCAGTTCTGTCAAGACGTCCCTCATTAACTGTGGAATGGTGCCCAACAATATCTAGAATAGTGAGTTTAATACTACAGCTGAAATAATGATCTAAGTATGTATTTCCGGATTGATGTATTGATTTATACTGTGTATATATATACTGTACAGTGGTGGGCAAAGTACTGGAAAAAGTTACTCGAGTAAAAGTAGTTACTCTGAACAAAACTTACTCAAGTAAAAGTAGAAGTACTCTTCACGTTACTTAAAGTAAAAAGTAACTGGTTTATAAAGTAGGCTACTCAAGTACTTGGAGTAAAAAGTACCTTTGCAATATTTTTTTAAGAGTTAAGACATATAGTACAGTAGTGACAGTACTGTACTCAACAAATGATTCACCAGACTGCTGCCCGTAGCCTGTAGACAAAAAGATCCTAATAATAATAACAAACCAGGCATATTTATTAAATGATTTACCTTAGTATTGATTATATATTGGGTAGCTACATATACTACGTAATGAGGAAAATAAACACACAATTTTATGGGTACAATATACAGTATTATATTTACACATACCTTTCACTTAGCTTTAACAAAAGCTGATATTCGATCATGATATTTGGTTTTATAATATACTAGCTATACTGTATAGATTATAGTTAAAGTGAGAAATGCATGAGAGATATATAAATGGTTTGGGGGAGGGAATAAATTGTGGAGTTCTAGCGGGAAGAGATGCTTTGCTGTGAGTAACTGCCGCCGTGCTCGGGAACACAGCGTGCGCTCGATGCCGAGTTCAACTTCTGATTGGTTGGAAACGTCGCGCTCTATGCAGTGGCGGATTTAAGGTGCGCGGGGCCCTAGGCCGGTTGGAGTGCGGGGCCCCAAACTACGCAAAGCTAGCTTAATTAACTGAAATGAAGATTTACACCCCCATCCCCCAGTGGTGACCTTACGGGGTCCTCAAATCAATGGGCGAGCGAAGCGTTAAAATAAATTTACTTTTTAAACAATATTCAATTTATTGATAATTAATTAGCCAAATGACCATTTCATAGTTGAACATTACACATTTGTTTTTTTTGAAGCTTAACAATAAAAAATAACTATAATAATACACCATTAACAAAAAAACTATAATAATACACCATTAACTAAAGAGAATACCACTTGACTGACATGCAAATGATGCAATGAGTGGGTTTTGTTTATTGCAGGCAATTTGTACGGTACACTTAACTATTCTCAGTCAAAAAGATTTTTTTCTAGCCTTCTTACTTGCAAACTGTTTGATGACATCAGTAAATCAAGCACCCTTAATTTCTCATGCTCAATGCTCAACAGGGTGAGTGAAGACAAACGGTCCTGCCCCATGGTGTTTCTTAGATAATTCTTGACTAGTTTCATCTTGGAGAATGATCGCTCCCCAGTGCAGTTTGTGACAAACATGCAGAGATAGAGTCGTAATACAATTTCAACATTAGCAAATGTTTCTACCATGTCATGTCTGTGAATTATCTCATACATTTCTAGTTCAGGACTTTTTGCAGCCTTTGCACCACCTGATGAAGGAGCACTTTCAGGTGAATCTCTTGGAATGGATTTCATAAGGTGTGCAAACTGCAAAAGCTCCGACTCCAATCCAGCCTCCAAGTCCTTAGGATATGAAGACACAAGCTTTTCAGCAGATGCTTTAAGCTCAGTGTTCGTTTTGTTTGAGATTTCTGATAAAAACCCAAATTTCTCTCGAAGGTCGCTGTAAGCAGCAATGCGTTGTTGTAGGGCAGCACAGAGCTTGTCAATGATGGGCAAGAATGCAGTCACTCTAAACTTGTCTCTCCCTGTCAGCATAACATCCTCCGCGGAGTCTAGTTCATCGTGGTGACGCTTGCGCTTCCTAATACGCTGCGTGTCGGCGTAGTATGCATCATTACTCGTCACATCACAGGGATCACACTTAGCCATAGCTTTTGCTTCAAAGTCATCGAACTGGGATCTCAGGTCTTTAGCAAATTGTAAAAGAGACTCTAGCAGTGTGACAGCTGTGTTGAGGGAGAGCCCAGATTTTTGCAGCTGGATACTGCTACTCTGAAACCTTTCCAATACTGTATCCCAAACTTCAAGAAGAATCACTGTTTCAAGTTTTTTCAAACCTTTGAGAAGACCACTTGCTTCAGCTCTTGTTTCAGCTGGCTGATTCTGATCTGAGAATAACTCTTCCAGAACAATGATGTTTTCTTTGTGTGCTCTACTGAGAGCAGCTACAGCATCTGCTCGTGCTGACCAACGAGTGTCTGAAAGTATTTTATCAACTTTCAACTTCTTATCTTTATTAGTCTCTAGTACCTCACGGTGTCTCCTCCAACGATAAGTAGATGCAACAAGAAAGGAGTACATATTTTGTACCAGAGCAAACAATGACACTGCAGCAGGACAGCTTTCTGCAGCACACTTAGCCACCAAGTTTAAGGAATGAGCCATACATGGTATGTACTCAGCTTCACTACACTCATTCTTGATTATCTGTTGGGTCCCCAGATATTTACCAGACATGTTGCTGGCATTGTCATAGGACTGTCCTCGGCAGTCGATAACTGGAATGTTCTTCTCTTTAAGAAAATCAAGAACAGTTGTAGCAATATCTCTGCCAGTGTGGCTTAGCATGGGAATAAACTGCAAAAACCTTTCAACTGGACCTGTAGTAGGCAGTACATAGCGGATTGTAAAAGTAAGTTGATCCATGTGTGAAATATCAGGTGTGGAGTCAACAGAAATTGAGAAGTACTTTGCTGTTTTTACTTCATCTGTTATTGAGGACATAACCTTTTCTGCCATTATTCCAATGACTTCCTCAGAAATGACATGGGACAAGTAGGAAGTATGACCACTACCTTTGTTTGCGTGTTTCTTGATATGTGCTGCCAAGAAACTGTCGTATGTGCTCAGCAGCTCTAGAATCCCAAGATAGTTTCCATTGTGTACTGATCCAATTACTTCATCTTTACCTCGAATGGCTAGCCCGCGTTCGCAAAGTAGCTTTAAAACATCTACACACCTCCTCAATACTGCTTGCCAGTACTCGCATTCACTTTCATATTGTTGTACTAGATTAGAGTCAATACGGGCACCCGCAGTCTTTCGATATATCATTTCGACCATACTTTTCCTGTGCTGATCTGACCTACTGTGAGATTCTATGACATACCTAGCGTTCTTCCAACCATTGAAGCCAGTTGTGAATGAGCTTTCCACCTTTGACATAAGCTTGCAAGCAAAACAATACACTTTACCAGTTGTTTTAGAGTAACAGAGCCATTTAAGATTAATTTCTTGGCCAGATAATGAATGAGTTCGAGTGAATAATGTCTTTGTACAATGACGGGTTCTGTTTAGCTCTTTCACAGCTGACTCTTTGAAGTCACCATCACAGTGTCGACATTCTGCGCTTCCCTTTTTCAACCAATAGTCACACACATTTTCAGTAATTATTTTAGGCCATAATCCAAGATCCGTTTCAAATCCTTGTTCAGTACCGGTATTCATAACTTTCACTTCCTCTTGTGTCTCCTCACTGTCACTGTGTTCAGGTTCAATTGCGCTAACTACACTAGGTTCAGTACTAGTTGTGGCTTCTCCAGTTGTTTCAGGCGTAATTGGTGTGTCTACTGATTCAGATTCAGTTTGACCGGATTCAGTTTGAGTTTGTGATTTTGCAGATTCAGATACTGTTGGATATGTCAACCATTGAGTTATTTTTGGTAGTTTTTTTACTCTTTGGTTTACGTCTGCCTTTTCTTGTCGTTTAACAGAGCCAGCTTTATACTTCCTCCCTTGATCACGATCACGACTTGTTGATTTCTCCATTGTGCCTCAGTGCAGCCTCACTGCCTTATCCTGAAACATAAAAACATAAAAAACAAACTATTTACACTTGACCCTCGGTTTAGTATTAATTAATACAGTTTAATTAATTAATTAAATACAGACACTAAACAGTTGTTCGGGTGAAAAAGTCGCTTTATGGGAAAAGTCGCCAGCCCCCACCAGTGGCGACTTTTTCCTTAAATATGTATAAAATGTATTTATTATGAAATCTAAGCTAAACTGACCTAACCTAGCCTAAGTACGTTTCATATAAAAAAATTAATTACATTAATTTAACATTTTTCAACTTATTTATGTTATTATAAAGCTGACTAAAACTCCCCCATCCCCATTTATTGACTGGCGACTTTTTCGAGATACGACTTTTACCATTACTTACCACTAAACACATTCACATGTGCACTCCACAGCGGCCTGAATAGAACTAAACTCCCGCCAGCAAAGAGAGTGATACCATAATTATCACTAATCATTAATCAATTGTATTATTTATAGTGGAATCCAACATTATAATTATATGTGAGGGCGCGGGGCCCTCACAGGCGCGGGGCCGTAGGCCATGGCCTACTCGGCCCCCCCCTAAATCCGCCACTGCTCTATGCTGGGTTTTGATTGGCTGGGAAAATAATTCAAAATATCACATTCACTGCTGACTCTGCTGAGACGCCCAGAATAAAGTAACGAGGGGCCCGAAAAATAAGTAACGGATTAAGAGTACCAATAATTCTCTGAAATGTTACTCGAGTAAAAGTAAAAATTACTTCCAAGTAACTAATTTATTAAAAAAAAGTCGTTTGAGTCCGGTAAATTATGTACTATATCTGTCATTTAATTAATAATGTTATGGAAAATTATACATGCCTGTCATACACGTTACATTACAGTTCACAACAAAGCCTAATTAAAACCCAGGCTTATGCATGCCTACAATATGGTATCGTATACCTTTATTTCATAATAATTAAATACAAATTATTAAATTATTTTATTAAATAACTATAAAATTGCCTCGGGATTGGCGACAAACAGTGCTGGACTTACCTATAAGCTAAATAAGCTATAGCTTAGGGCCACACACCCTCGGGGGCCTCATTTTTTTAAATATATTTTTATTTTATCATTAGTTTTTATTCTTTAACACTAATTCATCAAAAATTATATATATATATATATTATTTTTTCTTTATCATTAACATTAATATAAAAAATAATAATTATAGTAATAATGACATTATTTTAAATTTTTTTACCCGAATTTTTTTAGAGAAGGGCCTCAAATTTCATATAGCTTAGGGCCTCAGCAGGTGAAAGTCCGGCCCTGGCGACAAAGCCTATTGGGAATTGAAAAAAATTGCCATACATAGAACCCAATATGTAGGCATTGGGCCTACATAACAACAAGAAAGACATTTTTTTTTTTATCATAATTTTCCATCACTGATTCATGAAAATTACTTCAAGAGAAGAAATAATGAAAATACAAACATTGGACGACTGGAGACTTTGCAAAGTAAGCGAATTTAAGACAAAGATTTATATTAGTTCAGCCAGAGCTGTCTAGTGACGAGCATTGTTGTAGGCAAGGAAGGCGTGTTTAATCTTTCTACAAGTTCTGAGTTAAAAACTAATAAGATAAAACTAATAACACAAAAGGATAGGCCCATTCCTTCAGGTATTAGGCATAGTGAATTGCCTGTATTAATTAAACTGAATAAACTTCTTGAGTAACCCTATCGCAACCATATCGCCTACATCGAAAGAGAGGCGCGATTGGCAGCCGCGCGCCCTACAACCAGAAGCGAAATCCAACGAAATAATAAGGTATGGTAGTTTCCTTTTTTACCATTAGGCAGCGCTAAATACCGAAGGCAAATAAATTCAACATTAACCATAAAAAAAAAACCTACTTAACAAGGTCTTTTGAAGACCTCCAAACACACAATTTTTTTAACGAAAAGACGTAGGGTTTTTGCCTTCGATTCTGCACCAAAATCTGGCGGAAATTTTCACCGGATCGCCAAGTTGATACCAATGAACCCATAACCCTATATAGTTTTTTCATGCTCACAGATACTCACAGAAGACTTCTGGAAGAGGCTATTCAGCGTGTGACTCCAGCTCTGAACTTACACTGTTACTTGTATGGTTATAATATAGTCGATATGGTAGTCAAGGCATGTGTGCTGTATTTTCGCTTTGTAATCTAATCTCTGGTCTTGGTTTCTCCACATTCTATCCAGCTTCTCTTCAAAACTGAGGGCACTGCCAGAGCTTACCACTGCTGCTGGTAAGCTGTTCCAATTATTCCCTACTCTGCTGCAGAATGTATATTTTCTTATATTTATTCTTGATTTTGTCTTGTAGATCATTTTTTCATGTCCTCTTGTTGTCGAAACCTCTCGTACCTCAAATAGATCTTCACAGACTTGTTTATCATAAATCCCACTCATTATTTTGAACCTCTCAATCATATCCCCACGAGATCTTTTATAAACCAATGTAGGTAGATTTAATTTTTTTAGCCTCTCCTGATATGACAGGTCCTTCAGTGATTGTGCAACGCCGAGCTACTAAGATGATACTTTCTCTACAGCCTCGATATCCTTCATCTTATAGGGACACCATATCTGATTCGCATATTCCAAGTGCGGCCTTATGAGAGCTGTTTACAGCGACTTGAATATTTCCTCATCCAAGGTCACAAAAGTTCTCTTGATAAATCCATCTAATCTATTTGCCTTGTTTATTTTCTCTGCCAGATGATCAGAAAAGTTCAGTTCAATGTCTATTATCACACCAAGATCCTTCTCTGAATAAGTCTCCTCCATTTCCTCATACATCACATAATTCTGCTACTGTACACTTGTCTTTCCTATTCTCATAAAAATACATTTCTTTGAATGAAATCTTAGCATCCACTTTTCTGACCACTTCCTCATTCCTTCTAAATCCTACTGCAGTTTCCTACAGTCTTCTTTATCACATATTTTTCTAAATAACTTTGTATCATCTGCAAATATAGAACTATGTCACTATTCGTCACAATATCTGGCAAGTCATTTATGAATATCACAAACAACAGGGGCCCGAGAACTGAACCCTGGGGTACACCACTAATTACCTCTCTCCATCCAGAGGCCTCTCCATTCATCATCACCCGTTGCTCTCTATTACTGAGGAATGATGTGATCCAAGTTATATAATTGCCACCGATGTTATAGCTTTCCAATTTTTTTATTAACCTTCTATGTGGTACTCTGTCAAACACCTTCATAAAATCACAGTAAGCAATATCCATAGCATAGCCCTCATCTATTATATTTGTCCACCTGTCTATGACCTTAATAAGTTGAAGTACTGTTGATCTTCCTGATATGAAACCAAGCTGTTTGTTACTAAACAACTGGTTCTTCTTCATGTGCTGCAGGATTCGTTCTTTAACAATTGATTCCATAATCTTACATATTATGCTGGTGAGGCTGACTGGTCTATAATTTCCTGAGTCACACCTGTTCCCCTTCTTGTAAATAGCAGTGATGTTTGCTCTCTTCCACTCTGCTGGTATTTGATGTTTATTAAAAGAAAACTCAAAGATAATTTTTAGAGGCTCTAATATTTCTTCCATCACCTCTTTGATCATTTTTGGATGGAACCCACCAGGTCCTGGAGATTTGTTTCTTTTCAGTTTCTTTATAACGCTTTTTTTTTTTGTTTCCTCATTACCTCCATTGTTGCCAACTCAAACACTGGTTTTGTTTCAATCTTTGGTATGTCCCCTTCTGGTTCCAAAATCAGCCAAAACATCTGCTTTTTCTTTGTCATCCTTTATTTTTACTTTCTTTTCCTCATTCATATAAAGGTCAGCAACACATGATGTGGTCTTTGTTTTTGATTGTACATATTACCAGAATATTTTAGGATTTGATTTCACATTCTTTGCAATGTTTTGTTCCTTGTCTTTAATTAATATCCTTCCTCGTCTCCTTCATAAATGTTTTTTTGGTAATTTTTTACTCTCACTCCGGTCTCTTCAATTCCCATAATTTATAGATCAATGGATTCGTTATTACACCAGGAATGCGATTTGGATAGTCTCAAGTGAGGGAACTGGCCCAAAACTAAGTTAGGACACGAAGTTTGTTTTGGGTATAAGTGTGAAGAAATACCCTAAAATGCGGTAATTCCTTCAGTAGAGACTATCTAGGGCGCATTCGCGATGTAAAAACGAATCCATTGATATATAAATTATGGAAATTGTAGAAACAGCCAACATGAGTGACCTAAAAGGTATATATATACATTTATATATATGTAGTAAAACGAACACTGTATATATTATATATACCGTAAAACTATACTAACCTTACCTACCTAACCTTGCGTGTTCCCCTTCTCCGTTTCTTATCACGCACCGACCTATGGCAACGAAATACTTTTCTGTTTTTATCGAACACACACTTATTACCACAAACAATACCTTCCTTGTTTTTCTTAGGGCAAACAAATTCTTTTAGCAATACACCGTGTTCTACATAAAAATTAAATGCAGCCTCTTCATCATCAAAAAATTTGCATGAAGTTAAACACAGTGAATAATTACAACCATCGCAAACCGACGCCATCGTGACACTAAAATCTTATGAGTTCAGGTCAAACCATCCAATTTTGTTAGCGGTACCTTCCTAACTTTGTGGGATCAGCCATTTTATCACTCCCAAAAACATGATCCGCGATTTTATCACTCAAAAAAATAATTTCTTAACATTAATTTTATAGCTTTAATCGGCATTTGCCTTCATATTGTACTTAATAAAAGTTGTTTAAAAAAATGTAAAGAGTCTTATGGTAAACTTTATTTTAAGTTTCTAGAGACCGGACTGATAGTAAAAAAATTACCGTTTTTTTTTTTTACTATTTCAGGCCCAATGTTATTTATTGTTAATTAAAGCCTTGAGAAAGGTGCGTTTCATTACAACACAGTTGTTGGTAAATTCCAGTAAATTCTAGTAATCCTACCATTAATTTCTTGTTTCAACACTGCCTTGATGACTCAAATACTCAGATTTCCGGCAGGCTGAAAATGCCAGAAGCTTAACACTGTATATATATACCTACACTGTGGTTTTGCGATGTAAACAACCTAACAACATGCAACAACAGTTAGTGTCTAAAGAAACGTAAGAGTGTTTATTTGTCTGGATGTTTTCTCGATAAATGAGATTTTTTGTATAATTTGTATTTGCTACCCATGTAAGATTAAGTGCTCGTGTGAAAATGTAAATGCAACTCATTAATTTGAAATTACTTTAAAAAGTATTTGATGGGGGGTGAAAATGGTATTAATAGACCAAGTATGATCAATGTCACAGTGACTGTCAGATTGATATCTGGCTAGGTCCCTCGGGTAGGGCTTTGTTTTAATATACCTTGGCGTATTAGCTTAAATTTGATGAAATTTAAGAATTCATGGCATTGGCAAATAATATTAGACGCGATATAAGACTTACTGTACTGTGTTTATTCTTACTTAGGTAAGTGTAAACATTTTTGGCTAGACCTATACCAAGGTTTTTAGAAGTTCTTTTTTGTATAATTAGGTATCCTCTTTTTACGGTCCTAAATTAATGTTTTCAAATTCAGGTACCTTTTACAGTCTAAAATTATCTAATCTATATAATGTATTTTTGCAGATTGCAGTTGTTTAAATTTAGTAATTTTTGAGCAAGTTGTCAAGATGGAGACACTTTTTAAATTAATATTACAAATAGCCTTGATAGGCATTTGCTGCACTTTTTCCGGTATTCTATAAGATAAGGAGTCTCAGTACTTTTCCATTATACCCCTGAAAATTGATGATTGGTTAGGTTTAGTCATGATATTTTCGTTAAAACTAACAAAAACATTATGACAACCTAACCAATCATCAATATATATATTGCTGTGGCTATTTAGCCATTACTGGTCAGATAGCCTCCCAGGCTATTTAGCCAGTAGTCCTATGCATATATAGACTGTTTTTGTGAACTTTGTGTTACTTTTAAAAACTTGCTATAATCTTTATCTACATTTACATTAATAATAAAATAAATAAAGGTAATTATTCGTTTTTTGACCCAGTCTCTTTTTATAATGAGAGCAAACTTTTCTGGTCAATTTTGAGGTGTTCTGCACGAATCTGCTATCTGTTTCCTGTGCAAATACATAGTTTTCGAGATATCGTCATCTCGAAAACTACGCATTTGCACAGGAAATGGATGGCAGATTCGTGCAAAACACCTCAAAATCAACCAGAAAAGTTTGCATTCGTGCTAAACACAACCTAACCTAACCTACTGTAACCTAACCTAATCAGTCACCTTATTTTGGAGGATATAGTTCTGCAATTGCAGTAAGGAAGTGATGCAGAACTGTAAAATCGTCAGGATACTCTGCCAGGAACAAGTATCGTGCAAAATATTTCCGGTAATGAGGGTGTCCGTTCCCAGTACGTAAAACCCACGATTTCATATCCTTCCACAAGCATTCAATCATCTTCGAGTCTTGTCTTAAAATATAGGCCGTATTACATTTAGGGCAAATCACGGATGTTGGAATTATATCGTGATTGGAAAAATCATCCAAACTTTTATCTTCATCGAGGCCAACAAGACAGATTAGGTCTTCAAAATCAAGTTCACAAGATTGACACATCATGGTTCTAGAACGAAAATCACCAAACTAACGAGTAACAGAAAGAAGTAGGCAGAATCAAGAAAAAGTAGCCAAAAATAAACAAAGTAACCTATAGTTGAATGAAAATCTCCAAAAAAGGTAGCCAAAATAAACAAATTAACCAAAATTTATATACATACATATTAGAAAGTAGAAAATATTTTTTTTACAAAAAAGTACATTTTATACAAATTTGCACTTAAATACTTTTTATAAAAAATTCTGAATTTTTTTCTAAAATTTTGAAATGTTAAAATATTTTTTTTACAATATTGAATTGTAATTTTACTTTCATTTTATTACTTGGTAAGTTAATTCACAAATGTTAAATTATCTAAATAAGTTTTACTCATAAAAAAGACAATATATACCTAGATTATTACTACCTAGTGAACCTAACATTTCGTCAAATGTCTCCTTAACTATTTCTTCTGGAACATATTCATCACTACCTGAGTCTTTTTCATCTTCAATCATCTTGGCTCTAGAGAAGCATGTTGAGCAAAGTTTCTATCCTGGTATCAGATTCGGTCTAGTTGCTATGTCTTTGTCAATAATTTGTAGTGATTCTGCAAATAAAGTAGGGTAATGTAAACTCTAAACACATTGGAAAATAATTTTAAAACCTCAACATTTGGTTATAGGCTATTCGTATAAAATATTCAAAACATATGCATTCAGTAGCACAGTATATAGCCTACCCTATTAAAATTAAATAGCTAATTTAGGTTACAATTTACAATATAAACTTCTTTATGAAATATAAATATATTAGTACCTATATTTACTTAGTTGTTATCTTCTTTCGATGATTTCTCCATGGATCTTGGCAGCTACATTGCATTTGTTGGTAATGCATTCCAAACATTTTTTCATGGTGCTAGCATACAGTAGCACTATTTGGGTTGATTACAGTTGCTTTTGTTCTCGACAATAGCAGTTTCCTTGTTTCATCTGTCAGCTCATGTAAGGTATACATACCCACCTCCCTGGTGAGTCTGTGTTCATGACATGGATCATCCAAGTACATACCAAAGCTGCACTTTGATTCTTGATTAGAATAAGCCATTATTACAGGCAGTAAAATTAAGTTAATTGCTCTAGTTAAATTTTCTGAAAATAAAAGATCATGATTTATAAAATAGGCCTGGACATTAATGATTAACCATCATGTTTTACATTTATAAGAATATACAAAGCGAAATGAGCTACCCAGAGCCCTTCGAGTCGCTGGTTGTTTTGACAGACATATTAAATTTCTTGTATGTTTTAGACTTATTTACATATTATTACAATTGTAAATCAACTTAATAAGTAATAAAATGGAAGTAAAATTACAATTCAATGTCATAAATAGAAATTTAAAAATTTGAGATTTTTCACAAAAAGCACTTTTCTTTGAATCACCAAAACTATATGAAGGAGTTGAGTTGAGATCTATTCCTTAATATATGTTTTTGTACACATATGTATCTTTCTTTACTAGAAGTATCAACTCCCTGACTAATTTTGGACACCTTTATATTAAGCCCCAAAGTTGATGTTAATTTTGCAAATTTTGTGAAAATATCAACTTTTGGAAATTTTTAAAAATAGAAATAAATCCTTTTATGGTTATTTTTTTATTTCACTCAAATTTACAACCCATAGAGTCTATTAGGAGTATTAAAACAGCTGTGATTGATGTAGAACTAAAACTTTTGAAAATGGTAGTTGTAAAAGTGGGAGGAATTGATGCAAGCTTCAAAATGGAGCCATATTTAAGCCCTTGTAACTTAGAAACTATTTGTTCCTCAGCCTTTTTGCTTGCAAAATTGAAAAGCCCACCAGAAGTTGTATTGGCATGACAAATTTGAAACTTCTACTCCTATTAGAAGACACTTTTCAAGGCCTCTCAAAATGAAGGCATTGGCCAATCAAGCCCAACATGGGCATTTTTTGTCGAAGGTGGGGGCCATTTAAGCGACCATAAAATTAAATATTTTTGACTGAGGAAGCTAAAATTTTAGATCTAAGCTATTGAATGGTGCATGAATCAACCCTGAAAATTTGAAGAAAATTGGAGATGGTCACCCGACCACCCCTGTACCAATTGAGCTGGAATGACCCAAATGTTAAATTATCTAAATAAGTTTTACTCATAAAAAAGACATAATATATACTTAGATTATTACAATATTTGCAGTTAACACAATAGATGGACCAGCTTGTAGGCTCAATACTTGGATCTACCTAAGTAAATCATGTAGAACCATGTTCTACTGCTCTTTAAGCACTTCCTAGTAATTTAAATTATGTAGTTAGTACAGATAAACTAGTAGTAACCACCATTTTCAGTACAAAACCTTAAATTTAAGTAGCTTTGTTGTATTACTTCCCTTAATACAAGTGTACTGTACTTAGCTATATACAATAATGAATTCCTGAGTTTTTAAGCATGTGAATTATTGGCTATAAGTTCATATTCTTTTTTAATATGTGTTGTTTTATGTAAATTCGTATGTAAACTTATATATAGCTAATAACTCTTATGTTTAGACACTGACTCAGGAATTTATTATTGTACTCAGGCTTTAAGTCTGATTGTCTTCAACACTCCATGGCCTCACAGCCATAAATTGGCAATTTATTATTCCGCTTGATACAGGTCTGTAGTTACTTAGGCTTTTTTTAAAATACTCCTCAATTTTAGATAAACAATCATTTGATAACTTGTACTGTCTTCCTATTTTCCCAGCAACTGTAGGTGGTTCAATTGAACACAAAACATGTTGGAATGGAATCCAGCAAATGTCCTCTTGTTCAGGCCATTTAAAAGGATTCTTTTTCATGAAATTTACTAATAGATCCTTCTCAGTATCACACACTTCAACTGTTTCCAACAAACCAGTCACCTTCATAGAAACAGGCCACATATGTACCAGGTTTATATTGGTAAGCCACATTTTCTTGTGTAGCATTGAGGAAGGAAAGTTGTACGTTAAAGAAATTTTCATCACTAGAAATTTTGTACAGTTTAATGCCTGTTGATGAAGGTCTAAAGCAGTGATATGAACGGGTTCCTGGGATTGTCTTAATTAAGGAATACCTTTTTTCTAACTCAAATAAATTAGCATTTTCCTCAATTTTAGCTGAATCAATGTACAGAAATTGTATACCATTAATATTAGATTTGCACCAATCGAACATCTCTTTTGGATTGGTGATGTGACCTTTACTTGTTGCTTGTAGACTTGCCCGGGCAACTAACCTTTTGACGGTGCCACCAACACCATCACAGGGGCTCTTTCCGTGAGAGGTGGCAAAAAAGTTCCATTCACATGTTAGTTGGAAATCTTTTTCATGTAACACTGAATTAATGATGTTTTTATAGTTTTTATATTGACTTGCTGCGCCATCGCTAACAAATATGTTTTAGTTTAGGATTCTGACTTTTAAGTAATTTCAAGGCTTCACATAAAAAAGAATGAACTGCAGTTGTGTTGTGTGTAAGTGAATCTGATATTACACAAAAATTTGTAACGTTTAGTTCACCATCAACTTTTTGATAGCAGACTATCGGATGCAAGGTAGCCTGGGTATTGTCCCAGTGATGCCCTTGTACGGCATCCTGAATTATAAAACTATAGTTTTCAGAGAAGTCAACAAGCACTAATGCTGTAGAATTATTGAGGTTTTCTTTACAGTCGGACAAATATTTTGATTGGGCTTTTGCTATGAAATGGTGTACTTTCAACTTTTTTGCACTTTCACATATGTCTTCTACTACATTCGAAACACTTTTTGTCATTGTGACTAGGGATGTGCCGGATACCACTATCTGGCTGGATAACAGCTATTATCCGGTATCCTGTATCCGGCCGGATAGCCGGATATTTATGATAGTCTTTTTTGTAATGGGAATACCATCTGGGCCTGCCCCTTTCCAATCTTAGCTTGCATAGCCTTTAGCTAGCAAAAGTTGAATATAGTTGTACAAAAATCTAAAATTAAAATAATTGATAAATAAGCATGTACCACTACTAGTATGTAACTATATTAACACTGTTAAAAAGGCAAAATGTTTGGTCCAGCTAAAAGTGTGATGCATAGCTAAGATCCCAGCTTCCCTTACTTTTTAATTTTAATTTTTATTTTTATATATATTGCAAATTACAATATGAAAAAAATATGAATTAGCGAAACCTTTTATTAAGATTTGAGATAAAAATAAAACATATAGCCTAATGAAATATACCAGTAAGGTAAGTGAAATTATTAAAATAGCAAAACCTTAAAAAGTAAAAACTCGCATTAAACAATAAAAATTAATACTATGTTCAAGACACTAGATTCACAAGTTTAAATCAAATTTTCGTCCATTGTGATGGATAAAAAGAAGCATCTCCCCTCGCTTTGGTAGCAAAGTACAGGTGTCCCCCGTTATACGAATGGGATGCGTCCCTAAAAACCCCATCGTATATTGAACGATCGTATATCGAACTGAAGGCCTTATGGGAAAAATAGGGATACGTTCCCAAACATTCTGGAAGACCCCCAAAATTTGCAGATTCCACTATTATTTTGCAATATATTTTACTGTTATGTACAAAAAGTGTCTGAAAGTAAGAAATTGTGATTAATAAAAGACAATTTATACATGAACACTCACCTAATCGTATTCAAATCCGGTCCAAGTCGTCAATGATGCATCAGTCTGAGGTAACGATGCCTACTCATCGCCACCGGGTGGTGGTGATGGGGGAGGAGGGCCAGCTCCTTCATCGGTCAGTGATGGAGGAGGATCGATGGGCGATGCTGGACGATCGATGGGCGATGGAGGAGGATCGATGACTTCGGGAGAGTCCCTCGGAGATGGAGGAGTTTCTGAAGTTGCAGGAGAATCCATCCCCGAAGATGTTGGAGTTGGAGATCTAGCCTGCTGCCGATGTGCAGGAGTTGTTGCTGCACTTGCTGATGACGCACTTCTCTCCTGCCTCGGCAGCTGTTGCAGGTTTGAAAAATCGGGAGATCGTAGTTTGCTTGGCATTCCTCCTTTTCTGCAGGTAGATCTCCCGATAAACGCTCAGACCCTTTTCAATATGATTGACAGCAGCAGCACTACGTTCGTAGTTAGGGTCCTTGTCCTTCACCAACTCGATGTACGTGTCAAATCCAGTCAAAATCTCTCAAGGTTTTGAGATCAAGCATTCTGACTGGGTCCTCATCGTCCTCCTCATTTGGGCTGGACTCAACGTAGGCACGGTTTTGTTCCTTTCTGAGACATGCTTTCAAGTTGGAGATCGTTAACGCGAAATAAGGCAATCGTAAATCGAAAGATGGGGTACTTTTTTAAAATCGTTAACGCGAAAAATAGTAAACCGAACGATCGTAAACCGAATGATCGTATAACGGGGGATGCCTGTACTTCTTTTTTCTTCAAAAATATTTCCGTATTCGGAAAACATTCTTCCTGAGAAAACTGAAGATGCTGGTGTCACTAGCCATTTTAGAGCAATTTTCTTGAGAGATGGAAAGGATTCTTCATTTTTCCAAATTTCAAGTGGAGATAGTCGTCTGTCTGATATGGGTTTTTTTGCATATTGCTCAATTTCCTCTGCTATTTCTGCGAATGAAGCCATCTTGCGGCTTTTTTAAAACTTTTTCTCACCGGGTATCTTTTCTGAATTTTCTGGTGTTAGTTCCCTGAAACAAGCAGAGTGGATCATCATCAAACTTTGCCTTTTTTCTTCCTGTTGAGGAGGAAGAAGAATTAGAATCATCGCTGCTGTGAGCCTGTTCTTCAAAATATTTCTCTCTAATTTTCTCTAGGTTGTTTATTTCATTTATTCTTTCAATTAACCATGTCTTAATATTTTCCTTTTGTTGATCTTTGAAAAACAAAAATTTAAATCGTGGATCAATGACAGTTGCTAGAGCATACTTCCGATTTGTTAAGACATTTAGACACACTCTTTTTTCATTGCTTTCATTGGCAAAAAATCGTGACCGCAATGACTTCAACAGTTCATCTTTTGTAGTTTGGACTCCTTGATCATCCTGGCCAATTTTTGAAAGAAACTTTTCAAGTGCGCACATGTTTGGGATAATAGTAGAGAGTAAACTATATTCTGTACTAATTTCTTGGGTGAGTTTAAAAAATGGATGTAAAAGCTTTAAAAGATTTTCAATCAAGTGCCACTCATTAGATGAAATAAGTAATTCACTATGATCAGCAAGGTATATTTGAACTGATTTTTTCAACTTAACCATACGTTCTAGCATCAAATAAGATGAGTTCCAGCGCGTTAAAACATCTTGTACCAATAGAAGAGGAACATGACGCTGTTGTGTTTGGAGAGCTTTAAATTCAGAAGTAGCCAGTGGGGAGTGGTTAAAATGTGTCACTAAATGTCGACACTGCCAAAAGATCTTTTATAGATCATTGAGCCATTAATGCATCATTCACCACTATCTGTAGCAAATGAATTGAACAGAAGGTATTTCCGCAAGGTCACATCCCAAAGCTATGTTAGAAGCTCCATCTCTGACCAATATATTACGCCTTGATCTGTCAATATTCCATGATTGCCACATAGATTGCAATTTGTCCGCTATATTAATTCCTGTATGCGATCCTGAAAAATGAGCTGAATGCAATACTGCATTACAATGAGTGTAGTCATTCATGATCCAATGACCTGACAAGGAAATGAATGATTCATTTGAAGAAGAGCAGGTCCAAATATCGGAAGTGAAGCTAATGTATTTCCCTTCTTTCAATTTATTCATAACAATTTCTTTGAGTTCTTCATAGATTTTGGGTATGACTTTTTCTGAAAAATATGTTTGATTTGGTAGCAAATACCTTGGCTGTACGTGGGCCATCAGTCCTATAAAGCCATCTTGTTCAACTAAACTAAAAGGATGGTTGTGTCCAATACCATCATTAATCCTATCTTTTTATGTAAAGCTTGAGCTTTTGAGTCATTTATATCCCATATTTTCTTAAAGGAAAAACTTTCTTCTAACGTGAGTTGCTTTTCCATGGCAACTAATTTTTTCTCCTTCGGAGCCATTGAGGTGGTCGCTATAGGTTGATTTTGATTTTCAGATGATTTGTTAAGTTGAGACACTTCTTTATATTCTTTTGAATGCAGCATCTTTGCATGATTGTGCAAAGGTTTTGTGCTATAGCACCTAGCACCCAATTTCTCTGATCCCCTTTTAATCTGTTTGGAACATAGGGAGCAAATAGCTATCGTTGGATTAGTCTCATGTATTGTAAATATTTTCTAATAAAACTAGCCATTTTAGGGGGTAAATAATGTTAAAATATTGCTGTAAGCCTGTAACTAATACTAAGTAGCTATATAGCTATATGATTTAGGCAATGAAACAATCCTGAAAAGGATAAAATATAGGTAATTAGTAAAGTTATTGAAAGATAGCTAGGTATAATTTACATCAAATAGTGATTAAAATTTGATAGTATAGTCAATTAGTCAAGTACGTAATAGCTAAATAATAATATATAAAAAATTATGAATTATTTGAATGATATTATCTGGTATCCGGCCGGATATTTTTTTTGATTATCCGGCCAGATAGTAAAAAATACTATCTGGCACACCCCTAATTGTGACCAGTTGGGTATGGTCTGTATGAAGCCACTGCTTAAAGGAAACCTCATCATCCATGTCATAATCATTGTTTTCAAAAAATGGTAAGAAGCCAATCCTGTAATTCATTTAAACCAGGACATGTTTTGCAGTTATTAATCATGCAGTTTCTGGTTTCAGTGTTGCAGACTATTTTCCCTAGTAACTCTCTTAATTCCACTTTGACGGGGAGTGATTCACATAAAAGTTTAAAGTTCTGGTGTATTTCACAAATGCATACATTGTGTGATCCTTTACTCCCCACACCCATACACCATTTTGGTCTCAGTTCAAAAAACTTTGATTTGGAGATTTTGTCATTTGGATATTTATTTTTGTAAAGCATATATAATTCTCTGATATTTGTCAACAACAGTATTTTCCGCTTGTGAACCTTCCCTTGTGGTGTTTTTATTGATTTGTAGTCTTTTTTACCAGGGCATTCTCTAGTATATTCATTGTTTTGGAAAAATTCTATCACACTTTCATTTATTTCATCGCTTATACCCTTGCTACTCTTTTTATTTCTCATTATAGGAAGGATACCTTCTTTTCTCTTTAAGGCCCTCACAGCATTAACCATTCTGGCTGACACTTCAAATTCTTTCATAATTCTTTCTCTGGACCAGGTTTTACCAATTGGAAGGAGTGTTAGAATTTGTATCTTTTCTTGTCTGGTAGCTACTAGTTTTACACTTTTTCAGTTCCTCTATCATATGCTGATAACACTTTTCTTCCTCACTCTCTATAGGTTTCTCCGCTTCCTCATCCAAAATGCTAGGCTTCATATGAAGTACTTTTGACAGCTTTGATTTTGTTGGTTTCAATTTGCTTTAGTTTCCTTTTCGCGTAAAACTTTCGATCTCTTGCTCTTACATACTTAATGGGTGAGCATTCTAGTGAACCTAATGTTTCGTCAAATGTCTCCTTAACTATTTCTTCTGGAACATATTCATCACTACCTGAGTCTTTTTCATCTTCAATCATCTTGGCTCTAGAGAAGCATGTTGAGCAAAGTTTCTGTCCTGGTATCAGATTCAGTCTAGTTGCTTTGTCTTTGTCAATAATTTGTAGTGATTCTGCAAATAAAGTAGGGTAATGTAAACTCTAAACACATTGGAAAATAATTTTAAAACCTCAACATTTGGTTATAGGCTATTCGTATAAAATATTCAAAACATATGCATTCAGTAGCACAGTATATAGCCTACCCTATTAAAATTAAATAGCTAATTTAGGTTACAATTTACAATATAAACTTCTTTATGAAATATAAATATATTAGTACCTATATTTACTTACTTGTTATCTTCTTTCGATGATTTCTCCATGGATCTTGGCAGCTACGTTGCATTTGTTGGTAATGCATTCCAAACATTTTTTCATGGTGGTAGCATACAGTAGCACTATTTGGGTTGATTACAGTTGCTTTTGTTCTCGACAATAGCAGTTTCCTTGTTTCATCTGTCAGCTCATGTAAGGTATACATACCCACCTTCCTGGTGAGTGTGTTCAATTTAGGGTGTATCAGCCTATAAGGGGTGAAATTTTGAACTTCAGATATTGATTGGCCCTATGATATTATGGTTATAATCCCCAATAAACCTTCAGTGTCCATTTTTCAAGCTGTTCTGACAATATTTAGTGGGTCCACCTCGAAGATGAAAATTTGACAATTGTGGAATTTTATGGTTTTATTAGAAAATCTTATGTGTGTGTTGTAGATTTTGTTTGAAAAAAAAAATTGTAAATATAGTTAGTTTTAGGCAAGTTTTAGCTTCAATTCATGAAATTATCTGTCTTTTTAGACTTTTTTGTATTTGAGAATCATGAAGTGAGTTACCAGGATGCAGGACGAGGACCCAACTTGCCAAGCATCCCACCGACCACCTCCACCTATTAAAAATGGTATTTCATGATAAAATACTTGTAAAAATTGATTTATTGCTTATTGATATTTTAATTCTTCTTCTTTGTCCTTTTTTCTTTTAAAAAGATGATAAAGAAGCTTGTCTCTTTCTCAGATTAGGAGTGGCTTTTCTGTCAGCTTCTACAACTTGGAGAACATTTTGAAGATGTTCTTCAGTCCTTGCAGCCTCATAAAAGTCACTGCATAGTTTTACTGCCCTCTCAGAGCCATCATTTATGACATTTATAGCCAAAAGTTTTTCTTTGGAAGATATAAATGATGCTATTATTTTCCATTCAACAATCTCACCCATTAAAAAATCAGTCTAACTGTAGTGAAGAGAATATGAACCATGAGTTTTTGTCAACCAAGTCAGCTCGTGTGGTTTCCAATCATAGATTGGTAGGGAAATTAGGCTTTCCAAAACTAGATCCATGTCTACCTTTTGGAACCACGTCTCAATCTTGTGTGGTTTATAGGAAAGTAGATGGTTTGTTATAGCACGAAGTTCATTTTTTTGAACCAAATTGCTGAATAATACAAGAGGAATCATCTCTGATGAAAGGTACCAGAGATGACGTTTCAAAGATGTTAGAGCACTTTTTGCTATTTGCTTGTTTACTTCCTCGTATTTAAGAAGCTTTTTGTAAAGCTGCAAATCGTGCCATGGTGCATCAAAAACTGAAGAGCAGGTCATCCACCATGGGTAGTAAATCAGTGAAATGAAGGTTGCAAAGTCTCTTAGTTTCAGAATTTGTTGCTTGTTTGTGATTGTTACTGAAGGTAGTTTCGAGATATTATCTTCTAGTAATGCAATTTTTAGAGCATATATTGCTTTACTCATCCATCTGGCTCTATGTATAGCACCAGGTCGCTGAAGGGTTATATCCTTATCACTAGGTCCTGCATTTAAGTATAACACAACTAAGTCAGAAAATTGTTTGTAGTCATATCGTGTATGTTGCTTTTCTATATTACTTATTTGAATTGCATAATCAGTCCATTCCTGAAGAATCTCCTGGACAGCTTTGGAGTACTGATTGAAGTCAATTTTTTTCAATTTTTCATCCTTGGAAATCCACTGAAACTTTTCTCGAAATCTGTTAAAGACATTAATTTCTGGTCCACTCGAAGCTTCTACTTTCATGTCCTGAAACACATGACTCATAATAACTTCACCAACATGATGCCTGCATGCAGACCATAATAAAGGCCGTCCAATCTTTTGTTGGATAGTTATGCATGCAGCGCTCACATGTCCCATGTTGGTTGCTGTAGTGTCGAAAACCAAGTTCACTATTGAATCGGAGCAGTTCCACAATTTCAGTAGCTTCATAACTTCTTCAGTCAAGTTTTTCCCAGATTGGCCACTGCCACCAGCACTAGGATGATATGATGGAATACCAAGTAGTTTGAGATCCATTGAATTTCCAACTGATATGGCTAATCGTTCTTCTGTACGGTAACATATTTATCCTGCAGAGTAGAAATTATTTTCGAATCCCAATGAAGAGAGGCCAATTTAGGAGGATTCCAGGATTTTTTTAATGGAACTTGGAAATTTTTTGGGCTACTTCGCGTCTTGCTCTATCAGCTGTAGCATATGAAGTTGCCACTGCCTTAGTGTTACCACCACATTCTTCAACAAAAGCTTTTGTGAATGCAGCCTGTTGTGCCGGAGTCATTTTCATTCTTGATGCCAAAGAAACAAGTTTCGGTCTTTTCAGAATGTCATGAGGAATGATAGCTTGAGTACCTAAACAGACTGTTGACTGTGGATTTTCCATCTTTTTCAGCTCCATCATTAGCTTCTGACTCACTCTCAATGGTAGTTGTATCGCTTGTGCTACTGCTTTCTAATTCAACATAACTGCAAGAAGCTTCAGTGTGTCTCAATTTCTTTTCTTTTCTCGCATTTTCTTCACATTTTTGAAAATTAATGCGCTTCATTTTGGATGCTAAAGTTTGATTATGAGCTCCAAAAGAAGCAATTCTATCCCCTTGCATAGATTGAAGAAATTGTATATCTTCTGGATTACTCATAATTTTTTCGCCATTTTTAATCCACAGTGGAAAAGTCATTTTAAGTTGCATTTCCATATCTTCTAGTCTTGTCTTTGTACTTTGTAGCTCTCTTCTTTTCAATGGAATTTCTCTCAGTTTCGCATTCTTTTCTGACAACGAAATTATTTTCTCACATGCTTTTTTCTCAGTAATCATTGGTATGTTGGCTTTATTGTAGAATGGTTGAATTTCTGTTAAAACAATTTTAGCTATATCTCGCTTAGTTCTTCTCTCTTTTAGACCCTGTTGCTGGTGAAATAGGAAACATCTAAGAACTTGTTCACTTGTTGGCAAGCAACATCCTACAATCTTTGCATCATTATTTGTGATGCCAGGACCTAATCCAAATATACAGGGTTTTTTTCGTGTTTTTATATCAACTTTATCTGCACCACTAGAAGTGGCTTCACTGGCTTTACCACTATTATCCATTATATCATATATCAACTATTATCACCAACATATATCAAAAATTGACCTGTAATAGAAACATAGATTAATATTAAAGTAGTCTACATGCCTGAAAATAAGAAAAAATAGCTATAGGCCTAGGTATTTCATGATGGCAAATGATGTTTATTAATAGTAGCTATGGCTTAAACACAAGCAAACTAAACATACTAGGCCTATAGTACCTTAAGGATCATTCAATTCAATAAAATAAAGGTATATGTGAAAAAAATAATTTAAGGTAATTTATCCTAAAAATTGTCATTTTTGTAAAAGTTTAGGAGCTAGGTGAACCCAGTAAATATTAATCAATTGACCTGAAATTTTGCATGTGAATTTTTTTTTAGGGAACGTAACCATAATAACGTAGGGCCAAATCAATTTTTGAAAGTTGCCGTTTTTGATGCACCCTAGCACTGTTCATGACATGGATCATCCAAGTACATACCAAAGCTGCACTTTGATTCTTGATTAGAATAAGCCATTATTACAGGCAGTAAAATTAAGTTAATTGCTCTAGTTAAATTTTCTGAAAATAAAAGATCATGATCTATAAAATAGGCCTGGACATTAATGATTAACCATCATGTTTTACATTTATAAGAATATACAAAGCGAAATGAGCTACCCAGAGCCCTTCGAGTCGCTGGTTGTTTTGACAGATATTAAATTTCTTGTGTGTTTTAGACTTATTTACATATTATTACAATTGTAAATCAACTTAATAAGTAATAAAATGGAAGTAAAATTACAATTCAATGTCATAAATAGAAATTTAAAAATTTATAAATTTTGCAAAAATTTGAGATTTTTCACAAAAAGCACTTTTCTTTGAATCACCAAAACTATATGAAGGAGTTGAGTTGAGATCTATTCCTTAATATATGTTTTTGTACACATATGTATCTTTCTTTACTAGAAGTATCAACTCCGAATAATTTCGGACACCTTTATATTAAGCCCCAAAGTTGATGTTAATTTTGCAAATTTTGTGAAAATATCAACTTTTGGAAATTTTTAAAAATAGAAATAAATCCTTTTTTGGTTATTTTTTTTATTTCACTCATAAATTTACAACCCATAGAGACTATTAGGAGTATTAAAACAGCTGTGATTGGTGTAGAACTAAAACTTTTGAAAATGGTAGAGTCGTAAAAGTGGGAGGAATTGATGAAAGCTTCAAAATGGAGCCATATTTAAGCCCTTGTAACTTAGAAACTATTTGTTCCACAGCCTTTTTGCTTGCAAAATTGAAAAGCCCACCAGAAGTTGTATTGGCATGACAAATTTGAAGCTTCTACTCCTATTAGAAGACACTTTTCAAGGCCTCTCAAAATGAAGGCATTGGCCGATCAAGCCCAACATGGGCATTTTTTGTCGAAGGTGGGGGCCATTTAAGCGACCATAAAATTAAACATTTTTGACTGAGGAAGCTAAAATTTTAGATTTAAGCTATTGAATGGTGTATGAATCAACCCTGAAAATTTGAAGAAAATCGGAGATGGTCACCCGACCACCCCTGTACCAATTGAGCTGGAATGACCCACCAGTCTTTTCTGCACAGATTCTTTATACCCACTTTCATTTCTGATACTCAGGCAGTCTTTTGTACCTGGGCACAAATGACTAATTTCATCTGTTTCAAAAAATTTCTGAACAGAATCTTTAGTACCTTTAGTTATTACTTCCTTTTGACATGGGTTCAATTTCAGGAATAATTCCAAGTCTTTGTTTTATATTTCTGCTTTTCTTAACTAAATATTCAGTTGTCTGAAATAGATTTATAGTTTTTGATATGGTAAATGGAGATAATGTCAATATTTTGAGTTTCCTCTCATAACTCAGTAGAATGGAAAGCTTCAACCAGTTCATTCATGAGATGAATCATTGACCTGAAACAAATTCATGAATGTATAATAGCTATAAACAAAACATTACATGTGCATATTAAATTTTTTGGATTATAATAATGATTTCAAGTGTAACAAAATGAGCATTCTTTGAGATAGTCAAATTAAACCAAAAATTATTTTGTGACTGTATGAATTCCAAATGATTTAATGGGCCCATTGATCTCCAATCTTTAGGGAGTTGTGCTTCTAGTTTCTACTATCAAAGGTGAATACCTACATTTTGTTTTTATGCTTCAGTTTTAGTTTAGGTACATTCCTACTTAATAATAACGTATCATTTTAAAATTCATACCTTTGAGTTTCATGATCCAACTTTGTAGCTTGATGGGCTTGGGATCTCAATTTCTAAACTTGTTTCTAGCTTTCGTTTTAAAGAACAATGTACTTTTTCTATTGTTTGAATAGCTTTTGCTTCTTTTCTTGAGGAACCCAAACCATCTGAAATTTTTGAATTAATAAATATTTGACTCCATTTGATATACCGTATATGGACAATAATAATTAATATGTCAACATATTAATTTCATTAAGTTTTTCAGCAACTGCTGAAAAACTGTCTTGAAAGTAAATGCATTATAAATAAATAATATAAATAAAAAAATTATAAATATATAAAAAGTACCTATCATTAAATACTTACGCTTCTTCACTGGAGTCACAGCAAGACTTTCTAGAACTTGAGAAACCTCTTCTTTGGCATTACTTGATATACTTGGATCATATTCATCGCTTTCTGAAATAACATTCTCAGAAATGCAAAGGCATTTCACAGCCAAGATTGATGGCTGGGTAATTCCAGGACAAATAGACAAATGAAAGTGCCAAATGTACACTCCACCATCTCCAAAATTCATGAAACTTGGTGTGAGGGTTGGTTTTGGCATGACTCCAGATTCCTGGGATCTTGGGAGCATTGCTCCAGTAAATTTGACCATGAGAAAAAGTAAATTTGGGTTTGGGTTTTGTTCATCCGCTAGACATTATGCAATTTTTTTGCGTATACGTTCTTGTACAAACCAATTTTTTTAAATTACAAATTTAGTTATTTTAAGTTTAGTTGGTAATTCCATATTTAACAATTATTTTTATTTTTTGTTAAGCTTCAATGTTTTGATAATTAAAATTTTATTAAAACGTATATTTTTTTAATATAAAATTATCAGGATTGGACTATGTTCCATTGATCTCGGCCAGGTTTGATAAATTGGCCAGATAATTACTTGTGTGGTTTTAAGTAATCCACCATGACTCTAGAATTGAAAAGTTTAGTTAAGTTTAAACTTACTTTTACTTACTTTAACTTACCTACTTTTACTTACTCTTCCTTACTTTTACTAAGTTTAAAGCACTTACTTTTACTTACTTTCATTGTACTATATTTACTTACTTTTACTCACTTTTACCATACTATATTTACTAACTTTTACTTATTTTGTATTTTTTCAGGTAGTCAATAATCAATAATGGATCCTAATATTGATGAAGTTGGAGAGAAAAGTGAGGGTGTTAAAAGGGGTTACTTTTGTGGTCAATGCAAGAACAAATATTCAAAGAAGCAAAACTGGGAGGAACATTTTAATTCCCAAAAAAATATTTGTTACAATACAAGAGGTCCCAGAGTTTGGGCCCATAGCTTAGATATTGCAGTAAAGAAATACCAGGATGAAGTGCAGCAAAGAGATATGGCAAAGCAGTCATTTAGTTTGTTCACAAAATGTGCTAGTGCTAGACCTCAGAAAAATGAACCAACTTCATCAACTGCTAATCTAGAAAATGAAACTTTTTCACTAGATGTTTCACAGACTGAAGAAAGTGCTTCTCCTCAACCTAAGAAACAAAAGGTAAGTGAGGAATCTGCGCATCAGACTAACAAAACTGCTTTAGAGGAATTTGAAAATTCCCAAATCCAGAAGACATTGAATGCAATTTTGCGGCTAACAAAAGAAACTCACCAAGCTGTTGTGGTTAATAAAGAGAAGAGTCAAAATATGCCTTCAAGTTCAAGTGTTGCATCCAAATCTAATAAAGCAAAAAGCAACAAATTTGACATTTCCATAGCCCATTTAAGCAAGTGTAAATCAATACAAGAAATCCTGAACAATGATTTGATCAAATCTACATTCAAATTGGTGGAAAAGAAGGATCTAGGGCATGCTGATGATTCATTTTCAGTACCAAGTGATATAATGGAAAACATTGCAAATAGTGACACTAATATGCCTGATGTAGATATAGCTGTTGAGGATGATGATGATGATAATCAAGAAGATATTGATGATGCTTCTGATGATAAAATGTTTACATTATATTGCATAGCTTGCACAGACCCCAAAGCATGTGCTTCAGACAAACATTCTAACATAAAAGGTTACTTCAATGTTAAAGATTTAACCTATGTATGCAAACAAGGAGAAAATCAAGAGAGATGGTTTAGAAATCTGAAAACCCACCTGAAGAGACATTTAATTAAACTTCAGCATCATCAAAGAGCTGCTGTTTATGAAGTGATGAAAACATCTTCTCGGAACACTACTAAATGCATAGAAGACATGTGGCAACATCTTATACTACATAATGAAAACAAACACTGCATGGGCTCTATAGCCAGTACTTCTAGCTGTATTACATAGGTTAGGTTGTGAGGTTGGAAATTTGAATCATAGCACACATGCGTGCGAGACAATTTGTGAGCTATTAGATAATCAACTTAAAGAACAAACTGTAAAGTGGTTCTTAGAACAAACTTCAGTAACAATAACAGCTGACATTGGAACAATTTTGGGATTAAGCATGCTAGTTGTATTAGTTATGAGTGAAGAAGATAAGACTGTAAAACTTGCTGGGATAAATTTTGTACGCAGCAAATCAGGAGTTTATTTGGCCAATGAAATTTTTGATGTGTTGGTCTCCTAATCACTTGAAACTATCTGAAGAAGCAATTAAATCCAAGGTATCTGGAATGGTTGGAGATGGGGCTTTTTGTAAGGACAACGAGCCATTTAAAAATGAAATGAAAAAGTTGTTTGGAGAAAATTTCAAATTTCGATGGGACTTAATGCATCTTGTGAACAGAGCCCACATTGATGCATTGAAGAAAATTTGTAAACTAAGTGAGCTTTTAGACTTTATTCAGAATCACTCTTCAAATCTGAGATCAGGCCTTGACTATACCAATATGGTTCTTGACAATATCATTGGTTTTAAGAGACCAAAACTCAAATCTGATACTCGCATGGTTAATTACGAATTTGATCAATTTGACAGATTTGTGGAAAATTGTATGTTTTTTGATCATCCACAAGAGAAAGAAATTAGTGCCAAGTTCTATGTATTGATTTCCTATGTAACAAAGATTATGTTGCAAGTAGCTCAAAAAACCACAGTTAGTGCAGAATTTGTAGAAAATATATTTTATAAAGAAGGAGGGAAAACTTATGTTAAGAGTGATGGAAACAATTTCCAAATTAGCTAATGGAGGAAATGCAAATGATGTAGTTTCTGAATTTAAGCACGATACCACAGGGCAGCAAAAGGAACTAACAGCTGATGATTACATCCTAAATGAAGTTTACAAATACATCAAGAAACGTTCTGATTACTACCAGGTTGCTGAAGTTGCTAGACCATCCAGAACCAGATCTGAAAGTAGTTTTACAAAAGACTCAGTGATAAATTGGCTGACAGAATATATAGAACAGCTGTGGAAAGGAATCACAGAGAGATTAAAGCATTTTGATAAAGATGGATCAACTGCCTGGAGTGAAGCACCAGCTGAAGGGACATTCTCCATTCTTGGTTACATTGTTGAATACAAAGGATCCATTAAGCCATCTCATTTGACTAAGCTGTGCAGAATTGTGAAGGAGGGTCCAGCTCCAGGCACTAGATCTGCTATAATGATCACACAGAAAGCCATTGATCAGTGGCCAAGCATACATGGCGGTGAATTCACAACAAATGCCTACATGCAAGGTCTAACATCGTCCACTGTTGCTGCTGCAATGAATAAATAAACTTAAGGTGAGTTATAAACTGTACATTATTGTATTATTATGTTTAGCTAAAACAATTTGTAATTGGTATGTCATCAATTCAAGAGTTTACTATCATTAACCTATCTAGTGGTGTAAGGGGAAAAAAAGTAAATTCAGAGCTGTGCTCCAGTAAATTTTTTCAAATCTGGAGTCATGGGTTTTGGTCCAAATTACAAAAATCTGAATTTTTTTGAAAATTGGTCAAGTTGGTCAAATTTTATGGCTTGACCAAATTTTGGTCAAATGAAAAAACCAACAATTTTCAAATGTAAATATCTCAGCTGCTAATTGTGGTAGTGCAATAAGTCTTAAATGATAAAATATGTAAAATTAACTGTAGTTTCTAAATATGTATCATTTTTTTAGGGTAACAAAAATAAAATTATGATTTTTTGGAAAAAATGTCAATTTTTTTTTTTTTTTGCGATTTGGCAGCAAGATATCATTTTTCGAAAAAAAGACCAAGAATAAAAAATGTTTATTTGATGTATGTACACCATAATAAGTAATAAAAAGTCAGCTTATAGTTTATTATAAGGCTCAAAACTGAGTTTGAAATTAAGTAATAAATTTTTTTTCAGACGAAGATTTATTACACTTGTTGGTCCAAAAAAAGACAATTTTCAAATCATATAAAAAACATGTAGATAAACCAAAGGAGAAAAAATCTTTTAAAATATATGTACAATGTACATACATAACCTCTCTTATATTTAGGGACAGAATATATTGACAATAATAATGTTTAATTTATAAAGCGCTTATCAGAGTATAAAATACTCTTCCTAATACTACACGTACACAAGTCTTTGAGAATGAATTAAGAGACAGTATTCTCATCCAGTGAATCCAAATTTTAGACACTAATAATATAATAATAAGAAAAAAGAATTTGAAAAGATTTTTATAACTATTAAGTAGATACACAAATCTTAGATAAAAATTTTAGAAATATTATATAGACAATCTTAAATAGTATACATTCGATAGAATTTATTTTATCTTCTTTGAAAAGTTATTTAATTCTTGAAGCGGAAAAATGTATTGTATTCTTGTTCCTCCTCGTAAACTTGCTTCAATACTCCCAAATATATTTTCTGTTGGAACGTGACAAACATCATCTTGCGCAGGAAAAATGTATGAGGGACATACGCCCGAAGGATGGAGAAATTTTATCAGAAAATCATCATATTCACAGTCAAAGGACTGGACTAATCCGAGCCATAGTTTATTTTCATACATACAACCCACAAAAGAGCCTGTTTCAATTTCGTTGAGAGACAGTATTATGTTCTTGATCCGAAGCAGAAACTCTAATGAGCTCTCTTATTTCGACTGACTGTGCACTCTGAGAGAGTGGATAAACCTTCAACGAATTCTTGGAAATTGGGACGAAGCGATGTAATTGTTGAGTACCTTTGATAGAAGTAATAGGTTCACTCAGACGTTTTTGCAAAGAAAGCTCTACATCTACAACTTCTGCCTCAGAGACGTAAAAAAAGTCAATAGCGGTTAGGAATTCTTGAGAGCAGAAATTGTAGAAGTCCTCAGCTGTTAAGATTTGATGGTCGAGAGGCCGTCGTAAGCTTTCTCTGGCGACTGCTCTTTTTACATTCCGCCAATACCGTCGCAGGCATTCTTCCCGTGGGATGTCGCAAAAAATTCCACTCAGCATGAATTTTGAAGTCTTCGAAATGATGGCATAAATTTAGAAAATTTGTTTTATTCTTATACTGAGCCGCGCATCCATCTGTGAAATAATGAATTTTAGTTAGGTTTGAATTTTGTTGTTGGATGCACAGGATTAATTTTTTGAGAAAACTATGAACCAGAATTGTATCATGCCTGACGGTTTGAAACGAAGCAGTAACTTTTGCAAATTAGTTTTCCTGCATTGTTTTTGGAATAATAAACGAATGGGTGCACTGTACATTGCGAGTTCTCCCAATGAAACCCCTGGGCACAATCTTGTACGATGAATGAGAAGTTTTCCGCGAAATTGCCCACCAAAACACCTTCATTTTCGGGCAGAGTTTCTTTTAGATTTTTGAAGTAACTCGACTGACATTTATTCGTGAAGTGGTGTCTTGTCAGTTGTGCAATTTTTTTGGTGAGTGATTCCACGTATTCCTCTGGAGTTTCGGTGATATCTTTTAACATACAGTGATCGACGGACACCATTGTTTATATTTTCTCTTCCATCGCCATGAAGTCCAAACTTTCCAAATAATTTTTGATTCCGACCTCTCGCGGGCATCTTTTGCATCGGTGCATCATACAATCTTCATTGTCCATGCCGCAGATGGATAAAGACATTAATTTTTTGTAGTCTAAATCTTTAATGCCTAACGCTGATATTTGTAGTTTCGATTTTGGTGATGCGTACATACGCAGACACTGTGAGTTCCGCTTTGTCCCGCAAGCACGCACCACGACGGTCGAAGATGAGCAAAGGTACTAAAGCCTATTTTGGGATTTTCATCATTTTTTGCATATTCAGCATATAACTCTTTCAAGTTACACAATACCAGTCTTTTTTGTTTTTTTATTTTTTCACCCTCTTCATTTATTGCAAACTTATAATCTTTGATTCCCGGGCACATCCTACTATATTCGTCATTTTCATAAAACTCCTGAATGATTTTTTTCATTTCAGCTGTGACACCTTCCCTTTCGTCATGTTTGGAATGTTAGGAAGAATCCCAAACTGTTTTTGAAGATTGCGGCTCTTACGCACCATATACTTTGTTGCTCCAAAGAAGTCAGCAGTTTTTTCAATGGGATAGGGATACAATGATAGTATTTGTAACCTAAGATTGCGATCGTTACTTGCTTGAAATTTCTCCTTTAATTCTTCCATAACCTTTTGATACCTGAAATAAAGTGTATTTGACATTAAGTTTAGTTATATTTTTAATTAAACTTTTCATAAAATATATGTATATGTATTATATTGTCCGATTATAAAAATGTAAACAGATAAAACTTAATTTAGTATATACTTCGATGACTGTATTAAATTTAATTTAAAATGTCAAATTTCAATAACTATGTCCGAAAAGTAGTCTTGCCTCTCTAAATCATCTTCCAAACAACTTTTTTTGGATGGACCAGCTTCAGAATAGTCAATAGGAGCCCCATAAGCAGCTTCAAAACTTCGTTTAACCTTTTCCGTTGTCGATCTGAATTTCGTAGAAGCCTTTATCTGTTTTTGTCCCGGCTTCAATCCAGCTGTAAAACAAATTCATAAATTTAGGTTGCGTGAAATAATCAAATATCAAATATTTTGTATATATGTATTCAAGTGCTGATGCTAATATTTAAAAACAGAAAACTACGAATTTGGCATTAAGAAACAAATGTCCTGAACGGAGTCTCTATTGTTTTATTACCTGTTTTAATAGGGCTTTCATCAAATAAAGGTAAAATATTGTCGCTGAGCAAATCTTTATTGAATTGCCTGTCTTGAACGACAAATTCTTCCAATGGTGGTGGATTCGTGGAATCGCTACTGCTTCGCTCCATACATTCGTTAAGTATGTCTGGCTCAGGTATTGGTGCAGGTTCCGGCTCTCTGGATGAACGTTGAACATGTTCTAATACAATTGGCTTCTTTTTAATTGTGACATAGTAATTGATTTTCTTCCAAAATTCCATAGCTTGCAGCTGCCATGGCAGAGTTTACTTTTTTGATGTTACAGAAAATTCTTCTTGAGTGTTTTTTCATAGGATCGCAACAAAATTTTGTGTTTTGAGGCATTTTAAGGGTTAGGTAAATTTACGTATACTAGAAAATTAGGTATATACTGAAAATCTGGAAAGAAAGCAAAAAAATTTTAAAATTTTGAGGATTTTTTTTTTGTATTTTTTTTTATAATAATGTCGATAAGCTGACTTTTTATTACTTATTATGGTGTACATACATCAAATAAACATTTTTTATTCCTGGTCTTTTTTTCGAAAAATGATATCTTCGCTGCCAAATCGCAAAAAAAAAAAAAAAAAATTTTTCCAAAAAATCATAATTTTATTTTTGTTACCCTAAAAAAATGATATATATTTAGAAACTACAGTTAATTTTACATATTTTATCATTTAAGACTTACTACACTACCACAATTAGGAGCTGAGATATTTGTTTGAAAATTATTGGTTTTTTCATTTGACCAAAATTTGGTCAAGCCATAAAATTTGACCAACTTGACCAATTTTCAAAAAAATTCAGAAATTTGTAATTTGGACCTAAACCAACTCTCACAAAGAGAGCTACAGACATGCAAAGTAAGGAGAGGATAAGAAAAAAAAAAAGTAGGTAAAGTTAAACAAAAAGTGGGTTAGTTTACTCTACGAGCTACATCTATGTTCATGTTAGTCTAATTTTTTTTTTTTTTTAATTTTATTGCTGGCATGTCACAAGCTGGCATTAATCGTCAACAGACTCATCCTCGACCACGACCCCGAGAGCTCCTGTAACTAATTGTTTTTTATTTTAAACAACGTTAATATTTTTAAAATGCCTATCTAAACAGTTCTTAAACATATTAACGCTGGTAGAATGAATGACTGACGCGTGAAGATTATTCCATTTATCAATTACTTTAAACTTAAAGAAGTTTTTAGCGATATTAGTAATGAAACGCCTGCCACACAACTTAAATCCGTTATTGCGAGTATTACTATTATCGAAAGTGAACAATTTGTCAAAATTTACGTTATCGATATTATTAACGATTTTGAAAACTTCAATAAGCTCCCCCCTTACTCTCCTAGTTTCGAGTGAATACAGGTCTAACTCTTTAATCCTATCTTCATAAGGCTTGTTGCACAATGATGGAATTAGTTTCGTGGCACGACGTTGAACTCTCTCTAACCTATTAACATCCTTGCGTAAATATGGGCACCAAAACTGAAAGGCATATTCTAAATGAGGCCTGACTAGGGACTTGTAAAGGGGCAATATAACATCCCTAGATTTAAATTTGAAATAACGCGCTATGAAGCCTAACATCCTATTAGCTTTTGCGCAAGACTTTAGGCACTGGTTCCTAACCTTTAAATCCTTAGTTACGCATACGCCTAAATCTACTTCCTCATCAATGCTCACTAACTCCCTATCACCCATCGTGTATGTGTAATTATTGTTGCGAGAACCTATATGCAAAACTTTACATTTATCTACGTTAAATTGCATCTGCCACTTATCCATCCACTCATAATCCTATTTACATCATCTTGGAGCCTATTACTATCGTCCTCGTTAACAACCTTACCACCTATTTTAGTATCATCCGCGAATTTTGACATGTTACTACTTACTAGTAGGGGTGTGCCGGATAGTATTTTTTACTATCTGGCCAGATACTGGATAGCCGGATAATAAAAAAAAATCCGGCCGGATACCGGATAATATCATTCAAATAATTCATAATTTTTTATATATTATTATTTAGCTATTACTTGACTAATTGACTATACTATCAAATTTTAATCACTATTTGATGTAAATTATAGCTATCTATCAATAACTTTACTAATTACCTATATTTTATCCTTTTCAGGATTGTTTCATTGCCTAAATCATATAGCTATATAGCTAGTTAGTATTAGTTACAGGCTTACAGCAATATTTTAACATTATTTACCCCCTAAAATGGCTAGTTTTATTTGGAAAATATTTACAATACATGAGAGTAATCCAACGATAGCTATTTGCTCCCTATGTTCCAAACAGATTAAAAGGGGATCAGAGAAATTGGGTGCTAGGTGCTATAGCACAAAACCTTTGCACAATCATGCAAAGATGCTGCATTCAAAAGAATATAAAGAAGTGTCTCAACTTAACAAATCATCTGAAAATCAAAATCAACCTATAGCGACCACCTCAATGGCTCCGAAGGAAAAAAATTAGTTGCCATGGAAAGCAGCTCACGTTAGAAGAAAGTTTTTCCTTTAAGAAAATATGGGATATAAATGACTCAAAAGCTCAAGCTTTACATAAAAAGATAGGATTAATGATGGCATTGGACAACCATCCTTTTAGTTTAGTTGAACAAGATGGCTTTATAGGACTGATGGCCCACGTACAGCCAAGGTATTTGCTACCAAATCAAACATATTTTCAGAAAAAGTCATACCCAAAATCTATGAAGAACTCAAAGAAATTGTTATGAATAAATTGAAAGAAGGGAAATACATTAGCTTCACTTCCGATACTTGGACCTGCTCTTCTTCAAATGAATCATTCATTTCCTTGTCAGGTCATTGGATCATGAATGACTACACTCATTGTAATGCAGTATTGCATTCAGCTCATTTTTCAGGATCGCATACAGGAATTAATATAGCGGACAAATTGCAATCTATGTGGCAATCATGAAATATTGACAGATCAAGGCGTAATATATTGGTCAGAGATGGAGCTTCTAACATAGCTTTGGGATGTGACCTTGCGGAAATACCTTCTGTTCACTGTTCAATTCATTTGCTACAGCTAGTGGTGAATGATGCATTAATGGCTCAACGATCTATAAAAGATCTTTTGGCAAAGTGTCGATGTTTAGTGACACATTTTAACCACTCCCCACTGGCTACTTCTGAATTTAAAGCTCTCCAAACACAACAGGGTCATGTTCCTCTTCTATTGGTACAAGATGTTTTAACGCGCTGGAACTCATCTTATTTGATGCTAGAACGTATGGTTAAGTTGAAAAAATCAGTTCAAATATACCTTGCTGATCATAGTGAATTACTTGTTATTTCATCTAATGAGTGGCACTTGATTGAAAATCTTTTAAAGCTTTTACATCCATTTTTTAAACTCACCCAAGAAATTAGTACAGAATATAGTTTACTCTCTACTGTTATCCCAAACATGTGCGCGCTTGAAAGGTTTCTTTCAAAAATTGGCCAGGATGATCAAGGAGTCCAAACTACAAAAGATGAACTGTTGAAGTCATTGCGGTCACGATTTTTTGCCAATGAAAGCAATGAAAAAAGAGTGTGTCTAAATGTCTTAACAAATCGGAAGTATGCTCTAGCAACTGTCATTGATCCATGATTTAAATTTTTGTTTTTCAAAGATCAACAAAAGGAAAATATTAAGACATGGTTAATTGAAGAAATAAATGAAATAAACAACCTAGAGAAAATTAGAGAGAAATATTTTGAAGAACAGGCTCACAGCAGCGATGATTCTAATTCTTGTTCCTCCTCAACAGGAAGAAAAAAGTCAAAGTTTGATGATGATCCACTCTCTGCTTGTTTCAGGGAACTAACACTAGAAAATTCAGAAAAGATACCTGGTGAGAAAAAGTTTTAAAAAAAGCCGCAAGATGGCTTCATTCGCAGAAATAGCAGAGGAAATTGAGCAATATGCAAAAAAAACCATATCAGACAGACAACTATCTCCACTTGAAATTTGGAAAAATGAAGAATCCTTTCCATCTCTCAAGAAAATTGCTCTAAAATGGCTAGTGACACCAGCATCTTCAGTTTTCTCAGAAAGAATGTTTTCCGAATACGGAAATATTTTTGAAGAAAAAGGTACTTTGCTACCAAAGCGAGGGGAGATGCTTCTTTTTATCCATCACAATGGACAAAAATTTGATTTAAACTTGTGAATCTAGTGTCTTGAACATAGTATTAATTTTTATTGTTTAATGTGAGTTTTTTACTTTTTAAGGTTTTGCTATTTTAATATTTCACTTACCTTACTGGTATATTTGATTAGGCTATGTTTTATTTTTATATCTCAAATCTTAATAAAAGGTTTCGCTAATTCATATTTTTTCATATTGTAATTTGCAATATATATAAAAATAAAAAATAAAAATAAAAATTAAAAAGTAAGGGAAGCTGGGATCTTAGCTATGCGTCACACTTTTAGCTGGACCAAACATTTTGCCCTTTTAGCAGTGTTAATATAGTTACATACTAGTAGTGGTACATGCTTATTTATCAATTATTCTAATTTTAGATTTTTGTACAACTATATTCAACTTTTGCTAGCTAAAGGCTATGCAAGCTAAGATTGGAAAGGGGCGGGCCCAGATGGTATTCCCATTACAAAAAAGACTATCATAAATATCCGGCTATCCGGCCGGATACTGACATCTATCCAGCCGGATACAGGATACTGGATAATAGCTGTTATCCGGCCGGATAGTGGTATCTGGCACATCCCTAGTTACTAGTCAATCCTACATCTATGTCATTAATGTAAATTGCGAATAGCAATGGGCCTAACACTGAACCCTGTGGGACATTGCTACCTACATCTAACCACCCTGATTCACTACCATTAACTACGACCCTCTGTCTCCTAGCACGAAGCCATTCTTCTAACCAGTTAGCTACCTGACCGCGTATACCGTGCGCTTTGACCTTCGCAATTGCCAATTAGTCTCCTATGGGGAACTGTATCGAATGCCTTTTTAAAATCTAAATAAATAACGTCAGCTGCTCTATGCCTATCGTATTCACACACTATTTCGTTATAAAATTCTAACAAATTAGCTAAACAAGACCTATGGCATTGAAACCCATGCTGACTACTATTAATCAAATCACTACTTTCTAAGTGATCGATGATACGATCCTAACTACGGATTCCAAAAGTTTACCAACAATTGACGTTAAGCTAATGGGCCTATAATTGCTAGCTACTGCGTGGTCGCCTTTTTTAAAAATAGGCGTGATGTTAGCTAATTTGAAGTCTTCAGGAATAATCCCTGTTTCGAGTGACTGATTAAAAATCTTCGTTAAGGGGCCTACGATAACGTCTTTCAAATCTTTCAAATGTCTGGGATAAAGAGCATCAGGGCCTGGAGCCTTGCTAACTTTTAGCCTATCGATATAATGCGCAATCTCACACTTGTAAACAGTTATGTCATCCAAAATAGTCTCACTACTAAATGGAACGATATCGTCCATGTCAGGGACATTATTTACGTCTTCTATGGTAAAAACTGTCGCAAAAAAGTTATTGAAAATACCCGCCATTGCCTGAGCATCAGAAGCCAAAGCACCATTAACATCCACTAGAGGGCCTATGTTATCTTTTATCAGCTTATGATTATTAACATATTCAAAACTTTTTTGGATTATGTTTAATATCCGCAGCAATAAGTATCTCTAAATTACGCTTAGCATTCCTAACTGATTTTTAACCTGACGCCTAAGCTCGATATATCTATTAAAGTTAGCTGCTGTTCCATTGCGCTTACTGAGTCTATACGCTCTATTATGCTCGTTTATGAACTTGCCTATTTCCTTTTCATTGAAAAAGCTTTCAAGTTGTTTGATATCTTCTGTGAGGACTCAAATCAGAGAAGAGATTTTAAACATTTGTATCAACTCAAAATGACAGAAGAAGACTATGCTTTCTATGAGGACCAGAAAATGGCTAAAATAGGATGATGCATTGGTTTTAAGGAATGCCTTACAATTATTACAAAGCTCACAAAAATAGTCTATATGTGCACAGGACTGCTGGCTAAATAGCCTGGGAGACTAGCCAGTGCTGGTCAAATAACCTGGAAGGCTATCTGACCAGTAATGACTAAATATTATATATATAAGTAGTGAATGGAAACTTATACAATATATTTAAATAAATGTGTGATATTAATGGTGTTTATAGGGTATATTTAAATAATTAAAATTAAAAATAAAATAAAATAAAAATATAGAAGAGTGAACAGTTGTCAAAAATATAAAGTTAAAAGTAAACAAAATTGAGAGGAGTCTTACCAGGTTGTTGTTATCAGGGTAAGAGGACTAATTGAGTAGAGAGTTGGGAATGATTGGTTGTTGGAAGAGGTCCATATTAGAAGAGTTGAAGCCAGATGGAGCGATGGTGGATTTCTTCTCATTGATAGGATATGACAGTTTATTTGGCTATGTTTAAGTTAAAGGCAGAACTATAGTCATTGAGAGTTGGTTTGACACTGAGGATGTATAGGGACTCCAGAATGCGGAGGTTGGTTGGATGGTTGGTTGTGTTAATAATTTTTCAAATTAGAGGGAAGTAGTGGGTGGTTGTGAAAGTGGCAGTGATCCTTTATTGCTGATTTAGAGGGTTTATTTAAGGGCTGCAATGTTCTGGTAGAGATACCACAATGCTTGTCCACTCTTGTTTGATATTGGCAAATGGTGCTGCCAGTATAGTTCGCTTTGCAGCAAACACAGTTGAAAACATAGATGGTGGATGAACCAAGGGCTGAGGTGTTTTTTCTTTGTGGTTCATATATGATTTGATGCTATTATTGTTGGTGAAAATGAATTGAAAGTTAATTTGGGGGTAAAGAGGGGTGAGTAGGAGGCAGAGTTCTGAAAGTATTTTGTAGCTGATATGGTTGCAATAGGGAAAGGAAAAGTATTGTACATCTTTTTCAATGGTGGGAACTTTAAGGGTGGGTTGATAAATATTAAGAAAATTTCTGGTTAAAAATTGTAAAATGTTTTGGGAAGGAGTTGCTAATGCAGAAATTATGAATGAATTCTATTTCATTGTGGAGGGATAAGTACGAAGAGCAAAGATGATAGGTGCAGTGGATTAAAATTTTGATGCTGTGTATTTTATATGGCGAAGGGGTGTGGCTTAGGTAATTAGTACCGAGGCCTGTGGATGTGGGTTTTCGATATATGGTGGTGTGAATTTTTGTTTTGTTATTGTTATATCTAGGAAGGGTACCGTAGGCTGGTGTTGGATTCATCATCTTTGGTGAACTTAATGTTTTGGTGTTGGGAATTAAGATAGTTAAGAAAACTTAGGTGGTGTGTGGTTGGCATTGTGAAAAAGGAAAAAGTTGTTGTCAATGTATCTTTTATATAGGTATGGTTTATAGTGGGTTGGGTAATGGAGTAGCCAGTTATTTTCATGGTGACAGAAAAATGTTGGCTAAAGTGGCACTTAAGGGGGATCCCATAGCTAGTGAGTCAGTTTGTTGATTAAAAGAGAAATGTCTGAAGCAGCAAGCATTAGCAGTTTGGGTGAATTCTTGTTTCATTAAATTAAGGACTGTGTTCAGATTGTTGGCAAATAGGTTGTTGATACAGGTGTGAATAGCTTCTTTAATTGGAATGTTGGTATAAAGGGATACTATGTCAAAACTATGTATATGTGGTTTGAATTATTTATGGTCAGTATTTCTTTAGCAAATTCATAGGAATTGGTGATGGAATATTTGTTTTCAGCATTTTCAACTGTGTTCACTGCAAAGTGAACTATATTGGCAGCACCATTTGCCAATATCAAATAAGAGTGGACAAGCATCGTGATATTGCTGCGGTGGCTGTGTAGGCCATAGTCCCCAAGTATCTGTATTGTCAAACCACCCAGCACCTTTTCACATTTCTGAGTTCGGGATAGTCAAGAGACTGGGCAAAGATGTAATCTCCTCTGGTATCTAGGAATGCTTCTCTTGTCAGTGGTTTATTTCCAGGAGATTATTCAGGTCTGACTCACACATTAACTGTAAACCCCCAGTCCAGGTGTCTAAATCTGACTCTCCAATGAGTAGGAAAACCAATCACTCAGAGTCCAAGAAAGGACTTAGTGAGATTTGGCAGAAAGGATGGAAAGCACGTGGGAGACAAGTACTGGAAATGACTTGCACAGAATGTTAACCCCTGTCCCAGCCTAGTTACCCTCCAAACTTGACCCCGCCCCCCTTTATGACCTGAGTTTCAATTTCTTTATACACCATCTAGTTAGTAGGGTTAGGGTCACTGGCCAACAGTGGCTGACACAAACTGCGTAGCTCCGACTGGATTGGCTCCACAATCCATGCCTGATGAATCTGGACCATGTGAGTTGAATCCCAACTGGTTGCCTAGACAACACAAGATTATTAGTTACATGCACCAGGCACCATTAATCACAATAATAACTTAACATAACAGGCGATTAACCACCAACATTAACTGGAATCATGACTTCATAATTGATCACTGGAAAACATAATTTGCTCATGAAATCAAAGCACATAAATAATAAATAACCAACATAAAAAATAATAACTATAAACATTGACAATTATGGCAAACCTATCTCTCATGTGTTAACCTATAATCAGTGCCAAACAAGCATGGGCAAAAACCTAACTCTGGAATAATATGACTGGTGACCTATAATAATGATAATTGGTTCTCTAGTTAGTTACATGACAGGGTGGCAAACCTATCTATACTCAGTCACAGTTTCAACAACCTATATATATATATGTCTACTTTTAATGATAATAATTAACAATGATAATGTTGGTGAAATACAAATGACACCACCACAATAACTAGGAATAAAGATTATGAACAAATCTTCATTCCTATTGTACTCTGGCCAAGGACTACAAGCTAGAGCACTTAACATCATACCTTTAAAGGCTTTCCAAACTCCCTTGGCTTCCAACCTTCTATTCTGGTTTCATAACCCTTTAATAGGCTTTATTATTGCCCAGCTTAAAAACTTGAGAAGAACCAGATAGGACTTGAAAATTAGGGTGAGGTTTTTGTGAAAAAACTCCACAACCCTAAAAGGAGGATTTGAAAATCAAGCGGGGTTGTGAGAAACTTCACAACCCCCACAGTATCTCTACCAGAATGTCACAGCCCTTAAGTGAACCCTCTAAATCAGCAATAAGGGATCACTGCCACCTTCACAACCACCCACTACTTCCCTCCAATTTCAAAATTATTATGGGGGGTGCATTTTAACGAAATAGGTAATTCTAGGCTAGGTAGGTTAATTAACGAAAATGTTCGAAAGCTGTATAGGTAGAAGCCTTCTTTAAGCATTGTGGGTTCAAGGAATGCGGGCCTGACGTGAAAAAGAGTTTAAAACACCGACCTGTGGTAAAAAGTAACTTAAACGTCTTTTATTGTAATGCACATAGTATTGGAAGTAAATTAAACAAATTTAAGGTGATAATTTATTCTGGCAACTACGATATAGTTGCTATCACTAAAACGTGGTTAAATACCATGACTCAGGACTTGTTGGGGAACTTGAAATACCAGGTTTTAAACTCTCTACTAATGATAGGTTATATAGGATTGGTGGCGGTGTTTTACTGTACATTCATAATTCCCTTAGGGCTATCGAGGTTGAAGTTAGGGCATGTAGTCTTAGTTTCAATTTTGTTGTTGTTTATAGATCTCCCATTCAACCCCTCAATACCAATACTAGATTTTACACACTTCTTAGTAACTTTATTAATAATGGGGATAGTATAGTTGTCAGAGACTTCAACTGCCCTAACGTCAATTATGAGACTTTTACTGGTAACATTGAGGGTTTGAGATTGATTGAGTTCATGGAAGATAATTTTTTATGACAGATGGTTCTACAGAACAGATCTATAGAATAGCAAAAATATCCTAATCATTTTCAAATATCCTATTATCATGTTCTTTTGGGGTCTATCCTCTCCTGTTTTTTATTGTATTTACAAAAACTAAAAAATTTTTTTGGAGTTATTGTTAAGCCTATTTCCAGCTAGATTTGTTTTCCATACTATGCCTTTTGCCCTTCCTAATCAAACTACAGTAAACTTCTGAAATAACGGCACTCAAAATAATGGAATACTTGAGATAACAGCACTTTTAAAAATTGTCGTACACTAAAGAAAATGGCAGCGCACATGACTTTGTTTACATCTGGCGCCATTTTGAAAGAGAACTCTGTACCGACAGCATGTGGAATGCTCAGTGCTACATTTATAACGTTAAATTATAAGTGAATACACCCCCTCTCGCAATGTCTCTGAAAGTTACTGAGAAGAAAACACAAAAAAGAACAACTTGGGCCGCCGCACACTCGTGGTGGAGAATTTAGAATAGTTTTTTTCAATTTTAAAATGTTCTTTTTGCTTTATTTACGTACTGTGCATTTACCAGTTAATAAAGTAGTATTCATTATCTCTCTATTTCTTATTTATCCCCCTTTATTTACGCATTAAATACATTTTAAAAAAAACTTCTGAGACAACGGAAAATTCGCAATAACGGCACCCTCAAATCCCCGAGGGTGCCGTTATTTGGGAAGTTTACTGTACTGACCTATTTAACTTATTTCTTAACTGTTTATAATTATCCAAGTCCACAAGGCTATTACTGCTTTTAAATCCCCTGAATGCCCTTTTTTTATTTTTTTAATAATTTTAGCTCTTTCCTTATTCCACCACAAAGGTTTCCTAATCTTGTTACCATATTCCTAATAGTTCCGAAAGGAATAAATCTATATTGTATATCCTCTAAAATTTCTTTGAATCTAGACCACATCTCGATACCATTTTTATTGGCAAATTCATTATCCCACTTTACTGAGCCCTAACAACTCCTTAAATTTACTAGTCAAGCCTTGAGAAACAAGGAACTAGATGGTCATTGTCAACTTAGACCCCTATTTAATTTTGTTTTAAAACTTGATAAAATAGTCACTATTCCCTAATGACTCTCCTACTGCAAGTTCCCTAATGACTCTCCTACTGCAAGTTCCCTAATAACTTGGTTATCACTGGATAGAACCAAATCTAAGGTTGCTTGATCCTTAGTTGGTTTATCTACAAATTGCATTAGAAAGCTATAATTACAATACTCAGTGAAGAAGTTACCTTCTCTATTATTATTTCCTTCTAGAAAGTTCCAGTGTAATGAGGCAAAAAAGAAAATTCTTGCATTAATTTCAGTTGAAACTTCAATTTTACTTTAAACTTTCATTCTACATGTCAAGGTCAAGTAATAGAGTTAAAACTCTCACCCAACACATTAAGCATGAGTAGTAATTTGAATTTTGTGTGTGTGTGTGTGTGTGTGTGTTGTGTGTGTGTGTGTGTGTTTTATGGAAAAATCCTTGTGTGACACCATTGGAGGTAAAACTACAATCCAGACAATGCTCCCCCAAAGCCTGTAAGCCATGCCCACATTTTCAGATCAGTAGATGTCATGGAGAAATCAACATGTCCTAATCATTTCACTATGACATTTAATTGTCATATGGACTACTAGTCTGCCAATAAACCTTTTCATTTTATTTCATTTTACAATCTGGTGAGTATTGCAAATGGTGGTTTGGTACTCACCAGAGCAAATCCCCAAGAGAATTTGCTGGGCTCATGTTACCACCACAGGAAGGTCTGAATCAATGTTGGCGATAAAACCCTTTTTTTTTTTTAATGTCCAGCCCACCCAGGGTTTTTTCATTTTTTTTTTTTTTAAACCTGCATAAAAGTGTGGAAAACTTTTTTTTTTCCCAAAATGTTATTAAATAATTAAACCACCTATTTTTTGTAGCTACAAGCTAAATTATGATTATATAGGATGCTTATGCATCTAATAAGATGGACATTAAAGCAGTTATTAGAGTCATGGTTTTAGGGAAAAGTTAGTACTGGTACTGTACAGTAGTCTTCATTATCACTCCTTGTATTTGAAAGTGCTTCACAAGGGATCATCCCAGATACCTTAGCTCTGTGGTCCCAACCCATAAACTGCATCACACACACAGGCATCTGCTCCTCTCATTGCCTATTAAATGGTATTTTATTATTAGTATATGTTATTGTATATATTATCAATGGTATTGTATATATTATTTTTATCATAATATTCCTGCCAAAATCCTCTGTTCATTGAAATACTACCTAGTTATTTATTAATAATGATAAATTTAGCTTCAAATTAAACATAACTTCAATGTTGTATAGCATAAGAAAGGATTTTTAAAGGATAATAAAATACTTGAGCACATACTAGGTATGTTAGCATGAGACTTTAAAGTATTATGGGTGATAATTTTCTATATTGTGCCAAGACTTTAACAATGTGGGGAATTTTTCCAAAAAATGGGAGTGTTGCATGAAAATTTTGCAGATACTGCAGTTTGGTATGGTTCAATAAATATATATATATATCCCATTGGATAAAGACACTTTGGATATTATACATGGACAGTTGTGCCCCGCATTTTGCATGTTATATTCTTGGAAACCTACACGAACCGTGAAGAAGTTTTATAATGTATTTCAATGGGATAAGGGAATTGGTCATCAATCTGAAAATTTTTTTTTACATAAATTAAAATTTAAAAAAATATTATGTATGGTACTTATCAATGTACGGTATGTTACTAATGTATCATACTTACCAGTCATAAATGCAAAACTTCACTTTTTTACGTGGAGGTTGAAATATGACAATAAAACCCACACTAATAGACAGTTTATTTCCACAGTAGTTTCAATGCCCATTGGCATCCTCTTCAGGTGGATACAGAAAAATAAATGAACAAAAGTCAGTAAGGAAACAATCCAGGAAAGGTAAAGAACATTCTAGAAGGCCAGAGACCATTAAGAAATTTATACCTAGGTTAGATCCCATTCACCCGACACTGGAAGGGATTTTTTGACCAAGAATCTCATTAAAGGGTCCAGCTTATAAGTACTGTACCTTCACACAAATTAAAATTATCTTTTTGTTCTATAGCTACATACAGATTCTATTATTTTTCTTTTGACATAATTATTACATTTATAAAGTAACTTACTTGATTCCAATCTATGGCATGATTATTTTGGCTGGCATGATAAAAAATTGCATTATTACTGCTACAACATCTGAAAGCATATTTATGTTCTTTAATATGAGTTTCAATATTTCTTCGTTTCTCATACACATTCCTGTTTTGCAAAGTTATTCATAACCAATATACTTTTTACAGTAGATGAATATTTGAACACCAAATCAAACCTAAAATCTTTCATCAAAGGTTTTACACTTTCTAAGCTGGAAATGTAAGGAAAACTCAAATATTGTTTTTGGTTAACTAAATGTTCCTGAGGGGCATAAAAAGATTTCCTGGCTTTAAAATACACCTCTCTGATAAACCACTCAGGATATTTTAAATCACTAATTCCTATGATTTTATTAATAAAGTGATGTCCTTAGATTTAAAGCATGGAAGAATGATCAGTTTTGATGTTGATTCATTGTTTACGAAGGTTTCCATTGATGATGTACTTAGTTTTTTAGGTAGAAAATTGCCAACATGTAACATAGAACTTGGCATGCCCACACTTGTATTTTTAGAATTGATAAACTGTGTGTCACCAATAATACCTTCTCCTTTGGTGAGGAATTTTGTTTATAACATTTTGGTATGGGAATGGGGTCCCCTTTATCCCCAATACTGAGTACATTATACATGGAATATTATGAGTCGGAATTGTTACAAACAATATGTCCCAGTAATTTAATTTGGTTTTGTTATGTAGATGATATTTTCTCATTTTGGCCTGACAACTGGGACAACTTTGATACTTTCTTTGTCATTAAATAATCTTGTTCCCTCTATTAAATTTAAATATGAATGGGAAAACAATAAACAATTACCTTTTTTAAATTTTTAGATGTTTTGGTCATTAACAAAAATGGAAAGCCCAATTTCACTGTCTATAGAAAACCCACTCACTGCAATTTGTATAGTCATTGTTTTTCATATCATGATGATGGTGTTAAAAGCTCAATTATTTCTTCCATGTTTCTGAGAGCACTCAGGATTTGTAGCCCACATTTGCTGGACAAAGAAAATTCAAAGATTTAGAACATTTCTAAGGATTTAAATTATCTTGAGTGGGTTATCAGAAAGGCATATTTTTAAAGCCAGGAAATCTTTTTATGCCCCACAAGAACCTTTAGTTAACCAAAAACAATATTTGAGTTTGCCTTACATTTCTGGCTTAGAAAGTGTAAAACCTTTGATGAAAGATTTTAGGTTTGATTTGGCATTCAAATATTCATCTACTATAAAAAGTAAATTGGTTATGAATAACTGCAAAACAGGAGAAAGCTGGTGTCTACAGCATTCCCTGTAAAAATTGTGATTTAGTATATGTATGAGAAACTGGAAGAAATATTGAAACTCGTATTAAAGAACATAAATATGCTTTTAGATGTTATAGCACCAATAATGCAATTTTTTATCATGCCAGCCAAAATAATTATGCCATAGATTGGGAATCAAGTTACTTTATAAATGTAATAATTATGTCAAAAGGAAAATAATAGAATCTGTATGTATAGAACAAGATAATAATTTTAATTTGTGTGAAGGTACTTATAAGCTGGACCCTTTGATGAGATTCTTGGTCAAAAAATCCCTTCTGGTGTCAGGTGAACAGGATCTAACCTAGGTGTGAATTTCTTAATGGTCTCTGGCCTTCTAGAATGTTCTTTACCTTTCCGCGATTGTTTCCGTACTCACTTTTGTTCATTCTTTTTTCTGTATCCACCTGAAGAGGATGCCAGTGGGCATTAAAACTGTTGTGGAAATAAACTCCATCTACTAGTGTGGGTTTTATTGTCACAATACTTACCAGTCAATGTACGTTGGAGAACATGGGACATTTCTTTGTTTATATTTTTGAAAAATGCTGTACATTTTGTTTTTTCATTTTTATAATTGTTTTAATTTTTATATTTATTTATTTATTTATTTATTTACTGGATTTTAGAAATGATTTTACAAGAGTTTTATTTTTATCCCTGACACTTGTTCTGGAGTAGTGCATTATGCACTGACTTCTAGAATCTTTGTTTATGTTTTTCCAATGAATACCTTCAGCCTATAGATGTTGCAGAACTTCAGATAATTTTTAAATTTTTGAAAAATATTGTACAATGTGTACATAATATTTTTAAACTTGTGTTTTATATTTTTTTAAAATTTTTTTATTTAGAACTTACCATTACCATTTACCATTCTGGTGAATGGAACTGTGAAGAGTTGACATGTGAACCTTAAATGGGGTATAAAAAAATCTTGTGTGGAACTGCAAATGTGATGGGGCATGACTGCATATAGCCTATACAGTGGAGCACCAAAATTCAGATTTCAATAATCCAGAAACTTCACAAATTCAAACAAATTTGTGAGGAAGCCTGATTCTTCAGAAATCTGGAAAAACTTCCAAAGTCTGCATATGGCTACAAATTTTCCTATGCTGCACATCACATGAAACAAGTGACATTACATGAATTGTTCACCAAGGCTTCAAAGTAGTATGCACAATCAGATCTTAGCACTTCAATAAACACCATTAATTATGCCCAGAATTCAGAAATACAGTTGACTACTAAAAATATGAAGGGCTTGGGACGAACAGAGTTCGATTTTTTTTTTTTAATTGTTTGATTTTTGGCATCATTTTAGTGCCCCACCATTCACCATTTCCTGATTTATCACTGTTAGTTGCCATTACAAGGGTTTACTTTTATTTGTTAAAACATTAAAAAGTAGAAATATTCAAAGCTAACATTTATAAAGTAAAAAATATTAACTAAAATTGCTGGACAACCCACCAGCAAGTGATCTGAAACAAGACTGACCACTGCCAGTGATTGGTGTGCACCAAAACATGGCTTTTTGACTGTGGGCTTTTGGATTTCTGATAGTTTCAGATTTTTGATAGTTGACTGTACTTTCCTTTATTGATGTGACTTCACTCTAGTGGATGATGACACTGCTCCAGTTATGCAACCCCTGTTCCTTCACACAAAAAATTGATGGATATCACCACAAATTGTTATAGTCTTAGTATTGTCCTAAGAAACTAAAAATTCTACACTAAAAAAAAAAAAAAAAAAAAACCTGAAATCAAGAAGAACATCTCTGATGTCCTTAATGATTAACAACACTAAGGATATCCCCTCTTATAGTTAGAAAAACACTACCTTTATCAGATTAAAAAAATTATAAGAATGGAAGTCAAAGATTAAAATAAAGATTAGTATTTACTTGCCCTTTCATATTTATCTCTAAATAATTAGATAATCAAAAAATGTTGGATAACAAAAAAGGTAAATATGGAAGGTCATGCAAAGAATTGTGTGAGTAAATATAAAAATCCCTTGGTAATTGTGGATAATTAACATTAGATACAAAAAAATTATCCCTATATCCAGATTGGGCCTAACTGATAAAAAAAAAAAAAATTTGCATTGGGGAAATGAAAAATTATTCATATAGGTGGCTGATCCATATAGCCATGATCCTTATAAGAGATTTCACATATAGGGAGTCCTCATTTAACATAAGGGTTAGCCTACAGTCCTAAAAAGTGTTATGTAAAATGAAGCACAATTTCCCATAGCAACCCATGTATTATGGGGTGGTTGTGTTTCTGTTGCAAAATGGTCTGATCCTTGTTATCCCAGTAGCACTTGCAGGGGTTACAGTCACAGCACTTTTCTTTATTTTAGCCATATTCTTTATGATGGTATACACAGTTGATATGCAAAGTCCATGTACACAACCAATTTGAGACATACCTTCACCATGCCTCTTAATTAATGTCTAATTTCATCTCCAGGGTAAGTCTTCCATTGTTTCTTGGCCACAGGTGTACTTGGCAAAGTACTAGCTGGTCTCTTGGTACTCATTTTCACAGTTTGGGGTCTGTGATCACTGATGAATGTAAAGTAATAGTGTACGTTATGGTATTGCACAACACACACGGATGAAACATTGAGTTAGACTGAGCTCCCTCACCCTGGTTGCACAGAGGAATACATGCTCAGTGGAGTGAAAATGTGTCACTGCATATCCAGGTGGCACTGCCTGAGTGATGGCTGGTTGCCTCACAGCTGGAAGTAGTTTGCTCAGGACATTTGAATTTTTTCTTACATTTGCCTTTACACTAATTCAAAGCATGTTATGTAAAGTGATTATTTGGTCATAAAATAAAATTTTTGGTAAATTAAATTTACGTTTAATGAGTTTACATCGTATGAGGACTGCCTGTACATGGTAACATAGGCCCAAACTTTGCCCATGATTGAGTTAGTCTAGAACTAGGAAATAGGCCTCCTCTTCTGTTGTATCCCTTTTTCACAGAAAACAGCCAGTGGGAAATGAATTTGTTTCAATAATCCAATTTATTTTCATATAGGTCCTAATGTAATTAGTAGTTGAAGGCCTAGCTTAGTTTTAATGATAAAGGTCCCTAGAAGTTTGACAAAAATTTGTAATCTGTGAGTTCTGTCTCATAAATTCATATAGCTAAGGTATAAGATGTCTGTATAGGTGCCTATATCTTTTTAATAACTTAAAATATATGAACCTGAAGGAAATATAAAACAAATATATAAAGCTTGCTCCATCATTAGTAATAACTACAAAAGCATTGTGCTAGCTACTCACTTCACTCAGCAACCTACCTATATCACAAAATAAAAACCCACTCTAATAGACAGAGTTTATTTCCACGACAGTTTCGACGCCCACTGGCATCCTCCTCGGGTGGATACAGAAACACGAATGAACCAAAACAAGAGGGAAAAACAGTTCATTCGTGTTTCTGTATCCACCCGAGGAGGATGCCAGTGGGCATTGAAACTGTCATGGAAATAAACTCTGTCTATTAGAGTGGGTTTTTATTTTCATATTTTGACCTTCACATAGAAAAAAGTGAAGTTTTTTGCATTTACCTATATCACCATTCATATATAAGACAGGGAACAAATCTTTCGTAATTAATGCATTATATGTTTTAATTAGTGGTGTACTGATTAATTAGCCCTAGCAGAATTGGCCATTTTTTGGGCATTGGCCAAATTTAGCCAATTCTCTCTCTGATTCTTTGAAATTTTAAAATTTTAATTACAAAACAAAATCTTATTTATAGAAAATTTAATAAGTAGACAAAAAACATTATTTATAATTTATACTCATTTCAAATTGTAATTATGATGTATAAAAATATTTTACATTCATGAAAAAGACAAAGCTTAATAAGTTGGCTATAAATTTACTTTCTCCAACTAGCTAATCTCTAAATATTATAAATTATTGTAATCTACTTCATACATATTATTCATAATTCTGTATTAAACTGTACTTTATAATTTATATAAATCATCTTATTATGTTGACTTTATTTCAAGTATTTTAATAATTTTATAATCCAAAATTATATATCCATTTTTTTTTTTTATTCAAACTGGCCACCAGGGACTTGAAATTTTAATGAAAATTTGGAGCTATTGAAGAATAGGGACCCCAGCCTTCTTTAGTTAGGCTTATAAGGGTAACTAATGAAAATATCACGACCTAACCTAACCAATCATTAGGTTAACAGTAAGCCCTTGATGATTGGTTAGGTTAAGTTAGGTCAGGTCATGATATTTTCGTTAGTTAGCCTTATAAAGCTAACTAAAGAAGGCTGGGGTCCCTATTCTTCAATAGTTCCAAAAAAATTTTTGTTTACATTATTGAAGAAAGAAAATACCTTCGACATAAGGAAAACCAATTAGCTACTTTAAATATTGGTATTCAGTTTATGAAACTAAAATAAAATTATTTTATCATTTTACAGAGTAATAAGTAATAAAACTTTTAAACATCATTTTAGCTATGGTATACGAGTAACAAAGTCTGGTGCTGTACATCGAGGAGTAAGCTAAGGAAAAGCATTTAAACAAATTTGAAATTTAGAAATATGAAAATTAAAAGTTTTTACATTAGATTAGTAAAATTTATGAAGGGAATTGTTTTCCAAAATATAGGCAAAGAATTAGCATTGGTTTTGGCAGTTTTTCATTGAATTGACATAGGTATTGGCTAAATTTTGAAATCAGTAGGTACATCACTAGTTCTAATTTTCTTATATTAGTAGCTTTTACATAGCAAGCCTGTCAGATAGATACTGGTACAATACTTAGCTTTGAAAGTGTAGATGCTTACTAAATAAGAGATTTTTTCTTAAGGAAAATATATGTGGAGCCTATGACACATACCAGTATGAGAGTATTGCTAGGCCATAACCTATTGTGCTGTTTTCATAAGTTAAAAATTAATATTATACCATAATACTTATTTGTTTCCAGTGTTGGCTTTGGTATTTGTACCCTCAGTTCAGATGATCTAGTCAAAGGACGTTTTTTCAAAAGGGGAGCCAAAGAAGAATTATGCACCATCACTCCAGATACAAAAGTTTCATCTCACACGCAAAACCAAAATTCAGGAGGTATGCCTGTGTAGATACTGTCCAGTCAGATAAAGAGGTCTTTTCCTAGTAAAATCTCCAAATAAAGTAAAAACCTGAAAAAATGTAGGAATTGAATTTCAGAAAGATTTCAGTCAGGGTGTGTTGTGTGTGTGATAATTTAGTGATTTGCTTTTTTGATGTACAAATAACTTTTATCTTTTATTTCATATTTATGAGCATGAATTATTAATATATGTACCGTAGTGGAAATATCTTTTGAGGATTATTTTGCAGCCAAAAAAGTATCATTCAAATTACTTACGTACTCCTATTCTTTTTTGGCTAAGTAGCCCTACATGAAGACTGCAAAAAGTCTTGATAGACCCACCTTTCCAGTTATGTTTGTTGTGAACAACACCTAAAATAAACAACATGAATAAAGGCTGGCATGCACTTACCCTTCAGTTAGTACTTCATTGTCCAACCCTTGTGCCTGATGACCATTTCCAAACATTTTGGCATAGATAATATGAGATTATGGAAGTATTGGGAGTCCAAATCAAATACCCACATTTTCTTGATGGCCTTGATGAGACATGGCACAGACGATATATTGTATGAATTAAGCTTTCCTTTAATATAAGACCATGCATTTCCAATATGATTCAGGTCAGGTGAATTGCCTGGCCACTAACACCTGAACATTATGGTCATGAAGCCACTTGGTTACCTTTTTGATTTATGGCAGGGGGCACTGTCATGCATGAAATATTCACTACTGTAATTCTCATGAAACATAAGCAAATGATCATTAAGAACGTTGATGTACACGTCCCTCACTGTGCGAATGGCTTGCTGTACGAAAAATTCACTGTACGAATGACCCAAATAAGGAGCAAATGGTTTGATCTACGAAATTTAACTCGCTGTGCGAATTTCCCACCAAATGTCCAGTGCCAATTTCGGCCAATAAGAGCACAGCGCTGATGATTTCATCCATTAGGAAGCGCTCCATTACGTTCTGTTCAGTGTCTGTTGATCATTTTCTACAAGCGGTTGTGCTTTGTTAATTGATTGCTAACTATGGGTCCTAAAGCTAAATGTGGCTGTAATATTATTTCTATTAAAATTAAAAAGGATATAAAAATCTGAAGATGGGGTACGTTTAAAAGATTTGGTGACTGAATTTGGTTACTCTGCCTCATCCCTAGCCACAATTGCAGACCACAGAAAAGAACTAACAACAGAAGAGCTACAGGAATTGGGGAGGTCAAGTGAGGAGGACAATGGAGAAGAGGAAATTGATGATGATGCCCATGCTGTAACATCACATGAGCTGACAGATCTTTTTAAAGCCTGGGATGTTATTAAAAATGTTATTAAAAAACATCCAGACATTGAATCAACAGAAATTTTAACCTGCAGGTTTGAAGACACCATCCTCAGTTATTTCTGGAACATGCAGAGAAAGAGAAAAAGACAAACAACCCTTGACACCTTTGTTAGTAAACAACCCAGACTCCAAACCCCACAGCTGGAAGGTCCTCCTAACATCATAATGGAAGGAGATTCACCTTCCAAGCAGTAACCCCTCTACACCAACTCCACCACCACTGCCACTGGCTATTCTTCTATGTTGTGTACATATTTACACACTGTTTACTGCTTAAAAACTCCTAAATTTCTAATACATTTTGGTAAAAATGACTTATTTTGGGGGACTTGGAACGGATTAGACTATTTCTATTAATTATAGGGTTTGCTCTATGAACAACCCTCTGGAATGAATTAGATTCATAGAGCAAGGGACCACTGTACCTCTCACCATTCATTGTGGTGTTTCTAGGTACGAAATACAAACCCCACAACCCCCAGCACCACTAAAACACCCCCACACCATAACACTATCTGGGTGTTTCACTGTTTTCTTGGTGTACCATTGATCATACCTGCTGATGTTGCTCGGCCTTCTTACACCCCCTTTATGGGCTGTAATGCAACAAAAGGTGCTTTCATCGCTCCACATAACCTTTGACCACTGCTTAACAGTCTAGTGTTGATATTTCTTGGTGAAGGTGAGGCGTGTCTTGCACATTTTCTCAGTAAGCAGCAGTTTGCTGGTGGTGCTGGGAGGAAAGGTTCAGCTCTTTTTGTAGGCAATGCTGAATGGTTCATTCCAAGATGCTTCAAGGAGATCTGGGTGTGCTTTTTTCAGTTCTTTTGCAGATTTATGTGGGCTCTTCAATACATCATGCCTAATAAGGGTAGCTGTGGCTTTGGTGGTCTTGCGTGGGCGTCCAGAGCATGGTTTAATGGTGGGAAGTTTACCAGGAGGCAGGTGACAAGCAGAAGCCTTGAGGCAGTGGATGGTGGCAATACCGTGGCTGGTACGATGCACAATTTCACTTAAAGGCATGTTTTCTTCCATCAGAGTGAGAATCATGACCTTCTCTGCAGACATATTAGTCCCAGGCATGATTAATAAGCAAACAAAAAAATATGGGGGCTGAAAGTCCACACAGCAAAATCCACTGGCTGGATAAACACGAAAACAGGTAGAGACACCCTTCTCTCACAAGACCCATTTCGTATACCCAACAGTTGCTCAGAGTTAGGAGAGTTGCCAGATAGCAGATCTATGACTCCAATAAGGGACTGATTGCTGTGTTTCTGCTGAATAACTTGATAGCATATTAATATGTCTTTTGAGAGTGATTCAATCAAGACTTTTTGTGGAGTCTGTATATACATAATATAGCTTATAGGGCCCAAGCTTCAAACTCCAAGTGATTATAATAATCTGGTAGTGCCCTCACCTGCAACACTAACTTATGTTCAGGTTGCTGTGAGAAGTGTGGTTCTCACTTTTTTTTTTTTTTACTGAAGATTGAAGTGAACTATACCATTTTCATCATCATTGTTCGAAACATATATGCAAATTACCTGAAACTGGAATGGTACCATTCTAATTATTGCATACAGTGGCCCCTCGTTGTTCATGATTAATTGGGACCAAGAAAAATGTCACGAAATTGTGAACAATGAGCTCCATTTTCAATGTGAAATGGCTAATTGGTCCCAAAAGCTCAAGGATGGCAGTGTGAAATATCCTTAAAATGTCAAAGAAGTTTTATTAATATGTACAGTGGGCCCTCATTGTTCATGAGGCTCTCGGTTTGTGATTTCGCAAATTCATGATAACCCATTTCACTACTATGTTTCAGTAAATTCGCGACTGACTGCAAATTTGTGATTTTGTCACATGGCATCTGCAATGCTGCCCACACAGGCTCAGTCATGCTGTATCTTTTACTGAGTGATGTGTCATTTTGTGCTCTTCAATGCCAGTGTATTAGTGTGTTATTTAGTTTTTTATAAAATATTATTGCTTTACATAATTGTTTGTAATAATATTGCTTTGTATTACATACAGTAAAATGTTTTATTTACATAAAATATCATTGTTTATGTAATATTACAGTAACATTACTGGTTTTTATTAGTGTTTGATGCAAATCATTTTATTAAAAAAAAGCTTTTTTGGCATTTTAAGGATATTTTACACTGCCTTCCTTGAGCTTTTAGAACTAAGTAGCCATTTTATATTGAAAATGGATCTCATTGTTTGCAATTTCATAATTCAACATTTTTCTCAGTCCCAATTAATCACAAACAATGAGGGCCCACTGTATTATTAAACAATGATTCACATCAAATACTAATAAAAACCAATAACGTTACTGTAATATTACATAAGCAATGATATTTTACATAAAACTTTACTGTATATAGTTAGATAATGCAAGTCTGCATTTCAAACCAAAGTATGAGATGTTTTATTTCTATTGTGATCTTATACAATTTTGCCATGCTGATTTCAAATTTCACGACCATTTTTATGTATCATGTCAGGGTTTTTCACAAAATATAAGTCAGATATATTCATAGTATGTATTAAACAACTAAATTTCCAAGAGTACAAATTTATAAGAAATACAAAGACAGTACATTTGAAAGTAAATTCATCTTTGATACTTAATTGATACATAATAGATCAATCATGATTGACAGTAGGAGACAATTGTAATTTTTTTGCTCACTTCTTGTGCTGCATTTCTTCTGAGCCCTCCCGTTTCAGAGGCTAGCAGTAGTCTGCCATCATGTTGACATCCCATCTTCCTTGGTATCTTTTTTCCATAGCCTTGATATCCTGGTGGGACCTTTCTCCTTGTTCCTCACACACACTACCCAAGTTTTCAGGAAAATAGTCCAAATGGAAGTGAAGGAAATGAACCTTTAAACTCATGTTGCAGCCTAGCTTTTCAAAAAAAAAAAATATATATATATATATATTTTTTTTTTTAAGTTCGGGAAGAACCGATTCGCCTCTATTTAAAAGGGCATATCTCGGCGGAAAAACAAAGAAAAAGTGAGAGGAAAGACAGAGGAAAAAGAAAGGGTGGAGGGGACAGTCGAAGTGGAAAAAGACCAAGGACTGCAGGGTCGAGCCCCATCATCCTTGGGTGCTAGGGCCGGGAGGGCGCACGTGAAACCTCCAGGAACAAGCACGTACAAACGAGCACAAAGAGCACTCAAGAGCTCGAGCTTAGAACCCCCTTGCGGGGATATATAATATATATATATATATATATATATATATATAAAATATCAAAGTAATCACAAAGCAACACGTGATCTTTTTAATAAGCAAAGAACCACAGAAAAGGAAACATGAAGTCCAAGTGCTTTCGTGATATATTCACATATTTCTTTCTTGTCCCTGAAGATGTGAATATATCATGAAAATGCTCAGACTTCATGTTTCCTTTTTTTTCCCTGTGGTTCTTTGCATATATATATATATAAACAGGGTGTCCCATAAGTCCGGCATCTAAGGAGAAATTCATATTTTTTCTATTTCTACAAACCATAATTCATATGCTCAGGATGCCAATTTCCCATCCACCATTCTGTTCAGTGACGAGGCTGTTTTTTATGGAAATGGTGAGGTAAATCGACAGAACACCCACTACTGGTCTCAAAACAACCCTCACTGGTATACCTCTTCAAAGGAACAAGGTGCATCTCGGGTGATGGTATGGTGTGGCATTTGGAAGGATCGCATCATAGGCCCCCTCTTTTTTGATGAACATGTTACTGGAGGCACCTACCTACGTAGGCTATGTATGCTCAAGGAAGAAGCATTTCCCAGTGTCTTGAACGAAGAAGGAAATTTCCCAACATGGTTCCAGCAAGACGGCGCTCCTGCACATTACAGCACCCAAGTAAGGGAATATCTGTACCAACAATTCCCTGGTCATTGGATAGGACATCGAGGGCCTGTGGAATGGCCAGCTAGAAGCCCAGATCTCACGCCACTAGATTTTTATTTCTGGAGCCACTTGAATGCGTTGGTATACGCAGAGAAAATTAGGAGTGTTGAACATTTGCGGCAGCGCATTATTGGGGCATGCAACACCATTACTCCTGACATCATTCACCGTGTGCTTGCTGACTGGGTATCACGTCTGAATTTGTGTATTGAAAACAATGGTGGACATATTGAGCACGTTCTGTAAATAAAAGCTTTTGTTTTGCCTTTTTTTATTATTTTTCCTATGATGCCGGACTTATGGGACACCATATATATATATATATAATATATATATATATATAATATGGTATCTGCATATAAATATAAAGAATAAATCATTCTACAGTATGTATATATTGTACATATATTGCATAATTGGGTGTATGTCTATATACCACCCATACAAAATGGGTGATAGATATTTGCCAAAAAATTAATGTGATTTTTGGATTCAGCACACCTGAATTGATAAAAAACAGTTATTTATGTTAAAACACCAGATATGTTGCATACCAGTGTCAGTGTAATCTTTCTTACCTGGGCAAATCCTGCTTATTTCATCTGATTCATAGAAAGCACTAACTTCTGCTTTTTCTTTCTCTGTGATCACCCAATCTTTGCTGATATGTGGAACTTCTGGCAATGTATATCATACTCTTTCCTAAGTTGGTGGCTAGTTGAAACCATTCTTCTGGATGTATTGAAGAAAGATACTGTTCTGGAAATAGTGTATGGTGATAGTCAGTATTTGGATCTTCCTTTTTTAGTTTGTTGTCTCACTGAAGGCACTCTTAAGGGTTTGCATCAGTCCGGCATGTCTGTAAATAAAGCGAAAGAGAGAACCTCATATAATAAGTACTGTAAATCATAATTCTTTTATTTGAGTCTTGAATACTAATATGTACCTGTAATTTAATATTTATTCTGACCAGGTAGTAATATAGCTATATTATTTATTTTATAACTTTAGGTGATGAATGCTATTTATTTTTCAATAGGGTACAAACAGTATTCATGACAATTTTAGTCCCCAAGGTCATAGGTACTCACAAACTGTTGTCATCCACTTTTGATTTCTTTTTCTCACTTTGTTGCCTGATGCTTGAACAATAGGACACACTTAACTTTCTCTTCAGGGAATCTGATGTCTTTACAAACTTGGTCTCAGCCATTAACGATTTTTTAGTCTTTGACAAACCCTCTGAAAGAAAAGAATATTTTACCCTTTGAATCAACATAGTCTTTCATAAAAGTGGTATGATAGCTCAATGCATTGGGCAGGATAGGATAGCATTACCTAATTATTTGGAACTTAATATTTATGGTTACTTACTTTTCTTAAATGGTGTTACATGAAGTAATGGAAGAATCTTATCCAGATCTCCTTTGTCTTCTTCATGAAACTCTCCCTCACTGCTTAGAAAGGAGGAGGACATTACATTACTTTCTTCCAAATCTGAATTTAGATCTGATAGGGTGTCAACAACTTTTAAAGAAGCATGTGATTTACTGGTACAGGAATACCTCAAAATTCGTCATTTTGAATTTCATCATTTTGCAGATTCGTCGTCAATCTTTTACTACCTATAGTTTCGCAATCCATCATCCATATTCACAGATTCATCATTTTTTGAAAAAATGTGAAAAAAAACCCTGATCAAAATTGATGAAATTCAACTGTTTACTAATGCAATATACATTATATTTTGCCAAAAAATGAGTAGAATTTGATTAATTAATCTGTTTAAATAATATAATACAGTAAAATATTTTCTCATTGAAACGTTATAATCTACCTTGAATTTTGTCATTTCGTATTTCATCGTGTTATTCCAGAATGAATTAATGATGAATTTTGAGGTATTCCTGTACTTAGTTGACTATTCGCAGAAGTTAAAGAACAAATCAGATTACTCTGTAATCTTGATTTTATGAAGATTATTAAAACAGTTCTTGCAAATAAAATCACCAGATGCTAATCTATGCATTCTTCTAAGTGCATCATGCACTAGCAAGGGTGCCTTTATTATCTTATGTTTTTAAGAGGGTCAGCACACACTTTCTGACCTTTTGATATTCACTAATGTTACAGATCTGAAAACAAATGCCATTTATACTATAAGGAAATATCAGTATATCTGATGATCTACAGCAGTGCTGTCCAACTTCTATAAAGTGCGGCAAAGATGTTGCCTATAACACTAGTATGCATATGAAATTTTTTTGTCTGCTGTGAGGGTTTTTTCAACTCATATTATATAATTCGACCATGCTGAATTCGAAAATGACATTGGTTTTCCTCAATCAGGTCAGGTTTTTTCTCTATTGGCCATTTATTATAAGTCCAATTTTATCCTCAAATTTATTGATTTTTTTAGCTTAAACACTGTAGATACGAGTAATATTATAAGAACACTCGTGAAAAATGAAAACATTGTGTGAATAAATACTTTTATTCATACAATGAATATGGAAAAAAGTTTATTGAGGAAGGAATGAAGTTTTTTTGGCTTTCCGTCTGTGTTTTTCTTTGGGCACGTCTCGCTTCAAACACCAGCAATAGTCTGCCAGCATATTGATATCCCAGTTTCCCTGGTACCTCTCTTCCATTATTTTGATATCTTGGTGAAATCATTCACCCTGTTCCTCACTATAATCCCCGCAATTTTCAGGAAAATAGTCCAAGTGGGACCACAAAAAAAAAAATAAAAAAAAAAACTAAAACCAAAAACTTTGAAAGCTTCCATCAAGTTTTCGACAATGGACTCGTATTCTGGACTTCTACGCTTGCCAAGAAAATCAGTGACAACTGATTTGAATGCCTGCCAGGCATTCTTCTCAGTTGGAGTCATTGCGTTTTCGAACTGAGTATCCTTGATCAAAGTTCGAATTTGAGGACCATCAAAAACCCCAGCATTTAGTTTAGCATCAGATATATGAGGAAATTTACTCTCGAGATATCGGAATGCTGAACCCTCCTTATTCATTGATTTGATGAAATTTTTCATCAAGCCCAGCTTAATATGAAGTGGTGGGAGCAAAATTTTTGTTGGTGGTACAAGGGGCACTGAAACCATTATGCGACCCAGGTTCAAAATTCTCTCTGGATGCCCATTCACACTGTGCATAGTGCTTCTCATCTGCTCGGCTATCCCATTTGCAGAGGAAACATGGGTATTTCATGTATCCCCCTTGCATTCCCAATACAAATGCCACAATCTGAAAAAAATGAAAATATTTAAAGAATTTAGAGAATTTGTTCTATCAGATAAAAAAATCTATGCATTGGACTGTATCACTTCTGTGGGGAAGTTAAGTGTTCTTATACGCTCTCAAATAACCTTTGGAAAAACAACATAGTCAATAGCAATAGTTTACTTATGATATTAGTATTACCTTCAAATCTCCACAGATCCTCCAGTTATGTTGGTCGTATACGAGAGCATCCAGTAAAATTTTCATGTTATCGTAGCTCTCAGTAAGTTGTACGGAATGTGCTACAGGGACTGATGCAACCCTATTCCCAATGTTGAGAAGTACTGCTTTCAAACTTCGTTTAGACGAGTCTATAAATAGCCTCCATTCTGATGCGTTATATGGCAGGCCCAAGGATTCGATTAGCCCCTCAACATTGCAGCAGTACACTAAGGAAGAAGTATTTTTGTGCACTGCAAAAAACTTGCGGAATTCTTCCTCTTGTTTCCTATACCAGAAGAATAATGTTCCCGGAGCCAGCAAGTTGTCCTCTCGAAGTCGTGAGCCCAAGATCTCGGCAGCTAATTTGGAAAGTCCTAAATCCCTGGTAAGATCATTAAGTTTGGCCTGGTTGAGAGGCCTCAGCTCATTTGAAGTGGTATTTTGAGGTATATATGACTGGGACTGGTCATTGGCATTGGTCATTGATTCATCATCAGAATCATTGAAGTCCAGGGTTTGAGGTGGGTTGGGTATTGGAATTCCAGGACCATGGGGTACAGGTCTCATAGCAGAAGGAATGTCAGGGTATACAACAATGTGTTTATTCTTCTTGTTAATGCCTGAAAATAGAAACACAGAAACATGGATATAAAACTTGCATATGAAATAGAAGAAGCATTCAGACAGTGGTGGCTCGTGAGGGAAGGCTGCGGTCTGTAAGATATGAAATAGGTCGATGGAGTCTGTATATTTTCTTTCTTTTTCATTCATATTGTCCCTTTGGGGACAATATGAATGAAAAAGAAAGAAAATATACAATCATTGTATATGTAAATGTAACTTGTATAACAATATGTATGTGTAAATGTATTTTCTATAACAATATGTATGTGTAAATGTATTTTCTATAACAATATGTATATGTAAATGTATGATTACCATTATGGTGAATATTATGCTATATATGGTGAATATTATGTCAAGTTTCATACGAGGATTTCAAAATATTTAAGAAAAATAAATTTATAAGCCCACCTTGGAGGTTTGTCATGCAGAAATAGCAATCTGTTACGTGATCCTTTCCTTCTCTCCAAATCATGGGAATTCCAAAAGGCAAAGATTTCACTCTGCCTTTGCTCCATCTTCTCAAATTTTCAATGCACGTCTTGCAGCACATATGAGGGACGAAATTTTTGTCCTGGTCCCCTAGCTTAATTCCAAAGTATGCTCTATACCAGTGGTTCTTAACCTGGGGGGCATGCCCCCCTAGAAACAGGAATTTCTCTAGTTGTATTTGTTATTCTCTTAACGAGAGCATGGGCTAATATTGAGAAGTTATTGAGAATGTTATTTTGATTGAAGGGGGGCGTGGAGGGAAGGACCAATTCCTAGAGGGGACATGGTAGTAAAAAGGTTAAGAACCACTGCTCTATACATTGTCTTCACAAATTTAGTGATTTGGGACTGGTTATTTGGCATGGTAACCATCCCACATATGTAGCAGAATCTATTGGGATCATTTTTACACGCTCTATTCATTATGAAATATTTTATCTATATGCCTGAAAAGTAAAAAAAGATATTATACAAGTGAAACAAGTGATGATAGATGTTACTGTTCCAATTCCGCTTTGACAAAATCACGAAAATTTTATTTTACTTGAGGCCATAGCCGGATAACCTGAGCTGATTGAGAAAAACGGATTGCAGATTCGAAATCAGCAGGAAAAACTCTATAAGAATCACTTACAAAACCCTTGACAGCAAAATTGATGCATACCAGTGTAATCATACACTGTTGGTTAATACGACTTAGGAACCCACTGAATGTTGTTCTCCCTACTAGAAATGACAAAATAGGGAAGAAAATTCAGAAATGAAATTTGGCAAACGTCCATTCCACGGGCCGCAAGTTGGACAGTGCTGATCTACAGTATAAGAAAAATGACAGGAAATTAATAACAATAAACAGATTCTATCAAGATTACATATTTTGAGGTAAAAATCATAAAACTAACCATTGTTCAACCTACAATAAGATAGTTTAGATGGTCAATAAGGTAACTTTTTATTGCTTAAATTGAAAGAATATTCTTACATAGCCTTATTTTTTATTAAGAATTTTTTTTATCTGAACTTGGTCATTCAGTCAATTATTATCGGGTCACAAAGGTCAAATTTTTTCTAATTTTCCTATCTACAGTATTTTTATTGTATGTTTGGATTCTACACTTCTTTCCGAGTTAAAAAATATATACAGTAGTTTTATGGATCTATGATAATTATTGACTTCACTATGACCATCCAAAAAATCTCAATTTGATCTTGACCTTGATTTTGATGACCTTCATAACTGCTGAGCCAATGGTCTTACAGAGCTGAGATTTTGATAGATGAATTCCTTGTATAAACTAACCCTACACACCAAAAATTAGCAAAATCTGAGATGATTGCGTGTCAATTTAGCATATTTTTGCTTCACTTGTCCTGGAACTAACCCTACATAATCTTTTGTTCTTTGCCCCATGGTAATTTTTCACATCTTGAATGGGTTTTACCCCAAAACTGAGGCAAGTCATAGTTATACGTACTATAATATAGGCTAAATTATTATTTTGTATTGAAATATGACTTTTAAGGTACTGTATTGTAGGTGTGTTTAAGTCTGGGGTTAATGTAGGCCTAACTGTAAACTATATAATAGGCATGTATAGTTCTTGATTGAACTTGTATGGCTCAACTTTTTATAAAGAAAACTAGAAATGTAGAGTACGTAATTTACTCTGGAATTAAAACAAATAGCACTTATAAGTTGGATTGGTTTAAATTATTTTTGGAGGGGTGAAGCAAAAATTATAGTGTTTTGGGTTTTCTTTGGCTTTTTATGAAAAATTGTGAAAATATATCTCAATGAAACGCTAATTAAATGTCTCTTTTGCAGTTTTGCACAATTACATAAAAAAAAAAAAACTTGCATAATCTCCAGTTTTCTTATGTTATTCATTCATTGATAAAGAAATGTATTTGTTGGTCTTTTCCAGTACCTTACCAACATATACAAGGATTATTTAGTGGTAGAGCTTAATTTCAGGATAATAATGAAGTGATAGAATTATTAAAATAAAAATGAACATTTATTTTGAAATTATTTTTCTATGCTAGTAGTGTTTTAGGATGCGTGTAATTAATTTCTATTATGCTTATTCTCATTTTTTTTCTAACTTAAAAAGTACAGTAGTTTATATATATATATATATATGCTGATGTAGCATTGGCAAGTGACAAGTAGCGGTGACGTAGCACACAGGATCAGATCTGTTTCGTGAGGTGGTGAAGAACAAAGTGTGTGTTGGATATAGTCTGCAAAATGGGTCGTGAGGCAGACGTTACTCAGTGGCAAAAAGGAGCCATCGTGTTTGGCAGAGCCCACGGACACAAAATGTCTGAAGTAGCCCAATTTGTTGGTGTGTCAACGCGTACTGTCCAGCGAGTTTACAAAGAGTGGTGTAGTTCGCAATCAACTGAAAATCGACTGCGTAACTGTGGCTGGAAAACAATTCTCGACAATAGTGACCGCCGCCTTTTCGTCTAGTAACTGCAAATCGTTTTCAAACCAGAGAACAATTGCTCCAAGAAACCAATGAGGTTCTCCAGCGACCAATTTCCAAATGGACATTGCGACGAGAACTGCATGCGATGGACATCTGGAGCAGGGTGCCACGGAAGAGGCCGCTGTTAACAGCAAGTCACAAATTGGCACGTTATAAATGGGCTCAGAGGCACAAAAACTGGACTGCGGCAGATTGGAAACGGGTAATTTGGTCCGATGAGTCCCGTTTTTGTTTGTTCTCCAATGATGGGAGGCAACGAGTACATCGCAGGTCCAATGAAGCCTTTAATCCTGAATGCGTCGAAGGTGTTGTTCAGGCTGGAAACAGAAAGTGAAGCGCAGGAATAGACACCCACAGACTCTGGCGGAACTTCGGGACCGGCTGATGAATGAGTGGCAGCAAATCGATGTTCAGTACATGCACAACCTCGTAGAGTCTCTGCCTCGCCGGATTCGTGCGGTTATCAAGGCCAGAGGTGCCGTCACATGTTATTAGGTACATTCTGAGAGGGGTGACTAATTTTTTGTCCGGTGTGCTTATATTATGGGAATGAACTCAGAATGGTTCCCTGAGGTTTTTTATGATACACACAGACCATGTATGGAACAAGGAACTCTTCTAGGATAATTAAATCCACTATATAGTCCAAATAAGTAGTGGTAAATGACAAATACCATAGTTTTTCTTTTTCATGATGCTAGCCCGACGTGGGCAACGGGTCACTCGCAAAGAGGTCCCAAAAATATAGCCTCCCTCACCAGTTATCTGCAAAGCAGATAGGATCCAGCTTTGGGACAGGATCTAGGGTTTAAAGCAGCCTAGCCCAGCTACATTTAGAACCTCAATATAAGCAAAAGACTTGCTGCCTTCACATCAGATTCCATGCACGGTCTGTGTGTATCATAAAAAACCTCAGGGAACCATTCTGAGTTCATTCCCATCTTGAAACAGACATGTTATGTGCCTTGAAAAGTGGACGCTCAATTCTGCCAGTTGAGGTTTAAGTTTTGTTTTTTGGCTAAAAATCTAATAGTTACCCCTTTTTCTTTGATGTATTCAATCTGATGTGAAGGCAGTGAGTCTTTTGCTTATATTGAGGTTCTAAATGTAGCTGGGTTAGGCTGCTTTAAACCCTAGATCCTGTCCCAAAGCTGGATCCTATCTGCTTTGCAGATAGCTGGTGAGGGAGGCTATATTTTTGGGACCTCTTTGCGAGTGACCTGTTGCCCACGTCGGGCTAGCATCATGAAAAAGAAAAACTATGGTATTTGTCATTTACCATTACTTATTTGGACTATAGTGGATTTAATTATCCTACAAGAGTTCCTTGTTCCATGCACAGTCTGTGTGTATCATATATATACAGGGCTGCAATAAACCTTAGCCCCCCTGCCCATGGCCATGACTCCAGATTCCTGGGATCTTGGGAGCATTGCTCCAGTAAATTTGACCATGAGAAAAAGTAAATTTGGGTTTTGTTCATCCGCTAGACATTACGCAATTCTTTTGCGTATACGTTCTTGTACAAACCAATTTTTTTAAATTACAAATTTAATTTTAAGTTTAGTTGGTAATTCCATATTTAACAATTATTTTTATTTTTTGTTAAGCTTCAATGTTTTGATAATTAAAATTTTCTTAAAACATTTTTTTTAATATAAAATTATCAGGATTGGACTATGTTCCATTGATCTCGGCCAGGTTTGATAAATTGGCCAGATAATTACTTGTGCGGTTTTAAGTAATCCACCATGACTCTAGAATTGAAAAGTTTAGTTAAGTTTAAACTTACTTTTACTTACTCTTCCTTACTTTTACAAAGTTTAAAGCACTTACTTTTACTTACTTTCATTGTACTATATTTACTTACTTTTACTCACTTTTACCATACTATATTTACTAACTTTTACTTATTTTGTATTTTTTCAGGTAGTCAATAATCAATAATGGATCCTAATATTGATGAAGTTGGAGAGAAAAGTGAGGGTGTTAAAAGGGGTTACTTTTGTGGTCAATGCAAGAACAAATATTCAAAGAAGCAAAACTGGGAGGAACATTTTAATTCCCAAAAAAATATTTGTTACAATACAAGAGGTCCCAAAGTTTGGGCCCACAGCTTAGATATTGCAGTAAAGAAATACCAGGATGAAGTGCAGCAAAGAGATACGGCAAAGCAGTCATTTAGTTTGTTCACAAAATGTGCTTGTGCTAGACCTCAGAAAAATGAACCAACTTCATCAACTGCTAATCTAGAAAATGAAACTTTTTCACTAGATGTTTCACAGACTGAAGAAAGTGCTTCTCCTCCACCTAAGAAACAAAAGGTAAGTGAGGAATCTGCGCATCAGACTAACAAAACTGCTTTAGAGGAATTTGAAAATTCCCAAATCCAGAAGACATTGAATGCAATTTTGCGGCTAACAAAAGAAACTCACCAAGCTGTTGTGGTTAATAAAGAGAAGAGTCAAAATATGCCTTCAAGTTCAAGTGTTGCATCCAAATCTAATAAAGCAAAAAGCAGCAAATTTGACATTTCCATAGCCCATTTAAGCAAGTGTAAATCAATACAAGAAATCCTGAACAATGATTTGATCAAATCTACATTCAAATTGGTGGAAAAGAAGGATCTAGGGCATGCTGATGATTCATTTTCAGTACCAAGTGATATAATGGAAAACATTGCAAATAGTGACACTAATATGCCTGATGTAGATATAGCTGTTGAGGATGAAGATGATGATACTCAAGAAGATATTGATGATGCTTCTGATGATAAAATGTTTACATTATATTGCATAGCTTGCACAGACCCCAAAGCATGTGCTTCAGACAAACATTCTAACATAAAAGGTTACTTCAATGTTAAAGATTTAACTATGTATGCAAACAAGGAGAAAATCAAGAGAGATGGTTTAGAAATCTGAAAACCCACCTGAAGAGACATTTAATTAAACTTCAGCATCATCAAAGAGCTGCTGTTTATGAAGTGATGAAAACATCTTCTCGGAACACTACTAAACGCATAGAAGACTTATGTGGCAACATCTTATACTACATAATGAAAACAAACACTGCATGGGCTCTATATCCAGTACTTCTAGCTGTATTACATAGGTCAGGTTGTGAGGTTGGAAATTTGAATCATAGCACACATGCGTGCGAGACAATTTGTGAGCTATTAGATAATCAACTTAAAGAACAAACTGTAAAGTGGTTCTTAGAACAAACTTCAGTAACAATAACAGCTGACATTGGAACAATTTTGGGATTAAGCATGCTAGTTGTATTAGTTATGAGTGAAGAAGATAAGAGGGTCATTCTCTGTCAGATCAACCAGTGCCTAACACCCTCATCTCTCAGATTTTGCTGAAATTTGGTTTATAGGGAGTTTGTGGGCCCTGAATCCATTTCTGAAATTATAAGGTCAATCCGACCAACGGTTCAAGAGATATGACCTCGGGAAATTTGAGGTCACTTGCGAGGTCACTAACATTTGGCGACCCATAACTTGGGTAATAATGGTCACAATTATATAAAAGTATATATATTTAGAATCAGAAAACGACAAGGAATCCAAATATGCAAGTTTTAGAACTCTAGGTTGAAAAATAAAAAAGTTACACTGTAACCAAAATTTGAGGTCACGATTTGACCTCTGGGGTATCAAATGAGAATTTTTTTTTTAAATGTAAAAAATGAAGGCATAGGCATTGGCTATTAGAATCAGCAAAAAAAAAGTTTGTTTATGTTAGTATTTTTCATGTAACTAACATATAAGTGAACACCATATTTTTTCACACACAAGCTCATAATTTGACCTATAGAAATTAAAATTACATTTTTTTATAGATATAAAAACAGGCAAAAAATGTAAAATTGTATTTCACTGCTAATCTACACTGGCAATAATAGTTATAATAGTGAAAGGGGAAGACCTACTTAGAGGATTCATGTGCTAGCCTCATACAATTTTTGCATGCTCGATGCTCTCATCAATTTCTTTTTGTGGAAAAATGTATTGAATTCTGCTGCCTCCTCTTAGGGTAGGACAACTCATTACAGTTAATATATGATGTCCTGGCACTGCACATGAATCCTTGTTTGATGGATAATAATATGTACTTGATCCTGATGACCCAGAGGGATGTAGAAAGTTCACAGTGAAATCATCAAACTCTTCACAATATTCCTCCACAATTCCATACCAAACTTGCATGTCATAAATGCAGCCAACATACTCTCCTGGTTTGACACATTTTAGGTTACCAAGCATTGCAGGTTCATTAGTAAAATGACTTTTCCTTATTCTCTTTTCTCCAATGCCACTTGAAATGGGATACACCATCAGTTCTTCCTTGTTTAGGGGAACAAATCTATGATATTTCTGAGTTCCGGAATAGCCCTACTATCCTTGAATCGATGTTCCAACCGTTCTTCTGCATCTTTCAAATCAGCTGTAGTTACAAAGAAAAAATTTATCTTCTTGCTCAAGTTTTCTTCACAAAACTGAAACACGTGTTCTGGTGTAAGAATTTGCCTCTCTGTAGTTCTCTGCAAACTGGCATGAGCAGTAGCTCTTTTCACTGTTCCTCCAATCCCATCACATGCATTTTTGCCATGGGATGTAGCAAAGAAGTGCCATTCACAAGACAGACCAAAATCCTCTTCATGGTAACAGAGATTTGTGAAGTTGTATCTGTTCTTATATTGGCCAGCACATCCATCTGAGAAATAGTGCACCTTCTTCAATTGTGGGCATCTGAATTTAACATATGTCATAAGCTTCAATATGAATGAGTAAACCATTATAGTGTTGTGTTTTAGTGATGCAGATAAGAAACAGACACTAAAATGGCTAAGTTCCTGGTCTGCAGATGATCTATAATAGATGACAAAAGGGTGAACTGTACACTGTGAATTGTCCCAGTGAAACCCTTGGGCAGCATCCTGGACAATGAAAGAATAATTCTCAGAGAAATCACCTACTATAACTACCTCGCTCTGAGGTGGTAGTGTTTCTTTCAACTGCTTGAAGTACTGTGATTGTTGCTGAGCAACAAAGTGATGACGAACCATGCGGGATATTTTCATGCTTAGGGATGATAAGTATTCATGAAGTGGCTCCACCTTATCAACCATTGTACAACGGTCAACAGTCACCCATTGCTTGTAAGATATTTCATTTGGAGCTGATTTCACACTGTCAAGTAACTCAAGAAAATCCAAAATCCAGGACACCCTCTTCTCTTGGGCAATCATTGCAAAGTTGCATCATGCAAGTCTCTCTTTCTGTACTGCAGACACTGTAATCCATAAGATCCTTGTATGAAAGACCTCTTTCTCCCAATGCAGCCAGCTGCAATTTTGGATTTTGATGGTATGTGCAGACACAGACAGAATGAGTCCCACCACTACCGGCAAGCACACAATATGATGGCCGTAATTTTGCAAATGTGGAAAATCCTATTTTGGGATTCTTTTCATCATTTTTATATAGTTCAAACATCTCTCTTAAATTCCCGAGGACCAATCGTTTTTGCACCTTCATTGCACCTTCAGCACTGATAACTTTCACGCAATCCTTTTGGCCAGGACACATACGACTAACCTCTTCTGACTCATAGAATCTTCTAACTATATCTTTGTGTTCTTCAGATATCACTTTTCCTTTGCTCATTAGTGGAATCTTCGGAAGGATTCCATGTTCTGATTTAAGTGAACGGCTTCTTTTCACCATGTATGTTGTAGTTTGAAAGAAACTAGCTGTTTTTTCAATTGTGTATGGTGAGAGTGTCAATATTTGTAGTTTGTGATGGTGACATTTGCTCTCCAGGAATGACTGTTTCAATTCATTCATTAATTTGTCTAGATGTTTTTCAGATTTAGTTTCAGGTTTTGAAGTATCACTTACCTCCTCGGTAATTTGAACACCATAACTGAGTTCTAGCCTCTCCTTCAGGTGTTTCTGAGCAGATGATAGCTTACCACGAGCCTTGCGCTTTTTCTGGCTTAATGACAGCCCTTCTGAAAAGAACAGAAAAAAAGGTTTCACACACCTGAATATTAGTAATTAAATATTAATTATAGTACCTTAAATGCTATATAATTGGCTATATAGTAGATCAAACAGACCTTGTAGTAAAGTATAAGTTATTATATTAATTTATTACTTACTTTTTTTAACTGGTGTTTGGTCCAGAAATGCTAGAACTGGTTCAACTGAAGTTGAAGGATTTTCCTTTATCAAGCAATCATTGTCATTGTCCAGATCTTGAATTGAAGAGATGTTACTCAAGCCACTGATAGTAGATGATTCATTTGAATCCTGCTCAGACTCGTTGTTTTCAGTGGTACTAAGTATAGTGGGGTTTATCATTATCAGTGTCCAGCAGTTCACACACAACAATGAGTCTTTTTTCACTCTTCCAGCACATTTTTCAACAAGTACATCAGTCACTTTTCTAAGATTGATTGTTATGCGTTTCTTGTGTTTTTGAATAGGGTCCTGGCAGTATTTCAAGTGCCGAACCATTGTATTTTGATCTGTAAAGATATAGGATTTACAATTAGGTAATATATATTTTTTAGAAAATATATAGCTATACACACTTAATATTTTAGGCCTTGATAGTCTCTGAGGCTCATTAAAACACCATACCCACCAGCCACCCACAGTGCTGGCTGGAACTGTACTAACCTGTAGACAAGGAATTTTGCAACTATCTGTGTTGATTCTGCACTTAGACAAGTAGCAACATGTTTCAACAGGTTTGTTTAGGCTACATGTGAGCTTAGTCTTCCCCTTTCACTATTATAACTATTATTGCCAGTGTAGATTAGCAGTGAAATACAATTTTTATTAAATTCTTGGAGCTTGAGGTCAAATTGATAGCTAAGATATAAAATTCCTTGAAATGACAAGCAATTTATAAATATGGTGTTCACTTATAAGTTAGTTACATGAAAAGTACCAACATAAACAAACTTTTTATGATTGTTTCTATTAGTCAAGAACTCTGACTTTGTTTTTTATATCTATAAAAAATGTAATTTTAATTTCTATAGATCAAATTATGAGCTTAAGTGTGAAAAAATAGGTAGAATTGACGCACAACTTATGAATATGGTGTTCACTTATATGTTAGTTACATGAAAAATACTAACATAAACAAACTTTTTTTTGCTGATTCTAATAGCCAATGCCTATGCCTTCATTTTTTACATTTAAAAAAAAAAATTCTCATTTGATACCCCAGAGGTCAAATCGTGACCTCAAATTTTGGTTACAGTGTAACTTTTTTATTTTTCAACCTAGAGTTCTAAAACTTGCATATTTGGATTCCTTGTCATTTTCTGATTCTAAATATATATACTTTTATATAATTATGACAATTATTACCCAAGTTATGGCTCGCCAAATGTTAGTAACCTCGCGAGTGACCTCAAATTGCCCGAGGTCATATCTCTTGAACCGTTGGTCGGATTGACCTTATAATTTCAGAAATGGATTCAGGGCTCACAAACTCTCTATAAACCAAATTTCAGCAAAATATGAGAGATGAGGGTGTTAATTTCAATTTTTTTTGGTTGATCTGACAGAGAATGACCCAAGACTGTAAAACTTGCTGGGATAAATTTAGTACGCAGCAAATCAGGAGTTTATTTGGCCAATGAAATTTTTGATGTGTTGAAGTCTCCTAATCACTTGAAACTATCTGAAGAAGCAATTAAATCCAAGGTATCTGGAATGGTTGGAGATGGGGCTTTTTGTAAGGACAACGAGCCATTTAAAAACGAAATGAAAAAGTTGTTTGGAGAAAATTTCAAATTTCGATGGGACTTAATGCATCTTGTGAACAGAGCCCACATCGATGCATTGAAGAAAATTTGTAAACTAAGTGAGCTTTTAGACTTTATTCAGAATCACTCTTCAAATCTGAGATCAGGCCTTGACTATACCAATATGGTTCTTGACAATATCATTGGTTTTAAGAGACCAAAACTCAAATCTGATACTCGCATGGTTAATTATGAATTTGATCAATTTGACAGATTTGTGGAAAATTGTTTTTTTTTATCATCCACAAGAGAAAGAAATTAGTGCCAAGTTCTATGTATTGATTTCCTATGTAACAAAGATTATGTTGCAAGTAGCTCAAAAAACCACAGTTAGTGCAGAATTTGTAGAAATATATTTTATAAAGAAGGAGGGAAAACTTATGTTAAGAGTGATGGAAACAATTTCCAAATTAGCTAATGGAGGAAATGCAAATGATGTAGTTTCTGAATTTAAGCACGATACCACAGGGCAGCAAAAGGAACTAACAGCTGAGGATTACATCCTAAATGAAGTTTACAAATACATCAAGAAACATTCTGATTACTACCAGGTTGCTGAAGTTGCAAGACCATCCAGAACCAGATCTGAAAGTAGTTTTACAAAAGACTCGGTGATAAATTGGCTGACAGAATATATAGAACAGCTGTGGAAAGGAATCACAGGGAGATTAAAGCATTTTGATAAAGATGGATCAACTGCCTAGAGTGAAGCACCAGCTGAAGGGACATTCTCCATTCTTGGTTACATTGTTGAACACAAAGGATCCATTAAGCCATCTCATTTGACTAAGCTGTGCAGAATTGTGAAGGAGGGTCCAGCTCCAGGCACTAGATCTGCTGTAATGATCACACAGAAAGCCATTGATCAGTGGCCAAGCATACATGGCGGTAAATTCACAACAAATGCCTACATGCAAGGTCTAACATCGTCCATTGTTGCTGCTGCAATGAATAAATAAACTTAAGGTGAGTTATAAACTGTACATTATTGTATTATTATGTTTAGCTAAAACAATTTGTAATTGGTATGTCGTCAATTCAAGAGTTTACTATCATTAACCTATCTAGTGGTGTAAGGGAAAAAAAAGTAAATTCAGAGCTGTGCTCCATAAATTTTTTCAAATCTGGAGTCATGCCCATGGCCTAAACCATTAGAGGTACAGTAAAACTAAACATACCTTACAAAAGAGAATTTAATCCTGCATTTAATGAGAAACAATTAAAACTTGGTGTTCCCGCCATTGGCTTCCAAGACAGCCTGAATTTGCTTTGGGTAGCTTGCCAAAAGTGATGTGAATAGATCTTGATCATTACGCAAATTTGCTAAAACAGTTTTAATGTGTTGCGTCATTGTATCCTTCAAAAATCGATTTGCTGCAGGTTCTTGAAACGAGAGACATTCAACCTTGTCCTTTATAACTTATCCAATGTGTTCACAGATGTTCAGGTCAGGAGAATTTCCTGGCCATTCTTCATTTCCAAAGAAATCGATCTCATGGTTCTGCAACAACTGTTGAGTGGCTAATGCCTTAAAGCAGGGGGCCTTATCATGCAGAAGTGTGACCTGATCAACATCCATAACATTGTTTGGGTTTCTTAGAAAAGGAATGACATGCTGGTATAGAATAATATCATGAAAATACTGTCCATCCCAACTCTGACCATTTGGCTTCAGCACCCACATGAGCTTCTTTGCAGTGAACAAAACAAACACACCAACACAGTCTGGACTTTTTAATAATTCGCGATAATGTTCATTGTCATCGATTTCATCTGGTGTTGTGGCCCACACTCGATCATTTTGGTAGTTAGGCCAACGTGTTACGTAAACAAAAAATTCATCCGAGACAGCTAAATGCATGAAATCATCCACATCCCAATCTTCAAGATAATGGGCAAACCACATTCTGTCATCGATGTTAAGTTGAGTTTTTCTTGGCTTTGGAAGTTCATGCCAAGGCTTTAAACCTTGCCTATGATGGTACAGTCGAATGATCTCACCACTAACGATCTTTCCTCTCACCACTTTGATCTCTCTAGAAAGTTTAGCACAGCTGTTTTTCCGCTTACACATACTGCTTTCAATGATGTCCTTTGTTTCCTGAGAGAGTGGCAAATTTGGGTGGCCAGATTTGGCTGTATCCATTTCACATTCATCCAAAGTTTTATTCCAATTTCTTTTGACAAAGTCCTCAGTTCTTCGCAACTTTTTGGCAACCCATGAACGTGTTATAAAGGTGGCTCCAGCATCACGAGCTTCCCGAAATGTTATTGCTGTATGCGATCTATCACACGTTGCCTCTCCAAATCACCAATTAATTGAGAAGCCATTATATTATCACTTTATCAGCTAGAGTAATTTTAATACCTGCAATAAATAAAGAATTTTATATATTTTTATAATCACTAAAAACTATTTTGATATAAGTAAACATGTAAGCTGCAAATGGGGGGGCTAAGGTTTTTTGGAACCCCTTATATATATATATATATATATATTATTATTAACTGGTTTGATGTGGCTAATGGAGTAGACCTACTATACTTAATGAAATTATACAAAATGATTCAAGGTCACCAGCTTGGATTACACCCAAGCAAACAATATTAATAAGGTTAGAAAAATTACCTTGTGGTTTTGTTTAATTAAGGAAATAAATCAGTTATTCGTTCACAGCAATTAACAATGCACTGACGTTAGTTAGTGATTACCAATTATATAATGGCATTTATATTATGCTAAAGATGACTGAGGCTTAGCAAATAAGGAAATGGTTATACAGCTTAATTGTTAAGTAAGGTTATATTATTTACATAGGCTAATGAGTTGTGCACAAATGGAAATGCAGCATGAAATATAAAGCCTATTGATAACAGAAATTATGCATGTGCATTTGGTGCACTGAATGGATTACGTAATACATTGATTTAGGTAGGCTAGAGAGTTACACATGAATGGAACATAGAATAGATGCTGCGGCCTATTAATAATAGAAAGAATGCATGTATGTTTAGTACACTGTAAGTGAATTAGGCTGTCAATAATGAAATGCTTAAAAGGATCACATAAACAAATGTATGCAAAATAAAATGAATTACATGAAAGAACACAACAACAGTGATACACAATTACGATATTGGAATGACACTTGGAATGGGCCTACTGCAGTCTTAATGGGAAAATTAGTTTGAATGGTATTGAAAGCACTTTTAGGTATAGCCTAATCACGCCACTGCGGTTACACTCTATAGGCTTACTGAGCATTGCTTAAGAATGAGGCACAGAGCTTACCAACAATGTTGAAATACCTCTGGAGATGGAAGAGATACTTGAAGGTTGACCTTGTAGACTGTAGGCCTAAAGTGAAGTTGACCATCCTGTATTTTGCACATTGAGGATGACCTTAAGACTGGTAGTGGGGCCTATTGAAGCTTGTTGAACATGTGGCGATCAACTTGAGGTGAAGAATGAGTTAAACCAGGGTCAGAAGGATGTTGCCTCAAGTGTTGATTCATTTTGTGTAGTGTTGAGATGTTGCTTGAGGGACTGAGGCTGGCTGAAGTTGAATGGCACTGGGTTTTGAAGGAATGCTTCTGCAGGTGGTCTGTAGAAAGCCTTACTTGATGATAGACTGGAGCCTTGAAGGAACAGCAGGCCACTCCCTGGTGAAGGCCAGAGAGTGGGTGGCTTGACAAGTGTTGCTGCTGACAAAGGCTGAGAGTGAGATGTGATGAACAAGATGAGAAGTGAAGACTGCTGAGAGAGGAGTGAATGAGTGTGTGTTTCAATGAACTCTTGCTTTTATAGGCTCTTAGGATGCCAAGTTTTGCGGGTCTTTCTGCTAAGCCACAAGTGTCCTATTGTTGCTAAGACTAGCTTTCATGGGCCTTTTGGGAAAAGACAAATGTCCTTATTGTTTCTGATTCCTTGAACACCACGTGTGTCTTTCACTTCCATATGATTTTAAGATGTCTATGCGCGGCATGGAAGAAGGAATTTGTTTCTCTCTTCTTTTTCTGTTTCTCTGTCTGTTTCTTTGTCTGTTCACTACAAGTAGTCCCTCAAGCAACATCTCAACACTACATGAAGTGAATCAACACTTGAGGCAACATCCTTCTGACCCTGGTTTAACTCGTTCTTCACTTCAAGTTGATCAGCACCCATTCAACAAGCTTCAGTAGGCCCCACTACCAGTCTCAAGGTCATCCTTGATGTGCAAAATACAGATGGTCAACTTCACTTTGGGCCTACAGTCTACAAGGTCAACCTTCAAGTATCTCTTCCATCTCCAGAGGTATTTCAACATTGTTGGTAAGCTCTGTGCCTTGTTCTTAAGCAATGCTCGCTAAGCCTACAGAGTGTAACTGCAGCAGCATGATTAGGCTATACCTAAAAGTGCTTTCAATACCATTCAAACTAACTTTCCCATTAAGACTGCAGTAGGCCTATTCCAAGTGTCATTCCAATACCGTAATTGTGTATCACTCTGTTGTTGTGTTCTTTCATGTAATTCATTTTATTTTGCATACATTTGTTTATGTGATCCTTTTAAGCATTTCATTATTGACAGCCTAATTCACTTACAGTGTACTAAACATACATGCATTCTTTCTATTATTAATAGGCTGCAGCATCTATTCTATGTTCCATTCATGTGTAACTCTCTAGCCTACCTAAATCAATGTATTACGTAATCCATTCAGTGCACCAAATGCACATGCATAATTTCTGTTATCAATAGGCTTTATATTTCATGCTGCATTTCCATTTGTGCACAACTCATTAGCCTATGTAAATAATATAACCTTACTTAACAATTAAGCTGTATAACCATTTCCTTATTTGCTAAGCCTCAGTCATCTTTAGCATAATATAAATGCCATTATATAATTGTTAATCACTATAACTACCATCATTGCATTGTTAATCACTGTGAACAAATGAACAAATAACTGATTTGTTTTCTTAATTAAACACAAAACCACGAGGTAATTTTTCTAACCTTATTAATATTGTTTGCTTGGGTGTAATCCAAGCTGGTGACCTCGAATCATTTCATATCATTTCATTAAGTAATTATAGTAGACCTACTCCATTAGCCACATCAAACCAGTGATGCCATAGGACATTGTAAATTGTTGACCCCAGCCTTGTCATTAACAATCAAATCATTATCAATCATAATCATTATCACCTCAATGGGCTAATAACTAGGTCTAATATATATATATACACAGGGTGTCCATAAATTATTCACCCCATTATAAGCCTTAATAAATTTGTTATTATAGGAGCTATCTTAAAACGGTTTGTGGCCATTAATAACACAACTCAAGAAATTTTTGTTTTAATTCAGTAAACCTCCACGTGAGCCCCATTGGTAGCACGCAGAGCATCAAGGCGATAGGTGATTTTGTTCCAAACATTAAGAAGCATGTCTTGCGTGATGGAAGCTAATGTCTCTTCAATCCGGTGTCTTAATTCTGTGATGTTATTAACCTTCTTTGCATACACTCTGTCCTTTGTGTAGCCCCATAAAAAGAAATCTAAAGGCGTGATATCCGGCATGATATCCTGATCCAACGAGAAAGGAACTTTTCATTGAGGAACCTCCGCACTTCTAATCCCCAGTGTGGCGGTGCCCCATCTTGCTGAAAGAACACACGGGGCTGCATATCCTCAAGCTGAGGTGCAGCATACCATTCAAGCATATCTAGGTAATTTGTAGCCTTCACAGTGTTCTCATGGAATAAAAATTGCTTTCTCCTTCACTGTTGCCATTGTGCCCCTAGTGGATGTTCTGCGAAATAAAGAAAAAAATTTCTTGTGTTATTAATTGCCGCAAACCGTTTTAAGATAGCTCCTATAATAACGAATTTATTAAGGCTTATAATGGGGTGAATAATTTATGGACACCCTATATATATAGTATATATATATATATATATTTTTTTTTTTTAAGTTCGGGAAGAACCGATTCGCCTCTATTTAAAAGGGCATATCTCGGCGGAAAAACACAGAAAAAGTGAGAGGAAAGACAGAGGAAAAAGAAAGGGTGGAGGGGACAGTTGAAGTGGAAAAAGACCAAGAATGACAAGGACTGCAGGGTCGAGCCCCATCATCCTTGGGTGCTAGGGCCGGGAGGGCGCACGTGAAACCTCCAGGAACAAGCACGTACAAACGAGCACAAAGAGCACGAGCTTAGAACCCCTTGCGGGGATATAATATATATAATATATTATATATATAATATATATATATATATATATATATATATATATATATATAATATATGGGTGTTTTTCCACTCTTGTTCCTGTTCTTAAAAGTGTAGTTGAGTTCATTAGAAAATTTTAAAAACAAGATAGGTAGGGTATTTATTTGAGTTTAGAAATCATTCAGAGGAATGTCTGATTTGTGAATGTGCACAATATGCTTGAAAAGTATTACGGAATGGCTTCAGAGAAATATTTAGTGAAAATTTGTGCACAAAACTTTAATGAAGAAAAGTTTTAATTTTTAATCTGCCATGTCTCAAATAGTACCGTATGTAATTCCTTCACAATTCAATTCTAGAAAGAGATCATAATCTTGAGAATGTTTTAATTTCTTATCACTGTGAAGCCCAAGAGTTAAAGCAAAGTGATTGGTTTACCCAAGAAGCAAATGAATTGGTAACATATTTGTGTCTCATCTACACAAGTGATAAACTTGTTTGACTTTGAAAGGAATCAAGTGCATTCCCAAGTAACCTGTTTAAGGCAAGGGAAATTACTAGAGAAAGTGCTGAATTCTGAGGTTTTGAAACTTGATGAACAAGGGTTCATTTACTCCATGTTTAATGAAGATTTATCCATTTTACATTATTTGTGATAACTTGAAAGTTTTGAGCATACTTGCCATTTTATATTTAGAATGACTAAAAAATTACTGTCTTGCAGTTTGTTATAAATTAAGTTTTTTATTTACAGAAGCAGTAATTTGTTAGGTCCTCAAAATATTACTGTATGCATATCAGTCTTAATGTTAATGTTTCATAAACTTGGAAGAATTTTTAATATTGGAGACTAGGTTGTTTTTTACTTTACCTTGGGGAAGGAGGGGGTGGATTGTGGTACAGAGACCACATCCAATGAAAACCCTTCATAACTTTAGTGTTAATGGGGAAATTTTATGAGATAAAATGTAAAATGCTGCTTTTGTTTACAACCATCATGCCACAGGAAAGGATAATGTCACTTCCCATTAGATCAATGAGGTTAATTAAGCAATATTGGGTTCAATAGTTGGATGGGTGACTGTTCAGATGATGCAATGACCCTCAGAGGGTTTGAACTCCATGTAAAGCTATAGGTCCCCTCCACCACATGACCTTTGCTGTCAGGAGGGATGTTAAACAACTCCAAGCATCATCATTAGCCTTGCTCACTGCATTTTATTCTTCTCAACTGATCAATTGACTCATTTAAGTATTAAACACTAAACAGTGGTATTGTTTGTAAGAACATGCTTTACCATGTAACACATTTGACAGGTCATTTGAATGATAGTGTTTATTATTGTGTGATTGTATTCTATGATTTTACCTTTTCAGAAACTTAAACTTAACAAGAAAACATATATCCTTCCAAAACTCTTAGATCTGCAAACTTATTCAGAATTCATGGGTTTGCATGGTCTTTTGTCATTATGGTTTAAAGAAACAAGCAAGCACATAGAAATAGTTTTTCTTGCCAAAAACTGTCACACAATTAAAAATAATAATTTCATCTCTAAATAAAATGTACAGTAGACAAACCTTCCACATTTGTGGGGGTTACGTTTCTAGAAAATTCCATGAATGTGAAAACCTTAAATGTATGGGAGAAAAAGGGTTAGGGGGCACCATGTCTGCAGAAATGGAAGGGAAGGTGTGTGGCAGCCACAAATAAACATACCATACTGTATAGTATGGTAATGTTCCTTTTATGAGAAATATGGGGTGTGATCAAAAAGTATCAATAATTTTATTGCTATGGACAAATTAATGCAAATAAGAAATAACTGTTTACATATGTGAGTCTTCCTGCTCTCTGGCATCTGCAGTTTGAAGCAAAATCTGCTACCATGAGTCAGTAGTTGGTTGGAGTGCTTAAAAGGAGGGTGTGTTTTTGCAGTATGTATAAATCTCTGAAATGGAACAATGCGCATTCGGAGATGAACAGAATGACTAAAACAGCTTTTGGAAATGATGCTCTCAGTGTGGCTAACATTTACAAATGGCACAAAAAGTTTAAAAATGGAGAAACATTGCTTGAAGACAAGGAAAGCAGTGGCCACCCTTCCACTTCTTGTACGGATGAAAATGTCCAACAGATTCAATTTCTGGTACAAGCAAGTGTCTCCATTTTTAAACTTTTTGTGCCATTTGTAAATGTTAGCTACACTGAGAGCATCATTTCCAAAAGCTGTTTTAATCATTTTGTTTGTCTCCAAACGCGCATTGTTCCAGTTCAGAGATTTATATGTAGGGGGCCTACTGCAAAAACACACCCTCCTTTTAACCATCTAGGACGTTTTGGCACCGACATTTTGCCGCTGGACGTTTTGGCGCAGAGCCAGTTTGGCACCACCATTAATTAGTATTAAGTAGTAGTACTTGATTATTAACCTGAAGTGCTGTCTGTCTTTTCAGATAAGTTGTGTTGTTGCCCTTAATAGCATAAATGTCTGAAAATATATCAAGTAAGAAAGGGAAACAGAAGTTTTCACATAATGGATATTTGTATGTGTTTGATAAATGTAGCAAGCACAACCCTTCATTACTTTTTTGGCAGTGCGAGCAAAAGAGTCAGTGTATTATAAGGTGTATATATAATATGGGTACGTTTCCGTTATCTGCCCCATTGACGATTGGTTAGGTTCAGTCATGATATTTTTGTTAAAACTAACAAAAATATCACAACTTAACCTAACCAATCATCACTGCCCAGTTAGGTCAACTGTACACCCTTGACAATTGGTTAGGTTAAGTCGTGATATTTTTGTTAGTTTTAACAAAAATATCATGACAACCTAACTAATCATCAAGGGGGCAGATAACGGAAACGTTCCCATATTATATATACTGTACACCTTATAATACACTGACTCTTTTGCTCGCACTGCCAAAAAAGTAATGAAGGGTCGCACTTGCTACATTTATCAAACACACATAAATATCCATTTTGTGAAAACTTCTGTTTCCCTTTCTTACTTGATATATTTTCAGACATTTATGCTATTAAGGGCAACAACACAACTTATCTGAAAAGACAGACAGCACTTCAGGTTAATAACCAAGTATTACTACTCAATACTAATTAACGGCGGCACCAAACCGGCTCCGCACCCAAATGGCGGTGCCAGAATGTCTGCGCCAAAATGTCCCATTCTGTCCTTTTAAGTGCTCCAACCACCTACTGACTCATGGTAGCAGATTTTGCTTCAGGCTGCAGATGCCAGAGGGCAGGAAGACTCGCATATGTAAATGGTTATTTCTTATTAATATTCATTTGTCCGTAGCAATAAAATTATCGACACTTTTTGATCACTCCTCATACATTTAAAATAAATTAAATGCAAGAATACAAGACTTTTCCTGTAAAATAAATAAAACTAATGCAAAAAGCACAAGAACAGTTGATTCATTTATGCTGTAGTGCCACTCCACAGATGCGGCACTTTTAAATGCAAGAATACAAGACTTTTCCTGTAAAATAGATAAAACTAATGCAAAAAGCACAAGAACAGTTGATTCATTTATGCTGTAGTGCCACTCCACAGATGCGGCACTTTTGCCATGTGCAAGGTAATCTAATAACTCAACTGTTTGGCTCAAAAGCATCACATTGTTTTGCCTCTTTACACTGGATTCACCTCCCTCACTCACTTTACACTTAAGCAGCTGAAATACCTGTACTGAATAAAGAAATCCAAAAACTTGCAACTACAGTCTGGTGGGACTGTAGTTGAGTGTAGTTGTTTACCACCACCTTAGGCTCGCACTCAACACACGTGTATTGGGTGTGAGCCTCAGGTGGCAGTAAACAAAGCAAGGTGATGCCATGGTGTGCACCAGAGCTGGCAGAGAAAATGCAAGAAACCACCCCAGCACCACCCACAACTGTGGAATATTTTATACCACAAATGTGAAAAAGGTACACAGGGAAGGCACCCATGAATTGTCAAAACCATGAAAGCTAAACCTGCAAATGTGGAGGGTCTGCTGTATAACTATGATAGAATAGTTATTTAATAACCAGTATATAATCCTGCAGCATCACTAACATTCAACATATCTGACATTGACATAGGTAGCCTTTCACAGAAATCTGTTCTTCATTCCCATTGAGTCAGATGGCCTGGCATACTTTTGTAAAAGAAAATAGGAAGGGTGCCCAGTTCTTTAAATTTGCTACAGGCCCAAAAGTCTTTGTGTAACTTAACTGTCCATTGTTACTATTTGTTTTCTTTATATTTTGCTAAGTGTTATGCAGTCTTGAAATTAAGTGGGAGAAAAGACTTCTTTTACTGACTGTATGTGTCTAACTGTCAAAGGATGACACTGACAGGAAATAAGTTTTGAAATTCATATGTTTGATTTATTAGTACCCACAGTTCTTACAGGATGTCAGAATTATGTCAGGTCTAATAAACCCACCAGGATAACCTAGTGGATTACTGAGCTTTTAATTTAAAGGTTCTAGAGTTGAGTTTTGGCCTGGTCCTCAGATTTCAGCAATTAAGGTACTTCTCTTGGTCTTCCTTGGTGGGTTAGTTGATTGGATCCTGTGTGAAGCTGTAGGTCCACTCTGTCACATAAATTTTATAGATGTTACAAAGGAGGTTAACTCAAAACATTATTATTATTATGTAATAATGCTAGGTATTAGGTAATATAGGCACAAAGAACAGTATCATAGTCTAAATAAAATCCCTTTGCTAATCTCAGCATAAAGTACTGTGTCTGTTAGTTGTGCTGGTAGTTTTCTTTAGCAGAAATTAATTCCATAACCTACTTCTCTCTCTTGTTCAGATAAACTAAATGTGAATGGTGACAAATTAGGGACTGCGGAAAGTGAAAGGAATGTTTTGGACAAACTGAAAGTGATTCTTAAGAAAGTGAAAGATGAAGTAGATGAAGATTTGAATAAACATAGTGACTTCAATCAAGAAGCCTCTCTTAAAGATACTGATAACAAATATGTGAAGTTATCTCCAACACCAACTTTAGAAAAAGGTTTAAAGTCAGGTGTGCTGGAGGATAAGCGTGTTGAAATGTCTGGTTCTAAGAATGGTGGTGGTGAAGAAGTTTTGGAGAAAGAAGTCTACAGAACATTCGATTCGCGACATTTTCCTAATTATGGTAAATATGAAGAAGTTTTGACAAGGGATTTGGACAAGCAAACTTTCACTGAAGAAGTGGATGAATCGAATGTAGGAAATGACAGCATTCTACGTCATCTGAGGAGGAGCACTTGGTAGATAAAGATTCCAAAAGGAAGGAGGAAGGGCTGGAAGTAAGTATAAGCTAAGGAGAAATCAGTACTTCAGTTTCCTAGAGACAACTAACTTACCATAAGCTTAAGTAAACTATATGTGGAATCTTCATTCAGATTAAGGGTACCACTCTTCACAAGGTAATATGTCATTCTTTGAAACATGTTTTCATCACAATGTTAATTCTTTGAGAGTTTTCCCTATTAAAAACTGTTGTAGTAACCTATATAGGTACAGTTCTCAGTTTTCCAAATCCATTGATCTGTTAAAGGAATATGGTATAAAATGTCTCAAACTTCAAGGAGTACATAAAAAATTTCCATATTTGTCAGAAAGGTCCATTCCTCTTCTGAAATAATTTAGGTCTCAAATGTAAATTACTTTTATTAAAATAATTCAGACTTATTGTAACCTTTTAAAATTAGCCATATAACAAACAAACAAATGGCATCCTTTATTCTTGATAGAGTTGCAGTTCAAATTTATTATATAGCAAAGAACCCATATTTTTACAAGTAAACTGAAATATAGTGTGTAATAAGTTTACCTACCTGATTTTGAATTCTGAAGAAAAGGTAATCTGGTATTTTACATATTAGAAAAGTCCATTTTAAATTTACAGTACATTTGCTGATAAGAATTCTCTCTCCATTTCTTAGTTGTTTTTAATCATTGTAGCAACAGTGATCATCAGACTGATATCATTCACAAATCCATTATCTCTGTCTTCATATTCTGCATTTAGTAATTAATAGTCTGTTGAGTTATGGCATTTTGTTTTGCAGAAATCAGTGCAAGAAAAATCGGAAAAATCTACTGAGTGGAGAGAACTTGATAACCAGTAAGTACCCAACTTTTTTACAATGTTTCTCAAAGCTTGTAGTTTTACCACTTTTATTATTATTAATGAAATGAAAAGAAAAGGTTTATTGGCAGACTATAGTCCATATGACAAATATTATTAATACAATGACAGTTCATATACTAACGATAGAAATACATACAATTGATTAGAAATAATACTGCACTGTTGAAGTTAAGTGGAGCTACAGACAGACATTTTCGTACCAAGAAGTCCATAGCTTAGAGGATAAATGGCAGGACTCATGGATAGCTTGGATGATTGGGTTGGTTGATTTTTTAATTCTTTGCATTAGGCTGTGTTGAGCACGTCTTGTTACCTCCGGGAAGCTTGGGACATTGCGGGTAGCAAACATTTGCAAAGCTGAGCATCTCGGGGGGTAATTTATGTAAGAGTCTAAAAGACCTGTTGTACAGCAAATTTAGGGTTCTGCCAGAACCTTTTTTATAATTCACCCAGAGTTGCTGACCGTATATATTACTGCAGAAAGTATGAAAGAGTGTGTCTTTAGCTTCACTTGTACAGAAACAAAAGTTTCTTATGGTCATATTCGCTTTAGCACACAGGCTTTGGGATTGTTTTCTTATATCTGAGTCATCACTCAAGGAGCTGGTAATAGTTTGACCCAAATACTTACTCTTGTGCTTCCTCAATTACTTCACCATTCATTTTAAACCTTGTATCAGCTGGCTGATTACAGCTTTTAGGATGAAATTGCATAACCTTAGTTTTTGTAACATTAAAAAGAATATCATGTTTCTGCAACTACACTTTGCAGACGTTTAGTAGCCAATCCAGACCATTAACAGAGGGACTTATTAACACCATATCATCAGCATAAACTAAGTTATTTATCCTTGTGTTATCTATACAACATCCCACTGTTGCCTCATTAAGTGAAGCAATTAATCCGTCAATATACACATTAAACAGCATAGGAGAGAGCAAGGAGCCTCGTCTCACCCCACAAGAGGAGCCAAAACACTCGAATAGTACATTGCCCCACCTAACAGTGAAAGATTGGTGGAAATACCGAAACTTCAATACGTTTAATATGTACATGGGAACCTCCCTGTCTTCTAGTTTTGCAAATAAAATATTGTGGTTCACCCTATCATTAAAGCCAAACTGATTAGATGTCCATAGGAAATCATTTAATCGGAGTAACAAGAGTTTTTCTAGTAATTTCGAGAAGCAGGAAGAAACAGCAATAGGCCTGTAATTATTGCTGGATGGAATGTCGCTGCACTTATTTTTAACCAGGGGCAAGATATATACCCTCATGAACTCTGCAGGGATATAGCTATGAGCCAGCATGGCTGATAGGAGCAATGATATATGCAGACATACTACGTCATTTGCATATTTTAAGTGCTCATTCAATAAGTCATCTACCTCTGACGCAGAACCAGTCTTTAACTCTTTAATTAACCTCTTTACTTCAGAAAATGATATCAAAGTATTTTCCCTTGTCCCTCCCACAATCATTTCGCTGCAATCTATCTTAAGATTATCCCTACTCACACTGTTAAGAATGTTAGAGTAGTGGTTTTTCCACAGCTTTGCAATTTCATCCTCCCCTGACACCCCATCAATTGTCGGAGGGAGGACATTTTTGACACCCGTTTGATTCTTAACAAATTTCCAAAATTTGTTATTATTATAACGTTATTTATGAGAGCTTCACAGGCTTTTGATGCTCGAATAGACTCTTCTTCCTGTTTGCATCACCTTATGGCCGCCTTATACTGACCCCGACTTCTACACATATTCATGTATACTGGTCCTAATCTGGGTCTACCATGAAAGCACCACAAATCATAGGCATCTTTCGATTCCCTCTTCAGGGAGGCAATAAAATCATTCCATCCATGAATAACCTTAGTATGATAGTTGTAAGATTTAATCAGGGGGCTTCCTGCTTCTCTTAACAGGGATATTATCTTACTATAATACCTATCAATGAGTTTACAGTGAGAATCATTTGAGCAAGGATTATTACAGGCAAGGTGCAAAATTTCTAAATTATTTAAGAGGTGACATGTTCTGTCTTTGTATTCTATTCTCTGTTGCATATTAACATTGAACCAATCGACGCGATTATTCTTACCTATTGAGTTCTTGTTAAGTCGTGTTGCGCATAAATTGGTAACATTAATTAATATTTCTAATGGTCTATGATCAGAAAGAAGGAAATCATGCAAAATATGAACTCTAACAATTTGATCCTTTAGATTATTACTAGTGAGACACTGATCAATCCACCTGGTGGTACCACTCATATCGCTAACGTATGTAAAATTACCACTGGCTACCCCTAATACATCTACGTCACTTATACTTAAATTGGCCAACTTGCACATGTTACCCAATTCTACAAAGAATTCCAAATTCACATGTGCATTAAAGTCCCCCATTATTATACAGTGAGAATATTTGGGGTTATCTGATGATGACTTAATTTTGTACAGCAAATCAATGTATTCATCTAGATTACTGCCATTGTTGTATGATAAATAGCAGTTTACAATTAATATGCAATCATTGTTCATTTGTAATTCAATGCCTAACAACCTTACATTATCGCTTGTTAAAAATTTTATATGTTTTGACAAATTTTTCCTTAATAAGAAAGCAACACCACCAAAAAGCCTACTGTACATTAATTCATCTGACAAGTCTACTGCTGATGATGCATGGTACATAAAGTCATCATGGATGGTAGAGAGGAATTTTAGCTCTTGCTTAGATAGCCAGTGCTGCTGCAGGAGTATCAAATCTGCACTGTCGCAGATTTTATGAACATCTACAGTAGAATTCCTCACTGACCTTACATTATATGAAACTATTTTCAACAAGTTATCCGCCATGACTGATAATGAATTTATTATTAGTAAGATTATTATTATTATACACAGTACAACTTTCAGGCATTACTGTTAGGGTGCCTATTATTATTATTATTATTATTATTATTATTATTATTATTATTATTATTATTTTCCCCGTTATCAAATCTCCTGGAAAAGTGAATAAACTCCTTAACAATAATACTGTCTGGCCATTGACTCATATTATACGGGTTGAAATGCACATTTACACCTTTAATTATTACTTTAAAAGAGATATACAGAGATTTTGTGTTTAGTTTATTAACTATCACTATACTGTGTTCACCAATGATTTCTTCTATCATGTGTCGAATATCGCTTGCCTCGTTCGAGAGCTGAATTTGCGACACAAATAAGGTGAGATTCTCTCTCAGTGGCCTCGCTGCGGAGACTGGTTGAGGATACCTTTGGGATGGGTGCCTATTAACAGTTACCCACCCATCCTGCTCCCTCGATCTCCCTGAGGCAGGGTTCGCCTGCCTGGGGGATGGGTGGCACAACCTTTTGGGGGATAGGAGGCCCCTCCCTTACTCTGTGGCTTGGTGAGGGTTTGTTAGCGGTGTTTATACCCTGACGGCTGCGCGTGCCTATCCTTCTTCGGTGGGAGGGAGGGGAACTGCACACCAAGCGAGGCGTAATCGAACACCTCTCATCTGCAGTGGGAGGCAGGGAAGAGGGCAATGATGCCTCGACTCTCGGCATTGGACCGTCCCTGTTCCTCATTTTGAGATCGGGAGCAGGGGTCCTTTCCTGAATGGAAGGGGGGTTGACTGCTACCCCTGCATGCTGCGTTTCCATCCCACCTTCAGGGGTGGAGTTGGAGGTGGGTATTTCATTTCCCTTGCTGAACTACTTCCGAGTAACTGGGCTTTGGGAGGAGCATCTCTTTCAACACATCTATTGTTACTACTATTATTATTATTAAACTGTGTCAGTCATTACATTAAAAGTACATTATGAAAATTAATTGCGCTAATAAATTCCCCAGTCCCAAGCAGGGGACCACAAAGGGTTATTGAAGCAGAGGCTGCACTATCAATATGGAAAAATTAAATAGGGTCCCCATCATATAAAGGTTATGATCAGGGTACTTCACCATTTTCCGCAAGGAATCTTTGATAGATATGATAACGTTCCTTAGAAGTCTTGATGAAGATATGTTCAGTACACATTTTGCTTTTAATCCATATGACCTATGTGAAAAAAAACTGTGTAGTGATTCCCTATCAAACAAACGATCTGTCAAAAATTTCCAATGGAATTAATGCTGAGGTAACAGGCAAAAGCCTTTTTGTTTTATGTTTATTTTGTTAGGTTATGGTATTCTAGCCTCAGTTTTTGGGGTAGCACCCATATAAATAATAGGGTACTGACCTTAGACCTCTTGCAAACTGAGTGCATAGTCAAAGCAAGTTCAGATTGTAGGCCTTTGGGCCTATTGTTGTGTTAGATGTAGTTCTGAGTCTAGTTATTCTGTTAATAGGTGTGGGCCTATGTTTTTACTGAGATCACTGTGTATTGTGTTAGACCATTGAGCCTATTTATTGTGGTAGGCCTCTCTATTGTTAATAACGTTTGAGTTCTCATTTCAAAGAACTTTGAGAAGATTTAACACATCTTCACTTGTCTCGAGCATTATACACTACTGAGATAATATTGTGAAGCAGTGGAGTGTTTCTTGCAAGTTTCTGCCTGTGTCAATGGTGGAAAATTTTAATGTTCTCTTATGTATTGGTATTAATTTTGTTGGACCATTTTCATTGATGTTAGTGTGTGGAAGATTTGGTACAAAAAAAAAAATGTTTTCTTATGCCTTCTTTCATCATTTTAGATAATTCTCCTAATTTTCAATAGGCTTTAACCCAAAACCGAGGTAATTCCCCTCATCTTAATAGGCTTTACCCTAAAACTGAGATAATTTGTATTGAAATTTGACTTGAAAGGTGTGTTTAGTTTTACCACAGCCAAGTTGTGTCATAAACCTTAGCATTTAAAACCTGATTCACTTTACAATCTAGACAAATGAACTCTTATTTGAATTTGTATGTCATAAATTTGGCCAAAGGGCTATTGCTTATTTCAGAGAGCGAGGTAGATGACCAGTGGTTCAACAAATGCATATCTCTGGTGGGGGGAAAAAATAGTCAAAAACCACACACACACACACACACACACACACACACACACATAATATTCACATTAAACCTAGAAGTTCTTTATTTTGAAGTAACCCACAGAAAAATGAAACATCCACACCAAGTACTTTCAATTTTATTTCAATTCCTCTTCAGTGAAACTAAAATTACAGACAAGTCCTCCCAGCTTATATATAGGTAATGTACATGCCTTATTAGAAACTCTTACCAAAGATCTAATCCCTCAGATTATTGAAGGGTGGGGGAACTGGCTTTATATTGATTAAAAATAAGGTTGGAAATAGAATCTAGTTTATATGTACTGGAACTAATATTAAAATTACTCGTATGCTTAATACACGCAGCTTCAATTAGATTTTGTTCAACATTATTATTATTTCTAAAAACCACATCTGAATTATTCCAATCAATTGCATGATTATTGTCTGTCTTCTTTAGAAATAATAATAATGATGATGATGATGAAAATATAATGGTACTTTGTCATAGGCTTGTAAGCCCTTTTCTCTGGCAAGTCCCTGGTACACACACACACACACACGCACTTTTTTGTTTTTTTTTTGCGAAATTGGTCTTTTTGCAAATTCTCCAGTCAGTTTGCAAAGAAACCAAAACAATAGTAATTTTACAAAATGACCTTAAATGTTTGAGCATTTTGCAAAAACACAAAAATCGGTCAATTTGCAAAAAACACAAAAATTGGCCACTTTGCAAAATCACCAATAATCTTGTCAGTGTATTTGCAAAATCTCTTGTTCTAATACTGTAGAACCTTCTAGCTCCTAACCTAACCTAACCACAATGGCGCTGTTGGTTAGGTTAGGAGCTAGAAGGTTCTACAGTATTAGAACAAGAGATTTTGCAAATACACCGACAAGATTATTGGTGATTTTGCAAATTGATCAAACATTTAACATAATTTTGTAAAATTACTATTGTTTTGGTTTCTTTACAAACTGACTGGAGAATTTGCAAAAAGACTGATTTTGCAAAAAAAGTAACATATATATATATATACAGGGTGTTTGAAAACTTTCTGTACAAATTGTAATGGGGGATAGGCAACACCAAGACAAACCCTTTTCGTCTATAAGTGTATGTCCGCTGATGTCACCATTCGGCGCGAGAGGGCGCCACTGCAATTGGCTAAAAGGTGAAGTGGGCTAGACTCGCGTTTGCCGCGGGCATTCTTAAATCGGACGTAGTACGCGTAACATGTTTATTTAAAGAAGGTGCTGAAAGTTGCGACCGGTAGCATCAATGCATGCCCGACAGCGTCGAAGCATTGACCAACGTACACGTCGAAAGATTCCCGGCATTTCGGGAACAGTTCCAGCGGCGACAGCGAATCTTGCTACGAGGTCTTCTTCTGAGTAAATGGGAGTCTCGTACACGAGGTTCTTCATGTGTCCCCACAGGAAGAAATCGAGGCATGTTAAATCGGGCGATCTCGGTGGCCAGGCTACGGGCCCACCCCGGCCTATCCATCGGTCCCCAAAAGTGGCGTTCAGATAATCCTGCACATCGTTGCTGGAGTGTGCTGGGGCCCCGTCGTGTTGAAACCACATTCGTCTACGAATAGCCACGGGAACATCTTCCAGCAGTTCCGGCAACGTTTCTTCAAGAAATATCCGATAAACCCGCCCGTCGAGTCTGGCAGGCAGCAGGTACGGCCCAATCAACTTGCCATGGACGATACCCGCCCAAACATTGACGGCGAACCGTTCTTGATGAGCACGACCGTGTAGCAGTGGATTTGCGTGCCCACACGTGAGAATGTGCATGTTAAACACACCTCACGTGTGAAAACAGGCCTCATCTGAGAACGCACATAAGCCAGAAAAATTAGGCTGCACCGCTGTCTGCTGCAGAAACCAGCGTGCGAATTCCACACGAAGAGGGTAATCCCGAGGTTGTAATGCCTGGACTCTCTGACGATGAAACGGATGTAACTGCTGCTCGTGCAACACACTCCAGACCAGGTCGTGGTTCATACCGAGGATATGTGCAACACCTCGCGTGCTTGCGCTTGGATTGTCCTCAAATCGCCGTAGGATTTCTTCTTCCATGTCAGGAGTGCGCATGTTTCTCTCCCGACCAGTGTCATGCATGTTTGCATGGAATGTTCCAGTTTCTCGCAGTCGCCGATGCAAATGCGCAAACGTTTGGTGGTTTGGCACACGTCTGTTTGGGAAGCGCTGTCGGTACAACCTCACAGCAGCTCTTCCGTTTCCATTGGCAGCCCCCATACACCATATGCATGTCAGCCATCTCAGCAGTCGTGAAGCGCTCCATGTTACGCGTACTACGTCCGATTTAAGAATGCCCGCGGCAAGCGCGAGTCTAGCCCACTTCACCTTTTAGCCAATTGCAGCTGCGCCCTCTCGCGCCGAATGGTGACGTCAGCGGACATACACTTATAGACGAAAAGGGTTTGTCTTGGTGTTGCCTATCCCCATGGGCGCCCGCAGGTAGGGGCAAGGGGGGGCGCTTGCCTCCCCCTGGAAATGCCAAGAAAATATATTAAATATTTTCTAAGAAAATATTTATATCCTAAACTTGCTGAAAAGTATCCAACTGCCTCCTAAAGGGTGAAAAATTTTATTAGTGTGCATGATAAAAGGTTGCTGTCATATCTGAACTTTCTGTGAAATAAAGATGTCTTTTTAATATATATTGTAGATTAGATAAATAAATTAATAAAATAATAGGTATATTAGGCACTACATAATTATCGAACCTTTCTAAAAAAAATTTCAACCCATCAAAAAACAAAAAAACCTAGTTGGGTTGGATTTTTGCCAACCCTGAGTAGAAGGGACTGGAGAAGGTGCTCTTGAAGCAATTGGAAACGAAAATATGTTTGGTTTGAAGAAATGGTCAATTTTTGTCTGTTTTACTTTACTTTCTATCTCTCTCAATTTAGTCTTGTATGGGAGACAGGCTGATTGAATTGCACTAAAACACTTAAAGGCCCTGTCTTGTTGGGGATCCTTGTCTGTAATTTTCTTTATAGCATCACTGTAAGAAAACAGCTATTTTAAATCTTTCCTGTTAGGTCTTTTGGTGGCTCTTCAATTGATTGCTCTGGTTCATAGTCTTCAGAAACTTGTGGTGCCTCATCCATTTCAAGGATGTCATCTTCGGTTAAACTTTCATTGTGGGACTTTAATAGGTTTTCAACTTCATCTTCATTAATCTGGGGGCCCAAGTTATTGCCAATTTCTGCTATCTCTTTATTTATTTCTTTAGGTGTAGGCTCAAAACCTTCAAAATGAGGAAGCTCATGATCTGGCCATAAATTCTTCCAGGCAGAAACTAAACATTTTTCACTAACTTGCTCCCAAGCTGCTGCAATATTTGTGATGGCATCTTTCACATTGTAACTTTTCCAAATTTTGCCCCCCCTTGGAAAAAATCCTGCGGGCGCCCATGCCTATCCCCCATTACAATTTGTACAGAAAGTTTTCAAACACCCTGTATATATATATATATATATATATATATATATATATATATATATATATATATATATATATATATATATATACATATATATATACATACACGGGTTGTCCCATAAGTCCGGCATCATAGGAGAAATTCATATTTTTCTATTTCTACAAAAATTCATATTTTTCTCTTTCTACAGGCCATAATGTCTGTGAGCAAGGAAGAACGAATCCAGATAATTCTACTCATAGGAAATTGGAGTCAAAGACTTTGCAACAAGTCTGCTAACACAACTCTGTGTTATTGGCTCATGGTCTGGATGCAGTCTGTTAAATTCAGCAGTAGCCTCTCTTTGACTCCGATTTCCTATGAGAAAGAGAAAAATATGAATTATGATTTGTAGAAATAGAAAAATATGATTCTCCTATGATGCCGAACTTATGGGACACCCTGTGTGTGTGTGTATATATATATATATATATATATATATATATATATGCACTAGAATCACAAAATAACACGTGACCTTATTAATAAGCAAACAACCACAAGGAAAAGGAAACACAAAGTCCGAGCGCTTTCGTGATATATTCACATTATCAATTTACCTACGACCGAAGTGAGACTAATGGGACGATAGTTCCCTGGACTTTCGTGATCCCCTTTCTTAAAGATAGGAGTTACGTTGGCTTCCCTCCAGTCACCAGGCACCTGGCCCGTCTCCAACGATTTGTTGAAGACTGTAGCCAGGTGAAGAGCCACCCGGTCGCGCACTTCCCGGAAGACTCTCGGGAGGAACTGGTCTGGTCCAGGAGCCTTAAACGCATTTAGTTTGTCTATTCTATCAGCGACGTCTGTCGCGGTACACCGAACCCTATCCAGGCGAGCACCGTCGTGCCTGACGCCTGGCTCGGGGATGAAGCGGGTGTCCTCCATGGTGAACACTGCCGCAAAGTACTCGTTCAACACATTATCGATGTCCGCGTCGGAGGTCCGCAGCGCGCCGCTGAGAGAAAGAATATATATATATATATATATATATATATATATATATATATATATATATATATAAGCAAAGAACCACATGGAAAAGGAAAAAGAAACACGAAATCCGAGCGCTTTCGTGATATATTCACATCTTGTCCCTGAAGATGTGAATATATCACGAAAGCGCTCGGATTTCGTGTTTGCTTTTCCCTGTGGTTCTTTGCTTATTAAAAAGATCACGTGTTCTGTGATTTTATTTTATTGTATATATATATATATACAGGGTGTCCTGTAAGTCTGGACCCATAGGGAAAAATAATAAAATTACAAAATAGTCCAAAAATTTATTACATAATCTGTTCAAAGTGTCCGCCGTTGTGTCGCACACATAGTTGAAGACGCAATCTCCACTGCGACAGCACTTTCTGAATCACAGTCGCAGAAATTTCTTGACACGCCTCCACAATGCGTGCTTTAAGGTGGAAAATGTTCTGAAGTTTGACCTCGTACACTTTGGCTTTCAAGTGGCCCCACAAATAAAAATCATAATAAAAAATAATAATAAAAAATAATAATAATAAATTAATAATAATAACATAATAAAAAAATATATTATAAATCCCTATGGGTCCAGACTTACGGGACACCCTGTATATATATATATATATATATATATATATATATATATATATATATGATCATTGAACCCTTGAAGGAAAAAAATGAAATTTATTCACGATCAAGAAAATATTTTAAACTGTCGCTTAGTATTTTATAGCGAGTGTATTTATAAACTGTCGTTTAGTATTTTATAGCGAGTGTATTTATAAACTGTCGCTTAGTATTTTATAGCGAGTGTATTTATAAACTGTCGCTTAGTATTTTATAGCGAGTGTATTTATAAACTGTTACACTTAAACCCATTTAAAAGCAGGTACATGTTGAAAACTTTAAAACCAAGGACTTGAACTCGAGCCAAAAGTGACTAATGATCGAATTTCAAGGGAAACTACCAAATGTTTTTGACGCAAGCATCACAATTATTGTGTTCGACCTTCAAGATAATGTGCTTGTAATTCTACATTTAGTCATTATAATGTGTCGTCAATGCAGAGCCTTTTCATGAAGGGTTTAAAGACACGATATGGGCTGACGTAATTCTGCCGAAGTGATATTTAATCGACACGTTATTGCCAGTTCGATTAATTTGTTTGGTCGTTAGTCGTTTAGTGTCTCTATAATGTCCCGTTAACCAAACGGATATATAGGTCCGATACGATAGGCCAACCAACTAAAAAAATCAATCGTCGTTACACAAGATACATCGATAGATTGAACTTATCGCTCACCCACGCGTGGCTTTCTCGTTTCTGAACTGATTGCTTGTTGTAGTGTTCGGAAAATATAGAGGGAGTTGGTTCGATCGCTTTTGCCTGATTATTTCAGAGATAGATAATACGTACAGATATCCGCAAAGTGTTTACCAAATGGGAAATGCATTTATTTGTGGAACCATATCATCGTAAGTGTTCAAAATGTAAATTGCAAAGTTCAGTTGTAAAATTCAAAGCGCGTTATTGTAATTTAATTAATTAGTGTATTCCCTTCGGATAGACACACTTCGGCCACCTTGAATTTCGTCAAGTATCAGGTCATCCCTTAAGTAATGTCGTTTTTTAGATCGGAATTTGAAGGACATAAAAAAACTCAACTGAAACTTTTTAATCTAGTATATATTTTCCATCGGAATCAATGACATTCTGCCAACGTCCTACAAACTTTTGAATGCCATGTTTATAAAATTCAGGCGGTTTTGAGGCAAAAAACGTACAAAGACTGGTGTGCAGGTCATCTAAAGAAGTATACTGTTTCTCGTCAAGATAGTTTTGCAGACTCCTGAAGAGATGATAATCTGAAGGCGCAAGGTCTGGACAATATGAAGGATGTGGAAATTTTTCCCACCCAAGCTCCTCAATTTTTGCAGAAGTGATCCGAGCGGTATGAGGACGTGCGTTGTCGTGGTGGAACACGATTCCTTTCCGATTAATCAAAGAAGGTCTCTCTTCTTTTAGTGCAGTGTTCAATCGATCCAGTTGTTGACAGTAGACTTGAGCGGTGATTGTTTGGTTGTGTGGTAAGGTTTCAAAGTGTATTACACCACCTTTATCCCACCAAACACTAAGCAACACCTTCCGAGGGTGAAGATTTGGTTTTGGCTGTGGTGTCGCTGGTTCTCCGGCACAAACCCACTGTCGACGGCGCTTAACATTCTGGTACAGTATCCACTTTTCATCACCAGTCACTAAACGGTGCAAAAACGGATCTTGGAGTTCACGGGAATGAAGAGCTGTGCTAATGTTTACCCGCACCCTCAGATTGTCGACCGACAATTCATGTGGTACCCCATTTTCCTAACTTAGGCACTTTCCCGAGTTGTTGCAAATGTCGATGGATGGTGGACGGGGATGAATTGAGTTTCTGGGCCAATTCTTCGACAGTTGTTGAACAGTCTTCTTCAAGTGCGGCTAACAGCAGGTCATCATCAAACTCAGCAGGGCGTCCAGAGCGTGCTGCATCTGTCAAACAGCAGTCACCATTCCTAAACTTTTGAAACCATCTTTGACATTTCCTCACATGCAGAATATCGTTGCCATAAACGTCCTGAATGTTTCGCGTTGCTTCAGTAGCATTATTCCCTTTTTTGAACTCGTAAAGCATTATATGCCTGATATGCTCTTCTGATACCGCCATGTTTATGAGGGGTTCACATAAAGCAAAACACACGTCTCACTGGTCAAGGTCTGTAAAGTATGTAGCGAAACACGATAAATCTCCTCTTAGATATAACCTTCGGAAAATTTATGCTTAAACCGAGGAGGACTAGTTTAAACTTAATCTATCGTAAAAAACGACATTACTTATGGGATGACCTGATAAAATGCTTATCACGGAAATGAGGCCCGTTGAATCCAGATTGGATTTAACATTGCTGTGGAGAAGAATTTTTTTTTTTTAAACTGCTTGTGATGTAGTTGCCATAAATGGTCAAAGTATTTTGATAGGCTACGCCCTAGATTTTGAAAGAATAAATGGACCTATAGCAATCAGATCGACACTTAAAAGTAACAACCAAATCTCACCTAGTGTAATCTAACCTAACCCACAATATATTTGTCGATCAGATTTCGTAATCCCGGATTAAACATTTAAAATATTCGGTTACAAAAGGTAGTGATCAGTACATATATCTTACTCGCTTGAGTCTTACTTGATGTCTTCGAACGACGGTTCAGGATCGACCCGCGGTTGACCACTCCGCAGCATATTGCCTCATTTGCGGGGTTTGATCAAAGAGAGAGTTGGTTTTCACTCTCCTCCTGCCCTCGTAGCCATTCCAGTTGATTCTTGAAATTATTCAGGTTTGTGTGCTGAGGTTCTTCAGTTCTTTCGGCAGCACGTTAACGATTTTTGGGCCACGTAATCTGAGGGTATTTTCCATCTTCATTTTTATGGCCCCTTGTCTCACCGCAGCTGGAATAGTATAGACTCTGCCTCTTCTCTATTTCAGCGTGTTTTCTATTTCATTTCTAAAGTTTGGGACACATCCCTCGAGTATTTTCGATATGTATATTATTGTGTATAGCTCACATTTTCTTTCCAGGGAGTAGAGTTTCAGGGTTTGAAGTTGAGACCAGTAGTCTTTATCTTTCGTTTCCACTATCTTAAACGTAAAAGTCCTGTGTGTGACTTCTATATTTGCACTGTCTCATTTTCTGCGTGGGCCTACGAGTATTCAACAATACTCAATTATGGGCAGGACTAAACTGTTCCTTAATATCAGCATAATGATTGCTTTTCTGCTACGAAAGCTCCTCCAGATAATTCCATTATTTTTCTAGCTGTTTTAATTTTAATGTTATAATGTTCTCTGAATTATGCATCTGATAGCATTATTACTCCAAGTTTCCTGACCTGCGGGTTTGGTGGTGTTTGTTTGTCTTGTAGTATTTTCAGAGCTGGGCAGTATTTAAATACATTTGTGTATTTAGAACTGTATTTATAAATACATTGTTTTTCATGTATTTAAATACTTTAATGAGTATTTAAATACAATGTATTTAAATACTCAAAATATAAAAATGTAAATACTTTTACTGGTTTAATACACGTTCTGTACTAGCACAGTACGACGCGTCGACAGTGTAGTACAGCATGGTTCATGTTTCAACCAGGGCTGCCAATGCTGGGGTTTTTCCCCCAGATCTGGGGTTTTCACCCGTCATCTGGGTTTCTGGGTTTTTATTTTACAAATAGCTTGAAAACTGGGTTTTTTTTACTAATTTTGTTAATAAATTATCTAAAATAACTTTTCTATATTTATGAATGTATTATATTTAATTTTTAAGATCTAAAAATAAGCTGTTGGAAGATCAGCAGTCAATTTAACGTGTTTGAATCTCGTACGATACGTGTTTGTTTTGGTACTGTAGCTGCTTGCCTTGTCTTTGCGGCACTCGCCGGTCAGTGTAGCATTGGTGTTCTGTGTGTGTGGTGCGTTTTCGGGAGTGTTGCAGTTTTGTTCTTATACCATTTTGTCACGTTTATAAATTGTTCTTCCTTTTCACCATCATGGATGATACAACCCAAACTCCAACTAAGAAAAGGAAGTGGTACACACAATCATTTAAAAAAGAATGGCTAACAAATCCGGAATTTAGTCAGTGGCTTCAACAGGACAAGATTGACTGTGATGCCAGCTATTGTAAATGTTGTAATGCTACTTTGAAAAATGCTAACAAAACTATGCTGATCAAACATATGAATACTGTTAAGCATAAAAGTTGCTTTAGCACGAGTAAATCTAGTGTCAACATTACACAATTTATGTCAAAGAAAAAAACAACAGAGAGCGAACAAACCGCCAAAAGTGAACTTCTCTTCGCTGGATATTTTGCTGAGCATAATATACCCTTTGCCAATGTTGATCATCTCTTTGAAATCTGTAAAAAAGCATTTCCTGACAGTAACATTGCCAAAAATATATCAATGAAAAGAACGAAACTATCGTACGTTATTCAAGATGGAATTGCCTTCTATGAGAAAATGCTCTTAACTGATATCTGCAGATCACAGAAATTTTCAATTATTATTGATGAAAGTACTGACATTTCAGTTACCCAAATTCTAGCAGTAGTTGTGCGGTATTTTGATGCAACTAAACATGATGTCGTAGACTCACTGCTAGAAACGATAGTAGTAGAAAATAGAACAGCTGTTGGTCTTTATACTGCCGTGAAATCGATGTTGCAAGAAAAAAATATTCCACTTGAAAATATTGTTGGATTCGGAAGTGACAATTGTTCATCTATGATGGGTACGAAAAATGGCTTCCAAAAATTGTTGAAAAATGATGTACCTTCTGTATTTATTATGGGGTGCGTCTGCCACTCTTTCGCTCTTTGTGCAAGTCATGCTGTTTCCGTACTGCCTTCATATTTAGAGGCTTTTTTAAAAGATTTAACATCATATTTTTCCCGTAGCAGCAAGAGACAACGGGACTTCACACTGATTCAAGAAGTTACTGCAACAGCTTGTCATAAAATACCAAAACTTGCCCAAACACGATGGCTTTCTCGAGAAACCGTAATCACAGAAATATTAGAACAATTTGATGCTCTACTTCTTTATTTTCAAGCAGAATCAGAAGTTGACAAAGTTGATGGAGCCAAGAAAATTTATGATGTATTAAACAACCGCGGAACGAAACACGTTGTTCTTTCTTCAATATGTGCTGCAAAAGATAAATCTCATGAATGTTGAATTTCAATCGGAGCACTTCCGATTGCATATTTTATATTCAATGGTATCTTCAGAGTATAAAAACATATTGAGTTTCTTCATTAAAAATGAAGTATTAAATAACACTAAATTATCAGAAATTGACCCTAGCAAAGAGAGTAACTTCAAAAGTGTTAATGATGTATACCTTGGAGGTAAGGCAATGGCACAATTAATTAATGACCCTTTAGGTAATGAAAGCAGTGTTAAAAGATTTAAGACTGATTGTTTAAAATTCCTAGTGGAATTATCTAACCAAATAAGGAAGAGGTTTAATTTTAGTGAAGATGGAGTTATTGCAAAGTTAAATGTTCTGGATCCGAAGGTAGCTCATGCTCATAACACTTCTCCAACTTCCATCATTCCACTAGCTATTCATTTTCCGTCCGTTGTACCTGAAAGTAAACTAAATGACCTTGATGACCAGTGGAGGAGTTATAGTCTTATGGCAGACGAACTACTACCTTCTATTGACAACATACCAGAATATTGGTACAAATTGAGAAATATTAGAGATGGACTTGATAATCCAAAATATGATGTACTTTCCAATTTCATGACTACCTTAACTATATTACCACATTCATCAGCATGCGTTGAAAGGATATTTTCACAAGTTAATTGCGTAAAAACAAGAAACACAAACTCGTTAAAAGCAGATACCGTTAGAGATAGATTGCTGGCAAAACAGCTTATCACCAGAAAGAGTTTGGATTGCACTTCCTGGGATCCTGAAAAAACACTAATCAAGAATTTGGAAGAGGGAGCTGTAAGCAGAAGATATTTGGAGAGAATTAAACGGCAAAAAGAAAATAACGAATCGGTCACGATCAGAGGAGCAGCCGAAGAAGAGGAAGTTATAATTTGGGATTCACACATATAAAGTAAGTAAAGACTTATTTTTTTCTTTTAAATATTGTATTTTTACAATCTGGTTTTTTTTTAATCAGTATGGGTTTTTTGCAGAGTTGATCTGGGGTTTTCTCTAAAATTTCATTGGCAGCCCTGGTTTCAACGTGTCAGTTCAGTTAGTTGTGTGCCACTCTTCGTCGAAAGCGGTTGATTTCTTTATCGTGTGCGTGTCATGGCTTCAACAAGCAAATTTGTATGTATTTAAAATGTATTTAAATACAATTGATGTATTTTGTATTTAGTATCTAAATACATTCGTAAAATGTATTTAGTATTTAAATACATTTCTCCCATGTATTTAGTATTTAAATACATTCAATGTATTTATTGCCCAGCTCTGAGTATTTTGTATCCTTTATTTTGTATCTCCTTTTGGTTACCATATCTTACAAACTGTAAATTTTCCTCATTGAACATCATATTGTTGTTGAATGCTTCAATGTGGTTTTGTAAATTTTTCCAGTCTCCTCCATTTGATATTTCCTCGCATATCTTTGTCTCATCCGCGAAACACGATGCGACACTGTCATTAATATCTGCATTAATGTCTGCAATCATTTTCTAGAAACGACAAAGGAACTAATACTGTAGCTTGTGGAACAAAGCTGACGACATTCGAGATTTCAGATTTGATTCCATTTATTACCACACTGTGTTGTTGGAGTCAGAAAATTAAATATCCATCGTCCCAATTTTCCACTAATTCCATTAAGTTTGTGTGTTATATTTCCATTATCACATTTATCGAAGGTTTTAGCAAAATCTGTGTATATTATTACAACCAGTGGTGTAGTGCTGTGGGAACAGCGTTCCCTTACTTTTTTTGGTAGACGGAACGGCGTTCCCTCACTATTCAAATAAATCCGAACTTACAAATCTCTAACGTCATGAAATTGTAATTCCCACCCCTAGAAGAAATATGAGAAAGAATCATTAACTGCTTCATTTCTTTTAGCTTCGACTGAGGCAATGCTAGCCTATAAAGATCTGGTGAAACAGTCACCACGGCGTACCAGTTGTTAACTTTTTTTCAGTTAATCATTCCCGTTGTTAGCTATTTTTATTGATCGTACTGGATGTCGTATATCTAATGACACTGGAAATACTGCATCTTCAACCTTGGAATATATCCAATGCATATGACCTCAAAGTATCCCTGAAATTGGTCGTTTCAAAAGATTTCCCGGGGGGCTTACAGTGCCCCCGGACCCCCAGCTGTATGGGCTCGCCGGGCTCGCCATTGTCCCCCCCGCATCTGAGTAACACTTTCAAAATGCGTTCCCTCACTTCTTTATTTAGCACTACACCACTGGTTACAACTATATTTGACCTTGACACAATGTGTGTAATATTTTCTCCGAGTAATCTATTAACTGTTATATTATTATTATTATTATTAAAAAAGTAATAGTGTCTCTAATTGCACGTTCAAAGCGCTTTATATTATGGGAGATGTGAGAGCTTACTGACCGATAGTTCTTAGGTTGCCTCCTTTGAATTAAGGGGCACTGTTTGCGTTCTTTAATGGGAGTGGGATTTGTCCTGTCGAATGATTTCACACACACACACACACACACACACACACACACACACACACACACACACACACACACTACACTTCACTTCACTCCACTCCACTCCTTTTTGGTGTTTTGTAGCTGAAATCAAATTAACAATTTTTATATGGACTTCGTAAACAAATAGTATTTGAGAATTTGACACGACAGGAACGCAGAATTAGCGTGAGACAGGAATCATATTCTGTATAAAAAAGCTTTTTGTTTGAGGGCATTCATAATCCCATGCGAATATTTCGCCCGGAGTTGAAAATCTAAACCACATTTGGACTCGAATTTGCAACTATATATAAACCAAATGTCGTTATTCCAACTAAAAACAAAGTTATTTTCTGGCTCACCTTGAAGTTGACTGCGAAACGCATTAATTAATTCTTTAGTACAGCTTATCTCAAACAGTAAATTATCCAAATTGCTAACCAATGAAGGGTAGTTTTTATATTTGGGTCTGGTTGTCGTTACAACAGGTTTCCCTCGCCTGTGATTTTTTTTTTTTTTTTTTTCTCTTAATGTATCAAAATTTGGATCGAATATTCTGTTACGTCGTTGTTGTAAAGTGTTTTAAATATTTCGCTTACCATTCTGGTTTCTGTGGTTTCTGTGGTTTCTGAAGTATTATACATATTATGCACTCAGTACTTGAAAAATTGAAGGTGACGTATGCTGTATTATTTTATACTCTCGGACAGTTCAAGAGTAAAGTCTAGATTTATTAACATACTACGCTAAGTTTTACGTTTAATGTTGGTATTATTGATGCGAAACTTGCGCTCAATTTTTTCCCCGAGAGTTTTGTTTTTTTCAGCATTTTAGCGTTTTATCAGACATTTGATGTGAACTTGGTTTCTGAGCGCATTTTTGAGCATAGGATTTTTTCGCTGTTAGATTGTTCAGTGATATATTGTATTAAGTTCGTAGAATGAATGGATAATAATAGCATAACACCTTATTATTCACATTTAATGGAAGTAGAGGGTGATGAACTTAAAAGCGTGCACTAGAGAAAGTATAGAACAAAATTTGCAGTGCATTTTTAATGTAGAAATTATGGTTCAAATGTTTCCAAACTCGGGGATCTTTCGCTGTTCAGTCTTTTTTCGTAAGCGTAGAAAGACTTCGTTCGTGAGCTAATTTTTTAAATTTCATTTCGAATCTTGTCAGACACTTCAGCACTGAATTTCGATTTTTTGGTTTCGACTGCATATTTTGAATTTCAATTTGAATATGGTTGAATTCAAAAGTGAAAGTCAAAATTACTATTTTTGTTATTCAAAGTTCAAACAAAATCTACCTCTACGAGTATAATCTGGTGAGTCAGTCCACGCTCGCCAATAAATAATTTCATACAAAAGAATTTAAACCTTATTAAGCCAGTGAAAGCGTTACATTTACGAGCCATTTAAATTTTAAATGCAAATAAACAAATTTTGACCCATTGACTTCGGATGTAAAGCTGAAAATTTAGATGGCGGTGTTATTTTTTATAATTTATTTATTAAATTATTGTAGAAGCGTGAATGAATTTGGTTATTCTGTAAACAATGGTTATAATTATGTCAAAATTAGGTTTAAAATTCGGATGGTTCACCTTTCTGACCTTAAGGCGAAATTTAGTTCGTATAAATTGGACCTAATTCTTTAACTACGTGTAATGCGTATCCATGCAAACTGAACTTTGAAACGTGTATATATATATATATATTAGTGATGTAGCGGATGTCATTTTTTTCACATCCGCGGATGCGGATGCGGATGTTTGACTTCAACATCCGCGGATGCGGATGCGGATGTCTACATTTTCGTTATTTTTTAGGATATATTCGAGATTTGTTGTGTTTAACGTATATAATAAGTTATTATATAGAGAGCTGTAGCTATAATGTAGTATAATTGATTAATTGTACAATAATTGCTGTACTTTTCTCTGAACATATAAAATAATATCAAGCATCTAACTAATATAGAAATCAATTAGTGAATTCGTCTGCAAATAAATTCGTTATATTTTGTTGAGTTTCAGCCACAATTAGAAACCATAATTGTGTTACCAGGATGCGGGACGTGAACCCAACTCAAATGCACCCCACCGACCTCTTTCCCCAACCTCCACCCTTATAGAAAGAGATCTTTAATTAGCTTGATAACTATTTATATTAAGTTTAAAGTTTTATTAGGCATATTTATAAATGAGTAATTAAAATAAAGTAAACTAAGATGTTCATCGTTTAATGTTCAAACTTAATTATAGGAAGGTTATGCTTAAGGAACATTAATTTTTCTGCCTTTTCTGCTGCCAGTCTGTTTCTCTTTTCATCATATATTAATCCAGCACTGCTAAATAATCTCTCGCTTGGTACGTTTGTTGGAGGACAGGCTAAATGTTTCCTTGCAAGTTTACTCAAGTATGGATAGATATTCTGCGTATTTTTCCACCAACTAATAGATTGTCACATGCAGCCAGGCGTTTTTTTGGTGATAGCTCTCGATCATTTTTACTACATCTTTTGACATCGCGTAGGTCTCGTCATTGCTGCTTGACTCAAGAAACTGAGAGACAGATTCTGTGATAGATTTGCTTGTTGAAGGTGTTGGTTCTGTCACTGAAACTTTTATTCTTTTGGTGGGTGGCGAAGCGACAGATTCAAGAGATTGAAGCTCTTCAACTGCTTTGCCAAGTGATGATTTAACTCGTTCTAATGTACTAGGTGAAAATAACTTAGCTTTGTAACGTGGATCTAAGTATGCAAGAGAGTAACTTCATACAAGAACAGCCTCTCGTCTTGTCGCTTGCATCACTTTTGCGCACAATGAACTAGTTCTATTAATATAGTAGAATTTGATAATTTCCGCTTATTAATGACATTTTATCACAACGGTCCACATCCGCACGACATCCGCAGTCCAAAGTGCGGATGCGGATGCGAGAAAATGTGCGGATGTTATGCGGATGTGACCTACATTATATATATATATATATATATATATATCGCAAAACGTTACGTTCGCTCCTATTCGGTGCTATCTTTTGTATCATTTTCTTTTAACATGGAAAATGGCTACTACTTTATTGTAGATGGTTTTTGAGGGGTTCAGTTTAGGTTAGGTTAACCAAACCTAACGTAACCTAAGATGAAACAAAAAGCTGTGTGTGTAAAATCCTGAGGTCGCATGAAGTAGTAGTAGGCCTGTTCAAAAATCAACTTTTTCTTATTTTCATAGGTTTCTGTACATTTTCCCATGCTTTTTGACCTGAAAAAGCCGAAAATCACAACTATTTTGACCTAGGATGTTGGGAAGCATTGCCGCATGGAGCTTTAAATTTTCTGCCTTGAAATCGGCCAAAGCGCCAATTCCAGGGTCCCTTGAATTATGTTTTGCACTTTAACTTTTGATCTAAACAAGATAGAGCAACAAATTAGGTATCAAATGAAAGAGCATAAAATTAATAAATAATAATAATAATAATAATAATAATAATAAATAAATAATAATTAATAATAATAATAATAATAATAATTATCTATCAGTTTTCAGGAAACAACAGAAACTCAATCAGAATCTAGAAAACCATCTACAAGTTACAACTTCACAATGGCATTAAGCAAGGAGCTGAGGGAGCTCCGTGGGCGCACAGTTGATATCTCAGAACCTCCACGTACTGTCCACAGGCAGGTGTCAACTGGGCCATCTACCAGATCTCTCACTGAAACTTTCCTGGTTGGATACCCTTCAGCTTTTATCAGTGGTTCCCAGCTTCCCACCAACAGACAGGCTGAACAAAAAGGTGTTTTATCTGGCCTGTCGACATCACATCCTGGAAATCCTAGTAGGAGCAGTTTGGGAGAAGCTGTTTGGGAAGGTAAAGGGGCCAGATAATCCCTGGTTTGAGCATCTGAAGGATGTTTGGACCGACTTGTCCAAGGAAAACCCAAAGATGCTGGCTATCAACAGCAAATGGCTGAAGGAAAAGAAGAACAGTGAAGAAATACTCCAAGACATTCTAACAGCAGAAAGGCTTCCAAGAGCCGACTACAGGGAAATGGCTGAACTGACAGTCATTGTTCTTGGAGGAACGCCTCCTCGAGGTATTCACTGGAGTCGACCAGGCGCCATTCATCAGGCCAGATGGATGGCCAGAAACCTGTACTCCATGAAAATGCTGATGTTTGCAGATCAACTTGAGTACGACGAAGACACTGTATCAAAGCTGGAAAGACTCAACACCTTCCTTGCGCTGTTCTACACTCCTGTATGGATGATGTCAATGTCTGCTGCAGATGCTCCCGTGAATGATCTAAGTCTAATCCAGGACATGTTGAAGTACAAGAAAACTGACCCAGAGCTTGCTGATGCAGTACTACTTAAGATGGAAAACCACAAATGGTACCTGACGCAGGAAGTCGTGCCATTTGCCCTGTTCAGCAGTAGATTGAGTGACACATTGAAGCACGACATTGCTGCCCAGTTACATGCCACTGAGAAGCCAGACAGCTTCAGAACAGGAAAGCCTCTATTCCAGAGAGTCACAGCTAAGACCACCCTGGTTGATCTCATTGGCCCAAAATCACATTTCCTGCTGGACACACTGAACATTGGATCCGAGTGGCTTCTGGAACCTGTCACGTCTTGGCCACAGAATGAGGACTACAGAAAAGCGTTGGACTATGTTAAGAATCTGAAAGCGGTGAATGACATTGCTGAACGTGGTGTCAAGATGATGAGCGACTTTGCAAATGTCATAACAACAGATGCCAAGCAAAGGGACTATCTCCTTCAAGCTGTGGAGTTCAACAGACGCCGCTTTGACAGCTTCAAGAAACAAACTCTCAACAACTGACTGTGTAAATGTCATTATGAAATTAATCATCATGTAATGCTTTCACTTCTTGATCGATTAGACTTGTGACAAAATGTTAATCTCAAATTTGTGTCATGAATAAGGCGCCTTGTCTGCCTTGAGTGTGAGAAAACGAATTTTGTGATATTTCTGAAATCTTTGTATGTACCAATGTGCCATTTCTTGTTCCAAGACTATCATAATTGTATAAGTTAGAAAGAGGATTAAAAACACTTTAATTTGGTGCCTATTTTGTTGCTCTATCTTGTTTAGATAAAAAGTTATAGTGCAAAACATGATTCAAGGGACCCCGGAACTGGTGCTTTTGGCCGATTTCAAGGCAGAAAACTTAAAGCTCCATGCGGCAATGCTTCCCAACAACCTAGGTCAAAATGGTTGTGATTTTCGGCCTTTTCAGGTCAAAAAGCATGGGAAAAAGTACAGAAACCTATGAAAATAAGAAAAAGTTGATTTTTGAACAGGGCTAAAGTAGTAGTAATTTGATTCAGAGTTTTTAAATTAAAATCAATCCTAACGCGAGTGGAATTAAAAACAATAATAATCATTACACTGGGCAACACGTATTTTATTGAATGATATCTGACACTTGATTCTAGGTAATTTGGGTGCGCTGAATACGAATTTCAACTCGGTTTGGCTCTATCAGGTCCTGATTCTTGTCGACAGCCTATGTGCCATTTTCCAGATTTTTCAAATTAGGACTAAAAAATTAAGTCGTGTTAAATTTTTTTTCAAGTTTCATGAATACAAGCAGTTCAAACTACAGTAAAATTACATTATAACGATAGAAATGACTTAAAATAAAAAAACAAACAGATATGAAGCTTTCACTGTGGCAAAAATTTTCTTTTGTAAGACTTTCTAGCGTATTTGCTTGTTGATGGCAGGTCTCTTTTCAAGCACCAGCAGTAATCAGCCATCATGTGGGAATCCCAGCGGCCTTGGTACCGTTCCTCCATAATTTTATATCTTGGTGGAATCTCTCCCCTTGTTCGTCACTTACATCACCTAAATTACTTGGAAATTGGTCAAGATGGCTATTCAAAAAATGCATTTTTATGCTCATATTGCAACCTAACTCTTTGTAGTCCCTTAAAAGTTTTTTTACGATTTCTTCGTAGTTATCTGCCCTATAATTGCCTAAAAAGTTTTCTATCAAGTCCACGAATGAGAACCAGCCTTTTTTTTCGCGTTCATTCATGACATTAGGAAAATTGCTGTCTTTAATCATTGTTCTTATTTGTGGACCGTCGAAAATTCCCGCCTTGATTTTTTCATAACTTAAACTTGGAAATTTTGAAGTTATGTATTTGAAACACTCGCCGTTCGTATCTAAAGCTTTTACATATTGTTTAATGAGGCCTAGTTTTATATGCAGAGGAGGAAATATGATTTTATCTCTGCTCACTAAAGGTGGATTAATTACGTTTTTTTCTCCAACAGTAAGTGATGTTCGTGCTGGCCAGATTTGTTTGAAATAATGTTCTTCCTTGGCTCTGCTGTCCCATAAGCAAAGGAAGCAGGGATATTTAGTATACCCTCCTTGTTGTCCTAGCAGAAAATTAACCATTTTTAAGTCAACACATATGATCCACTCGTGCTCCCTATATTTGATAAGATTTAAAACCTTTTCTATATGTTCATACTTTTCTTCTAATTTTGTTGAGTGCCCAATCGGTATCGAGCCGTATAGATTGCCATTATGCAACAACACACACTTAAGACTTCTTTTCGAACTGTCTAAAAACAAGCGCCAATCATTTGCATCGTAAGACTCAACCCCCATCTTCTTTAACAAACCAACTATGTCGCAGCAATATACTAAACTATCCTCTGTTCTAAAATATTTAACAAGTTCTTCTCTTTTTCTGTAAAATGAAATGTATGTGTTTGAAGTAAGCAAGTTTTTCTCTCTAAGTCTTGAAGCTAAAATTTCCGCAGCCTTTTTTGGCAAATTTAGATCCCTTACAAGATCATTCAACTCGGCCTGGTTAAACTTTTGCGGATCGTTTTGACTTTCAAATACGCTGGGGTCAAAATCGGTGTCTGACTCCTCAAAGTGCATAACAATATTTTCAGGAACATCTTCAACTAATTCTTGAGTTGGCAGACCCTTAAATTTGGAATGGGGATCTCATTTGAATGTAGCACAGGTCGTATCGCGGTGTCGAAATTTGGGTACTCGATACAATGTTTATTTTTCTTAGTGAAGCCCGAAGTCTTGACAAAGCAAAGGTAGCAATCGGTCTCGTGGTTAGTAGGCTCTCGCCACACCTGATATGGAAAAAAAATTATAAAGCGTTAACAAAAGCGACGAGAGACTTGTTTTTATGAATTTTATCAAAAGTTATCACCCAAACATTTAACATTTCTATGTGTTTCAACCTTATGCAATATTTGAGATTCTTATAAACATTTTCTGTAAATTTTTGTTTATGTACCTAAGTTACAATTACATTTAGGTAAGTTACAGTATACTAGTGATTAAATTACGTAGTTTTATGAAATCATAAACTTACCATCGGAACTGCAAAAGGTATTTTTGAATCCGAACCCTTCGTCCAATGTCGCAGTCTTTCAATGCATATAGTGCAGGCTTTATGTGGAGCCCACGATTTATCTTGGTCCCCCAGTTTTATGCCAAAATAAGCTAAGTAAGCTCTTTTTACGAAGTCAGTTATATTTGCTCGTTGATGTGGAAGTGTAAAATTTCCACATATATAACAGAAGGAATCAGGGTTGTTTTTGCATTTGAACTTTCTAGTGCTTGATGACATATTGCTTGATTGTTCTGCCAATTTGTAAAGGTATTTAAAGCCCTTAATTCGTATAAATTTAAGAAAATCTGAAATATAAACACAAAAATTAGTTTAAATAGGTACTTATTATGAAATAGGTACTTACAATCTATGAAATTAAACTAGAAACACGGATGAGTAGGTACAATATAAATTACGTCTAATTAAATCAACTATATTAAATCACGATGACAAAATTACTCACTAAATCATATGCCAATTCAAAATTATGTTAATGCCCAAACTTAATTAACTAACTCGACTGACTGACTGACTGACTGACTGATTGAATTGACTGATTAACTCTGGAAACGAGTCGCTTTTATATATTTTAGTTGTCCCTCTAGAATACTCTACAGAGAACAGGAACGCTCGAGAAAATTTTAGAATTCTATGATATTTTTAGCTTAATTTACTAATATTAAAATGGGTTAAAAATGACAAAATTAAAAATATTTTTAGGGTGTTACATATAAAAATATACATAATACAACAATACCATAACAATAGGTACAAATACCTAGATAAAAACCTAGTTGCATAATGTGTAACTGCAAAAAGACTTAGCGAGTATTGAGAAAAAAACCTTTTTATGAATACGACGAAAGAGGAGGGGTGTTGAGCAAAATCAGGACCTGATAGAGCAAAACCGAGTAAAAATTCGTGCTCAGCGCACCCAAATTACCTAGAACTAACTGTCAAATCTAATTCAATAGACAAAAAGTTGAAATTTGTTCCCCAGTGAATTATAGATGGTAAAAAAAGTGCATTCTCTGAACTTTTTAATGAACACACCTCCCTACCCTAACGCAAGCATTACTGATGAAAAATTTGAAAAAAAATAAAAATAAAAATAAAAATAATAAAAGACCACATGTTGGAGCTAATATAACTGTAATGACCACCGACGAAAATGTTGTTGTTATTGTTGGTTAGCCGATCAATCCACCCTGATCGAGCAAGCCGGCGGCACGCAGGTAACTGATCGCCCTCTCTGGAGTGGACCAGAGGTTCAGCGCACTAGTGATGTTGTGTTGTGTTAGAGCGGTGTAGTCTGTCATAATGTGTTCAATTGTTTGTGGTGTGTCCTGGCACATGTGGCAGGTGTCGTCTGTGGAGTTTCTAGTCTGTGTTTATATGTCTGTAAGTTGGGGTGATGTCCACACCGGAATCGTGCTAAGTTAACTCGGTTCGATCTGCTCAGGCTAGTCTCTGACCTGTCAGTGGGTGGCGGCTTCGCACCTAGGACCGCATTCGGACCGAGTCGTGTGTGTGTGTGTGTTTTCTGTACTGTGTGATGTCTGCGGGTGTTACCTTGCTAGTGCGAGGTGTTGGTGCATGATTGTACCTGTAGTAGCAAGGGTGTTGTGGGTTAGTTGTCGCTATTGCCATGAATTGTGTTCCCCTCATGTCTAAATGTTCCCTAATTTTCAGTATTTTTGTTTGTGTGAAGGTGTTCTATTGGTGTGTTTTGAGTACATCCTGTAATGATACGAAGTGCACGCAGGTAACCGATCGTCCTCTCCAGAGTGGACCAGAGGTTCAGCGCACTAGTCATGGGGTGTTGTGCTAGAGGGGTACACGGTACAGTCTGTCATAATGTGTTCAATTGCTTGTGATGTGTCCTGGCACAGGTGGCAGGTGTTTGTGGAGTTGTCTAGTCTGTGTTTATATGTCCGTAAGTTGGGGTGATGTCCACATCGGAATCGTGCTAAGTTAACTCGATCCGATCTGCTCAGGCTGATCTCTGACCTGTTAATGGGTGGCGGCTTCGCACCTAGGACCGCATTCGGACTGAGTCGTGTCAGTGCTTTGTGGGTTAGGGGTGTGTGTGTCGGGGGGGCGTGGTATGGAATGGAGTATTTGGTTATAATATGTCTCTGGTGTTACCTTAATGGTGCGAGGTGTCGGTGCATGATTGTACATGTAGTGGCAAGGGTGTTGTGGGTTGTCGCTGCTGCCATGAATTGTGTTCCCCTCATGTCTAAATGTTCCCTCACTTTCAGTATTTTTGTTTCTGTGTGCAGGTGTTCTATTGGTGGTGTTTGAGTGCATCCTATAATGATACGAAGTGCGTTGTTTTGTATTGTCTGTAAGGTGTTTGTGTGTGTTTGAGATAATGGGTGCCCAGCATGGGCTAACATAGTCCATAACTGAGCGAATATATTGTTTATATGAGTGATGTTTCTAGCTGGTGTCCAAAGTTTGTGCCTGTTAGTACCCTAAGCGTGTTAAGTCTGTTTTCAATGTCCTGAATGTGGTTTGCAAAAGATAATGATGCGTTGTATGTGACCCCAAGTATTTTGGTCCAGTGAGTGTGTGGAATGTTGGTGTTTAGTGTAAGCTGTGGAGTTATCTGGTGTTCTTTTGTGTTGCTTGTTAGCAAGGTGATGGTTGATTTTGTGGGCGCTACTTTGAGTCTATTGTGTGTGTGTGTGCCACTCTGTGTACTGTTTATGTATGTTTGTAGGTTATTTGTAGCGGTGTCGATGTTGTTGTGGGTGGATGTTAGAGTGATGTCATCTGCATATGATGATAAGGTAAGCTTGTTATCTATGGGTATTGGAATGTCATGCATGTATAAGTTGAACAGTGTTGGTGAGATAACAGAGCCTTGAGGGGACCCCGTTCGGAAAACGCTTGGTTTTGGATGACTTGCCATTAAATGTGACATGAGTATCTTCCTGAAAGGTAGTTGCTCAGCCACCTTTTGGTGTTATTGTGCATGTTTGTTTTGTTTATGAGAGGGAAGCGTGGGATAGCATCAAATGCTTTACTAATGTCTATTGTTGCTAATAGTATACGTTGAGCTGGTCGTCTGGAGTTGATGCTATCCATGATGTGCTGCGTGAGGTTAGTGAGTAATGTCATGGTTTAGTTGGGAGGTCTGAATCCATGCTGAGTAGGTGATAGTAGTATGTGTGGGTTGGTGATTTGTAAGATTAGTCTTTCTGTTACTTTGGAAGGTGTGCGAAGTAAAGTAATTGCGTCTGTTGGAAGCTGGTTCTGTTGGATTTTTGTTTGGTTTGAGTAGTGTAATAATTTTACCTTGTTTCTATATGTTAGGAATAATACAGTGTTGGTATGAGTATGTGCTGATGTTTGTGAGAGCTAGTATTCCTTGTGGGCCGTGTTTAAGGTGTATGTTAGATATGTTGTCTGGTCCAGTACTGTAGCCTTCGAATTCTTAATGTTTTTGATGATCTTGGTGGTCTGGTCTGTATTGAAGGGTGTAATGGTCGTGTCGAGTCTGTAAGTTTTCTTGTGTCTGGCTGTTTGTCTGTCTGCGTGTTTCTGGTTGTTGTTGTCTGTTTAGGTGACTTATCTTTGCGTAGTGATTAACTAGAATGTTCGCTTGTTGTGTATATGTTGGGATATTATTTTGGTTGCGACAGATAGCCGCGTGTGAGGTGTGAACGCCGCTGTTAGAGTAGGTAATGCTGTTTATAGTCTTGTATAGCCTGGATGTAGCTATACATGTTTATGATGAGTGTGCTGTTTAATGTGGTGAATTGTTCTTCAGTCTGTATTTTGAACTGTTCCCAATCAGCTTTCTTGTTATTTCTGTAAGTGTGCCGAAGGCTGTTGGGGCAGAGTGTAGAACGTGTTATAATGATGATGGGCAGGTGGTCTGATGACAGTTGTTTTTCTGTTCTCCAGTGTGTATGTGTTGCTAGTGAGGGAGAACAGAACGTTATGTCTGGGGAGGAGTTTGAGTATCCTGCTTGATGTGGTATTTGTGTATGTTCTTCTTTGTTGTTGAGAATGAAAAGGCTGTTTAGTTGTGTGGCTATGTTGGCACTTCTAGTGTTGTTTTGGTTGTGCAGGTACCAACTAGTGTCTTTAGCGTTGAATTCTCTTCCTAAGATGGCATTAGTGAGAGAGGTTAGATAGTGTAACTGGATTGTAATTGGCTGGCACCTGGAGTGAACTGTCTGGTAGGATGTAAATGTTGATGAGTGTGGTGGTGTGTTGTGCGCTTGTTTTAATGTTAACTGCCTGTATTTCTATCGTGTTATCTGCTTGGATTGTGTTTGTAATGTTTTGGGTGGCATCAGTGTAGCTAATGCTGTTACGTATGTAAGTGATGAATCCACCCCCGTGATCTCCAGTACGATCTTGACGGATCGCCGTGAAGTCAGGGATGGTGGGTGTTTTGTGTGTGCGTTTTAGTTTCGTTTCTTGTATAAGTGCTATGTGAATGTTTTTTGTGTCCGAATTCCATTACAGTAGCTGCATGATTTTGTGAGGCCATCTACGTTGTACTGTAATATGTTAATATGCTTCTGTATGTGTCTCATGGTCCTATTGTTTCTGTCTTTGTGTATGGAGACGTGTGTAAGTTGTAGTGGGGCCTGGATTAGTCTTAATGCCGCCGGAGAGTAAGAGTAGTCCGTGGAGCACGTCCGGCACGCAATTGCTCCCTGTAAATGAAAAAATAGCACGCTGCTATCGGTCCAAAAATGTAGGAGGAATTTGGTGATTTAGGATATATATATACGAGGGTGGGCTGAAAAGCAATGCCTCCACTTGAGTTATTCTGGATTGTGTAGAAGTAGCCAGATAAAACCGGTTTTGTGTTATAGCCTAATAGCCTCCACTCATTTCACGGGCTGGTTCATTATCGATTACAATGAAAAGGAGTAGAGACGTTCGCTTAAAGCAACGTGCTGTAATTGAATTTTTGACCGCGGAAAGTGTTGCTCCCACAGACATTCATCGGCGAATGCAAGCTGTGTACGGCAAACAGTGTGTTGATGTGAGTACCGTTCGATGTTGGGCGAGGCAGTGTAAAGGAGAAGCAGGGCAAGATGATTTGAGAGACAAACCCCGAAGTGGAAGGCCTGTAACGGCAACCTACGAGTCTCATCGGAACTACGTTGACGAACTGATTCGTGGAAATCGTCGCATTAAACAAAATGAAATTGCTGCAATGCTCGATATCTCCAAAGAGCGAGTGGGACACATTATCAGTATTCTCGGTTACCGGAAGGTCCGCGCCAGATAGTTGCCTCGCATGCTCACTACCGAGATGAAAACTTAGAGAAAATCTGCAGCGCTTCGAAAATGAAGATTAATTTCTGCACAGCATTGTGACAGGAGAAGAGACGTGGGTCCACCATTATGACCCTGAAAATAAACGGCAATCCATGGAATATCTGCACAAAAATTCATCAATTTTTTTTCACCAAAAAAATTCGAAGTTAAAAAATCGGCTGGAAAAGTGATGATGATGATTGTTTTTTGGGATATCAATGGTGGTGTTCTCGAAGACTTTATGGAAAGAGGGACAGCAATCAACCCCGTTCGTTATATTGAAACTGAAGAAGTTGAAAAACGGATCAGGAAGGTTCGCACCAACAAAAACGCAGTCATTGTTCACCATGACAACGCACGGCCTCACACCAGTGTTCAAACGCGAGAAGCAATTGAGGATCTGCAATTCACCATCTTGCCGCATCCACCATATAGCCCCGATTTAGCACCATGTGATTTTCACCTCTTTCCTAAACTTAAAGAACATCTCCATGGAAATCGCTATAAGTCTGACGAGGAAGTTAAGGTCGCTGTGAAATTTTGGTTTCGCAATCAAAGCTCCGAGTGTCAAAAACTCCTTTATCGTTGGCGTAAATGTATCGAGGTAGAGGGTGATTTTATAGAAAAGTAAATGTATCGTTTTGATAAAATTCTTCAACCCGTTTAAAATTTATTTGAGTGGTATATACCTCGTATAGTGATGGTATAGTGGTTAGCATCGCTAACTATAAATCCATCGGCCCCGGGATCGAAACCCGGTGACGGTAGGCGGCGCGCAGTAAAACCCAGCTGTTCATCCTTCCACACAATAAAAAAATGAAAATTGGTCGGTAGATAAAATGGGTACCCTAGGTAGCCTAGTGGTTACACGTTGGGCTACTTGTGGGGCGTGGTTCGGATTCCACGTTAAACTGTAGGTTTGAGGTGGAGTGACAAGCTTGACCTTCGTCAGGATGAACAACTGGGGCGGAAGCAAAACCAAGGTTAACCAAGGTTATATATACGGGGTAGTAAACAATGATTGCCTCCTCCCCCCCCCCTGCATAGATGAAACTAATAGAGGTACAAAAAACTGATTGTTGCATTTTTTAGACAATTTAATTCTACGTCTAACCAAAACCACTCAATAGTTGGCGTTGCCTCCTTGTGCTTGGCGGACGGCTTCAAGTCGACAAGGGTAGGAGGTGAGGAGTGACTCGAAAAGGTCAGTGTCGTACTCAAGATTTCGGAAGATTGTTTCGATGTGCTGCTCCATGGTCCGGCGGCAGAATCAGGTGGCTGGTGGTTCAGCAAGCATCAGGGATTCCACTCGGTCTTTCAGGATGGATCCTGAAAGATTCTGCCGCCGGACCATGGAGCAGCACATCGAAACAATCTTCCGAAATCTTGAGTACGACACTGACCTTTTCGAGTCACTCCTCACCTCCTACCCTTGTCGACTTGAAGCCGTCCGCCAAGCACAAGGAGGCAACACTAACTATTGAGTGGTTTTGGTTAGACGTAGAATTAAATTGTCTGAAAGATGCAACAATCAGTTTTTTGTACCTTATTAGTTTCATCTGTGCAGGGGGGGAGGATCATTGTTTACCACCCCTTATATATATATTCGTTAACCTTGGTTTTGCTTCAGCCCGAATTGTTCATTCTGATGAAGGTTAAGCTTGTCACTCCACCTCAGACCTACAATTTAACGTGGAATCGGAACCACGACCCACCACGGGTTGTCAGAAATTACAAAGTCCTTGCCTGGACTCGATTTCACGACCACCCGATTAGCAGCCCAGCGTCTTAACCACTAGGCCACCCAGGGTACCCATTTATATACCAACCTATTTTTTCTGGAAGGATGAGCAGCTGGGTAAGCTACGCGCCGACTGCTTTTGTCGGGAGTCGAACCTGGGGCCTGTGGATTCGTAGTCAGGGATGCTAACCACTGATATATATATATATATATATATATATATATATATATATATATATATATATATATATACACCCTTTCCTTTCAACTTTTCAAAGGTTCCGCGCGATGATTCCTCATTTCACGAAGGTCAAGCTTGTCGCCCCCTCCTCTCGAGTTGGCCTGGTGAAGTAGAGTTGGTTTCTTGTACTCTCCACCTCACATAGCCAGGTACGCCCGGCTCATCGGGGATTGTTCTGAGCCAGGCGTCTAATCTTCTTTTGAAGATGTCTCCTGCAACATCATTTGTGTTCCTTAGGTCTTTGGGCAGCTGATTAAACAGTTTTGGTCCTCTCACAACAAAACTAATTTCTTTCAGGGTTAAGGATGTTCCCTGTCTCACCTTTAATTTGGGAACACGACAAAGTCTTCCTTTTCTACTTTCCACCGTTGTTTGGGGAGTTACAGGGTTCAGAGTAAGGTTAGGGACTAGTTTCTCCATTATTTTTCAAGTGTAAATAATGGTGTATAGGTTTAGTTCGCGTAACCTTTCCCAGTAATTTAGTTCTTTGCACCCATTGATCTTGGCTGTGAAGCTTCTCTGAATCCCTTCTAGCTGTCTAATGTCTTCTTTTTTATATGGGGATGTTCGGACCGAGCAGTATTCCAATTTGGGTATGATCCCTTCGTTTAAAGGTTCTCAATATCTGCCCCGTTGCTCTCTGCTCTGTTTACTGTTATCTTATTTTGTGTTTCAAATTTCGCATCATCAGTCATTACAACCCCTAAATCTTGCTCTAGAATTTTTCTGAATTTCCTGCCCATTTTGGGTAAAATATTCCGTGGATTTTAGTTCTTCTCTTTTTCCGTACCGTAACAGCTGAAATTTCTCAGTGTTAAACTTCATATTGTCTTCCGTCCACTTGTAGATTCTGTTTGTCGGTTTGTAGAGATCCTATATCTTCTGGGCTTCTTATTTTTCTACTGATCTTTGTGTCATCAGCAAAGGATGTTACTGTGCTGTTTCTGGTAACGTCCTCATCTATGTCAGTTAACATGATTATGAAGAGCTGATATATATATATATATATATCAAAACTATTGACTTCTCCTTAGGGAAACGGAGCTTACAGATGAAAAGAAGAATCAACACAACGGCAAACATTTTCATTTATTTGTACATCAGACGTTTCGACAAATCTTTTGTCATCATCAGTGAGTTAAGTCTTAAAACCTTAAAACAAAATTGAAAAGTGAAAGTTACATCAATACAATATTAAAACCATTAAAATTAAAACCTTAAAGCAAAATGAAAATTGCATCAATACAAAATTAAAATCATTTAAATTTTATCACTATAAAAACTAAAATTAAATTAAATTTCATCACTATAAAAACTAAAATTAAATTACCTCAATAGGTAAATACACAATGTTTACATCCACCTCCATACTTGGCAAAGTCTAAGGGAATACTGGATGGTCAGAGGATTAGAAAGGATATGTCTGTGAAAACGGTTGGTTAGTTTAAAAGAGTTGTAATTTGTAGGATGAGCTATTATTATTAAGGGAGGGTTTGTTTCTATAGATGTACAAAGATTCTAAAATTCGGAGTTCTGTACGGTTATTGGATCTAGTTAAAATTTCAAACTGAGTTTTGTGAAGGGGATGGTCGTTTTCATTACTATGGTTTCTAATTGCGGATTGTGGAGGGCTACTGAGGGGACGGTTGGTACGGACTGACAAGCCCAAATGTTGAGAAAGGCGCACCTCCAGTTGGAGTTGAGTGCTGCCAATATACGCAGCCTTACAGCTGTCGCACGTGTATTTGTAAACAACATTGGGGCATACAGTTTTGGGGAATTCATCTTTGAACTTTAAAAAATTTGATAATTTAAGTGGGTTGACGAAGGCGAATCTAAAATTTATTTGGGGATAACTAGACTTGAGTAGTTTGGACAGTACTTTATTAACAATTACTACCCTTCTCATCTATTCGATAACCAATTAAAGAAATTTTTAAATAACACTTTTGATACTAAACTCCCCATAACTACAGTACAAAAAGAAACCAGATATATTAAATTACCTTTTTATGGTTATTTATCATTGCGTATTCGAGGTGAATTGTCCAAACTACTCAAGTCTAGTTATCCCCAAATAAATTTTAGATTCGCCTTCGTCAACCCACTTAAATTATCAAATTTTTTAAAGTTCAAAGATGAATTCCCCAAAACTGTATGCCCCAATGTTGTTTACAAATACACGTGCGACAGCTGTAAGGCTGCGTATATTGGCAGCACTCAACTCCAACTGGAGGTGCGCCTTTCTCAACATTTGGGCTTGTCAGTCCGTACCAACCGTCCCCTCAGTAGCCCTCCACAATCCGCAATTAGAAACCATAGTAATGAAAACGACCATCCCCTTCACAAAACTCAGTTTGAAATTTTAACTAGATCCAATAACCGTACAGAACTCCAAATTTTAGAATCTTTGTACATCTATAGAAACAAACCCTCCCTTAATAATAATAGCTCATCCTACAAATTACAACTCTTTTAAACTAACCAACCGTTTTCACAGACATATCCTTTCTAATCCTCTGACCATCCAGTATTCCCTTAGACTTTGCCAAGTATGGAGGTGGATGTAAACATTGTGTATTTACCTATTGAGGTAATTTAATTTTAGTTTTTAGTGATGAAATTTAATTTAATTTTAGTTTTTATAGTGATAAAATTTAAATGATTTTAATTTTGTATTGATGCAATTTTCATTTTGCTTTAAGGTTTTAATTTTAATGGTTTTAATATTGTATTGATGTAACTTTCACTTTTCAATTTTGTTTTAAGGTTTTAAGACTTAACTCACTGATGATGACAAAAGATTTGTCGAAACGTCTGATGTACAAATAAATGAAAATGTTTGCCGTTGTGTTGATTCTTCTTTTCATATATATATATATATATATATATATATACACACACACACACCTTGGTGATGTAGTGGTTTGCATCCCTAACTACGATTCCACCGCCCCGGGTTCGATTCTCAGTGAAATTAGAAGATTGGTGTGGTAGTGGTAGCTTATTCCTGGTAATTCCTATGTATCCTTGTGTATGTAAGTGATTTGAGTGTCGTCATTCGTGAGTTCAAGCATCGAACCCACCGTATGGAGGATGGGAAATTTGTTTTTATTTAGATAATATAATTAGACATTAAGTACGTGATATGGTAATTTTTTGCAACTTTTCATTGGGAGAATCTTCCAACTTTGACAAGAGTCGAGCACACACGCCTCTCTTCTTCTCATTGTGATTGGTTAGTTCGTGTCGGGCCGTTAAGGTGGGAGGTCGCGTTTAGTATCAGTGGAAATGTAGAACAGAACGGGTTTCTCTTAATTTCTCACTGATCAGTTGTTTGAACAGTGCAAGTTTAATCAATTTTTTACGTTCAGCTCTTCTTTGTATAAAAAGAACTGTTAATATATTCCAATGGAAAGCGTATACACTTTATTTAACATAGCCTGTGAATTTACGTAAGCCAATATAAAGAATGAACCCAGTGGCCCTTTTGAAAATCTAAGTATAAAACCGTATAATATATATTTATATATGTATCATAAGGCCTACCCTTTAGTTAGAGTATTCATACTGAATTTGTTCCGTATTGACCAATCAGAATGTGAAACGTATCGTTTGCAAAAGTTTTTTCCGTGTTACGTTTGCTGGCTTTGATTTTTTTTTTTTTAATAATTCAAACAAGGTGTAAACCTAGATGATGATTTTACGCGTCTCGAATTTCTAACATCTTTTGAAAAGTAAATACAATTTGAAGCGACTTTCGAAGTTTGTCGAACTCGTAATTTAAATTAGGAAAATTAAGTAGGACAAGCGTTAACCTATTCAAGTTCCTTGATTGGCCCGATTGACTTCGTTTTCCAAGTGTAATGGAATGCGGGCGATAAGCTAAATACGAGCTTGGCACATTTTTCCTTTCGAGTTGTTTATTGTTTCAAACTAAACTAATTGCATTCAAGACATAACACACTCGCTGGCCTTTTCTTCACTTGATATACAGAAGGTTGACAAAATTAAATAAACTCCTTCGCTTTTTCCATAGTATTTGATTTGATGATAAAAGTCTGTAAATAGGATAGTAACGAATTCATTGAATGAATATAGTTAGAATCATGTTGCTTTTCCCTTTTGCATTATGACACGTTCTGGCATTCCAATGATAAACTTTGCCATTTGTTCTTGAAGACAATCATCGTCCCCGTGTCTATTTACTTTTGTCAGTCCTCTGTAAGTTTTAGTTTTTAAATAAGAATCATCGCGAATGGTTTCCAAGTTTACGTATAAATTATGATGATGTGCCATTTTAAAATGATTGGTCTCGTGGTCTACGTAATCAAATTCCATTGGTTGGATTGGTAATAATTTCCCACATCACTTTTCAATGAACTTGCCTTAATGGGCGTTGCCAAAAAAATGGCCGGCCCAAAATTATGTATTTACAAAAGTTAAATAATTGCTAGATGAATTAATTCTAGACTCGTAGGTAACGTAATTAACCCTTATTTCATAAACATCATAAATTGAACCGAGATTATGAAATAAGGTAAACCCCAATTTCATAACGATGGTAAATTATATCAAGGGTATATTTTGCCCAGATATTGAAATAAGGGTTAATGAGGATTCAAACATCGGACCTACAGTATATATACTGTATGTAGATGTGTACTGTATAGGGGTATCGTTCGATAATTACACAGGCCTGGGATGGTTTTGTTGTCCGAAATATTTTATCACTTTATAGTAATTTTTGCACGCTGAATTCCGAAAATATTATTTATTTTTCGCCATCACGTACAGATTTTTCACAAAATGTCATATTACATATGTAAGTAATTTTCATTAAAATTGACTCAATTAAATTTTGATTAAAAACTACTGCCTATAAATGCTTCCAGATCAGAAGTGACGTCATAGCGTCTTCGAGAACGTTCGAGAAACGCACCGCTAGTATATAAGTAATTGACAAGCCACAAGATGAGTCATTCTGTCGAGTGCGTGACTATATTTCTCTTTTGAAATTTGTTTATTTGTCGCTATGGCAACCAGAGGGTGTGTAAATAGCCCAAACATTTTCTGTTATATTTGTGGAAAATTTACTGTGAAAAAACAAAGGCGAGATATTACAGACTTCGTCAAGAAAGCATACTATGCGTACTTCGGAATAAAACCTGGGGATCAAGACAAGTCATGGGGTCCACATAAAGTTTGCAGTGTTTGTGTTGAACAACTTAGACTGTGGAGTAAAGGTAAAAAGGATTCTTTACCTTTTGGGATTTCACTGGTCTGGCGTGAGCCTAGAAATCACAGCAATGACTGCTATTTTTGTTCATGTAACGTGCAAGGCTACGATACTAAAAATAAAAAGGAAATTTCTTATCCAAACTTTCAGTCTGCTGTGAGACGTGTTGCTCATGGACCTGGTATACCTGTACCTACTAAATCAAATACTCTTGATATAATTTCATCTGATTCGGTGTCTGATGACGATGGAAACGATGATATTGATTGTTTTCAAACCGAAACGTCTGGTGAACCCAAATTGTTTACACAAAGTGAACTTAATGATTTGGTAAGAGATTTTTGTCTCCCGAAGGATTCTTCAGAGATTTTGGGATCCAGACTTCGTGCAAAGAACTTGCTTTCTCCCGGGACGTCATTTTACTGGTACAGAAATCGAGAAAAAGAATTCATCCAATATTTTTCTCGAGAAAATTCACTGGTATATTGCAACAATGTTTCGGAACTAATACTTAAGCTAGGCGCTGCACGGCTGCAGTCTCTGGCCCAATTGAATGGAGACTTTTCATTGATTCCTCCAAAAGAAGTCTAAAAGGCGTCCTCCTTCACAACGGTAACTTGTATGCAATGCATCCATTCCTGTGGCTCATTCGGTTGACTCGAAGGAAACGTACGAAAATCTTGAGATCCTTCTTGCTAAGGTTAAATACAAAGAACACAGTTGGCTACTTTGTGGAGACTTAAAAGTGATTCGTATGTTGTTAAGTGAACAACCAAGTTATACGAAGTTTCGGTGTTTTTTGTGTGAATGGGATAGCCGAGCAAGAACTCAGCACTGGCTAAAAAAGGAATGGCCACGCTAAGTCAACCTGACACTTGGTTCTAAAAACGAATATTGAACGTGAAAGTTTGGTTGACACCAAGAAAGTCATTTTACCTCCGCTTCACATAAAATTGGGCTTGATGAAGCAATTTGTTAAGGCATTGGACGAAGATGGAGATTGTTTTAAGTATCTGTGTGGTAATTTCTCAACTCTTTCGGAAGCAAAATTGAAAGAAGGCATTTTCGTTGGTTCCCAGATTAGAAAACTGACTTTGGATGAACACTTTGAAAGAACAATGAACAATCTTGAAAAAGAAGCGTGGATTGCTTTTAAAAATGTTATCAGCAAATTTTTGGGGAACAACAAGGACTCAAATTACCAAAACATCGTGAACAACATGCTAAATAAGTTCAAAGAGTTGGGTTGTAATACGAGTTTAAAATTACATTTCTTACATTCACACTTGGATTACTTCCCTCAGAATCTCGGAGCACTCAGCGAAGAACAAGGAGAACAGTTTCACCAAGACATCAAAGAAATGGAGAAGAGATATCAGGGAAGGTGGGACATCAGCATGATGGCTGATTTACTGCTGGATGTTGAAACGGGATACTCCAGAATTATTACATAAAAGAAAAGGAACAGCGTGTACATTCGAGACTAAAAGAGATCTCCCAAGAAAACTCAGGACAAATAAAGAGGAATATGTAATTGACGTTAGTAGTCTTCTTTCTTTTTAAAGTTGTTTGCATTTGTAATTAGTATAACAAAGCGAAATAGGTACCTAGTGTAAATTGAATTAAATATTTATTTATTTATATGTTGTTTTTTCCCTTCCAATTTGCAGAAAATCCTTACGTGATAGAAAAAATAGACACCTTATTCGAAATGAGCGTAGTTGAATTATATAAAATCAGTTATTAGTAAGAAAACAACTCTTACGAAGTTCTCATTCGCAGGCCTGTGTTATTGGTGTCGTACCATACAGTTGTAAAACAATCTTCTGTTGTATCGAAAATGAGTTGATCGACGTTGGCAATTTAATATTTCATCATGAGAATGAAACCTAGTTAGATTTTACTGTTCAATTGCTTCACAATAACTACATTTTGTGTTGCAAAAAAAAAGACCATTGTTACAGCAAGCCGGTGTCATAACTGTAGTAAGCTTAATAATTCCAAGGCTTACGTCTTACGTTGAATTAGAGGAAAGATATATATATATATATATATACAGGGCGTCCCAAAAAAATGTATACACACTTTAAATACTTATAAAGGCAGTGTTTATTAAAATACATTTCATTTTCAAAATGTAATAGAATCTACAGACATTATTTAATTGTTTTGTCAACGCCTGTTTTCAAACTGACGTCCGTTCTGGTCCAGGCACTGCTGATAACGCGAAGCAATGGAATCGCAAACATCACGAAACATTTCGTTTGGTATTTGTGTGCATTCTCGTTCAATGGCTGCTCTGAATTCAGCGATTGTTGCAGGTTTTATAGCGTAGACTTTGTCTTTTAAGTATCCCCATAAAAAAAAGTCTAGTGGTGTGAGGTCTGGTGAACGCGGAGGGTATTCTACGAAACCCCTTCGTCCAATCCACATCCACATCGTGCCAAGTACCACTCGCAATACTCCACTCTTCGGTCCGGATCATCATCATCTTCATTAATAGCATGGACTAATCTTGGAATGTAACTTTTCCATTGACAGCGCTTCAAAATGCGTTGGACAGACGATTCTGAAATTCCTACCTCACGACTCGCTTGCCGCACAGATTTTCTTGGACTTTGGTGATACGTTTCCAGTACTCTTTCTTGCTTTGTGGGGCTTGTCGATGTCCGTGGTCTTCCGGAACGCTTCTTGTGGACATTCTGAACAGTTCCATCGGCTTCAAACTTATCTCTAATTCGAGTGATGGTAAGTCGCGTTGGTGGATCTGTTTGAAACTCCCTCCTAAACTGTCTTTGCACTTCAACTGCGTTTTCACACTTCCAGTAGCATTTTAGAATGAATTTCCTTTCTTCAAAGCTTAGTCTGACTGCCATTATTAATTCTAATGGGTTTAACTTGGAAAGAAAGAAACATCAATTGAGCTATCAGCTGTTAAAGTGTGTGTACATTTTATTGGGACGCCCTGTATATATGTATAATATATATATGTGTGTGTGTGTGTGTGTGTATATATATATAATATATATATATATATATATATATATATATGAAAATTATTTCACGAAGGTAACACGTGAAAAATATTTATGATGAATAAAACCACGAAGGAAAGGAAACACAAAATGGTGCTCAAGCGCTTTCGTCTAATGACATCCTCAGGAACACTGAAGTATATAAAAAGGTTAAGCCTATATATAGGTTACAGAAAGAAAAAAAGAAAAAATAAATAACATACATACACACAAACACACATATATATATATTATACATACATATCTATATATACAAATACATACATACATACATACATACATATATATACAATAACAGAGAAGTAAAAATAATCAAAAATTAAAAATTAAAACCTTAAAGGATTACCAATGAGGCGTACAGATTGTAAGGAAAAATATCGATTTTAGCACAAGATCAAATGGATTATAAAAATACAAATTTATACTGGAACTCTGCCGGGTTTTAGCACAATGCTGCCTATGGTCAGGTTTCGATATAAAAAAAAAAAAAAAAAAAAAAAAAATGCAAATTAAAAGTTAATCGATTTTTAGCACAAGATCAAATGGATTATAAAAATACAAATTTATACTAGAACTCTGTCCGGGTTTTAACATATTGCTGCCTATGGTCAGGTTTCGATATATAAAAAAATAAAATGCAAATTAAAAGTTAATAAAGTAGAAGACAAGTTTACCAAAGATTTAATGTTTTACACTTCTTATCTAAATCTGCTTAAAGGAATTCAACATAACAGGTCTTTTTCAACTCGATCCTGTTATGTTGAATTCCTTTAAAGCAGATTTAGATAAGAAGTGTAAAACATTAAATCTTTGGTAAACTTGTCTTCTACTTTATTAACTTTTAATTTGCATTTTATTTTTTTATATATATCGAAACCTGACCATAGGCAGCAATATGTTAAAACCCGGACAGAGTTCTAGTATAAATTTGTATTTTTATAATCCATTTGATCTTGTGCTAAAAATCGATTAACTTTTAATTTGCATTTTTTTTTTTTTTTTTTTTTTTTTATCGAAACCTGACCATAGGCAGCATTGTGCTAAAACCCGGCAGAGTTCCAGTATAAATTTGTATTTTTATAATCCATTTGATCTTGTGCTAAAAATCGAATTTTTCCTTACAATCTGTACGCCTCATTGGTAATCCTTTAAGGTTTTAATTTTTAATTTTTGATTATTTTTACTTCTCTGTTTATTGTATCAAATGGATTATAAAAATACAAATTTATACTGGAACTCTGCCGGGTTTTAGCACAATGCTGCCTATGGTCAGGTTTCGATATATATATAAAAAAAAAAAAAAATAAATAAATAAAATGCAAATTAAAAGTTAATCGATTTTTAGCACAAGATCAAATGGATTATAAAAATACAAATTTATACTAGAACTCTGTCCGGGTTTTAACATATTGCTGCCTATGGTCAGGTTTCGATATATATAAAAAAATAAAATGCAAATTAAAAGTTAATAAAGTAGAAGACAAGTTTACCAAAGATTTAATGTTTTACACTTCTTATCTAAATCTGCTTTAAAGGAATTCAACATAACAGGTCTTTTTCAACTCGATCCTGTTATGTTGAATTCCTTTAAAGCAGATTTAGATAAGAAGTGTAAAACATTAAATCTTTGGTAAACTTGTTTCTACTTTATTAACTTTTAATTTGCATTTTATTTTTTTATATATATCGAAACCTGACCATAGGCAGCAATATGTTAAAACCCGGACAGAGTTCTAGTATAAATTTGTATTTTTTTAATCCATTTGATCTTGTGCTAAAAATCGATTAACTTTTAATTTGCATTTTTTTTTTTTTTTTTTTTTTTTTTTTTTTTTATATATATCGAAACCTGACCATAGGCAGCATTGTGCTAAAACCCGGCAGAGTTCCAGTATAAATTTGTTTTTATAATCCATTTGATCTTGTGCTAAAAATCGATATTTTCCTTACAATCTGTACGCCTCATTGGTAATCCTTTAAGGTTTTAATTTTTAATTTTTGATTATTTTACTTCTCTGTTTATTGTATATATATATATGTATGTATGTATGTATGTATGTATTTGTATATATAGATATGTATGTATATATATATATATATATGTGTTTGTGTGTATGTATGTTATTATTTTTTATTTTTTTCTTTCTGTAACCTATATATAGGCTTAACCTTTTTATATACTTCAGTGTTCCTGAGGATGTCATTAGACGAAAGCGCTTGAGCACCATTTTGTGTTTCCTTTCCTTCGTGGTTTTATTCATCATATATATCATATATATATATATATATATATATATATTAGGGATGAAAACTGGTACCCGATCGGATAATTGCTCAAAAATCGGGTAGTGAAAGCCTATGTACACGGGACTTTCTTCGCGACTCAAAGCAGTCGTGAAAACCCGTCGAAAGTCGTGAAAATACTCCACATACTACACATCTATTTCTTGTTTATATATATTTTTTTTTTTTTTTTTACAAAACAAATGGCGTAAAATTACCTGTATTTTCATTTTGCAGTGTGTAACATTCAGTATTATGCTTAAGTTTTTGTGTGTGCGTAGTAGAATAAAATATTATGTTCCAAAAATGGCTGTTGCTTTAATTTAAATTTAATTTTAATGATAATGTTGCAAGACCCGATCGGGTATTACACTTCGGCTACCCGAACCCGATTACCCGGTAAAATAGCTACCCGTTTCATCCCTAATATACTGTGTGTATATATATATATATGTATTATATATATATATATATATATATATATATATATATATTTATAATTTTGCAAATGCGTCGATTACTTTATCGTGAAAATCACAAATCAAATAAATAACTGAACATTGTTAAAAATGCGCTCGAATTATATTTGAATTTGAGCACTTGTTGGGGGGGTGACGAAGAGGGCGGGGGAGGAAAGGGATGGGCAGTAGGGTGTATCATGCTCAGGTCGAATATTGAAAAACTTGGAATTTCAAGATTGGCAATATGTATTACTGTAAAATTGAATTTTAAGAGGGGTTCGTATTCTGCAACTTTTGCGAAAAATCGCATTTAAGTGTTCAAAATCGCACTTTTTTTTGTCTAAAAATGGGATTTTTGGCCGATTTCAAAGACTTGGTAGCCTCAAATGACCTCCATATTGTTCACATACACCCTTAAGCATTTCTAGGGGCAGGCTTGAACCCATTTAAGATCAGCCAAAGTGGTTCATAACCCCTAAAATAACCAAAATCACCCAAAATGGCCCAAAACTAAGGAATTGTATGATTTTTAGTCTCATATACACCACATTTCGCAGTTGTTCTCTTCATCAGGCAGAATCTTTTTGTTCTTCTTTCTTGGTGTTGCATTTTTTTTTTTTTAGAAACGCCTCCACCAATTTTTCTTTTTCTTTTCGGCATCACTGAGTGTGATGGCAGCTGCCACCACCTTTCCGCAAGCTGCTATGACGTTCAACCTTTTTTTTGCAATTGCAATTCTTCTTTAATATTTGTATAAGTCCCTCCTCCACCCCCAGCTTGTAATAATATGCTAGTCAACTGAATGTTTTGAGATTTTTTCTTCTGAAAGCATCTTGATTTGTCTAGCAGGTCTTGTAGAGATCTAAAACATGTTCATAATGTCTTGCTTTGACTTGAAAACTAGCAACAATTCTCTGTGATCGATCCTAGCACGAACAAAACCATCTCTTCTCTCTTGCCCATACACTGCATGAGCTGCAGCTGAAACTTCCTCGACTGCTTTTTCACAGCTTTGAGTGTGAACTGAGAAGTTCTCAACTTCTTCTCTTGACATCTTACAAGTGAAAAGTGGCTCATATAGTTTCTCCTTATCCCAGTTAATCAGAATGATTGGAGAAGTGGCATCAAAATTCAGTTTAGGGTTTCTGTGAGTTCTCAGACTCATGTCTCCATACTCAGACTAGACTTACCTCTGATCTTCTTGATCATCTCAACCCTTCTCCCCATGCCCTCTCCTCCTCATCCTCATTGCACAGGAGAGAGGCAATGAGGTTCTCACTGTGAGCATGATATGTTCCACGAACTATCACACGAGTGATTATGTTCCTGACTTCAGAGGTCTGACTTCTCAGCAATCCCAGAGCGGTCACAATATGGTGAGGTTCATACCTCATGTGGTGCTTCACCTTGATCTCAAAATACATCTTGAAGTAGAAGTCCAGGCAGAACTTCAGCAGCACCTCCAGCTTCTTCAACATCTCCCCCTTCAGACCATGCTGCCTCATCCACAGCATCAACAGAGCCTCACCTGTAGTCAGCCAGTGTGACTGATTCAGTGGGCCACACTTCAGACCAGCAACTTCCTTCCTCAAATCTCCTGTCTCGAGAGCTTTGGTCAGTGCTAAGGTTCTGTACAATGTCTTCTGGCAGTTCAATTATATCTTCTTTTCCTGGCAGAGCCTTGAAGCTAAAGTTGACAGGTATGTCATTGATCTTCTCCAAAAGTTTTCCTATTGGGCCACTGAACCCAGACTTGTGCGTGTAGGGACCATCAAGCTTGATGATCATGTGCCTGAGGCTGAGTTCATTAATGTGCAACTGGCATATCAGCCAGTGACACTTGTGACCTAGCAGTCTCTCCAAGTGAGTGATGGCTCCTCCATCAGGTCCTGTGTTTGTGTTGGAGTCACCACCAAGGACCACAATAGTATCTTTAGCACCATGAGCACTAATCCACTCAAACAGAGCCTGAGCTATCTTCAGTGCAGGTTTCTCATTTCCTTCAGGTTCTTCTGGTGTACAATGAAAGAGATACTTCCCCTCAGGTTCCCAGGTAACACTATAGTGCTCTTCAGTTGTAATATCAGGATGGAAGCGGCGTGTTTCTTCATTGTACCTCATGATCTTTGTCTTATCTTTTTTTCCATCAAAGAAAATTTCCTTGATCTCCTCTCCCTCTATCCTTTTCTCCAGGGCCTCCACCGAGGCACCTATTACAGACTCCTTGCCCCTCCACATTTTCATCCTGTCAACAGCTAGATTTGCCTTGTCAGCAGATAGATGGCCAGCTTTGATGAGATCTTGCAAGAAACCAGTTGCAATGGCTGCTGCAAGTGTGTTTGCCACCTTGAACCTGACTGCAGCCGTAGCAGTGCTTGAGATACCCATGTAGTTCCTCCTGGCAGAGGTGGAGACTTTGCCAGTGTTGACACTGGAACTTGTGCCTGATGCAGTACTGGAAAAATCTGTGTCAGCAGTAGGAGCTGCTCTGCCTGGAGACTCTTGCAAGAAACCAGTGATGCCAAATCCTTAGCCAAATCTTGCAGAGGGTACTGAGCTCTCTTCATATCATCCAGAAGCAGCTTCTCTTCCTGGAGGAGGATTCCTCTCTGAAACACAGCTCTCCAGGTTGGAACTTCTCTGGGAAATAACTGCTTGCCTGGACCCACCAGATCACTCAGCTTTGAACCAGAACTTTTTCTGGTCTTTCGTCCTTGCTTAGCCATGGTGGCTACACAATCTTCACCAAGCTTTGTATCTGAAACATAGAAAATTATCACAGTGAAACTCTAGTAGCCTATAACAGCTGTTACAATGATTTTGTTTGGTAAGAAACCGGTCTGTTACATTTGTACTACAGTGTATGTCCTGCACAGCTGTTCTGTACATAACCAGAAAACGAAAAAGTGGAAATTTGAACATTTAAACGTGATTTTTAGTAAAAGTTCAAGAAGAAAAACCCCTCCTAAAATTTAATTTTACGTAGGATTACACACTGCCAATCTTGAAATTCGCGCTTCAATGAGCATGATACACCCTATAATGGGCAGTTGACGAACGACATTAACCTCAATATAACAACTTCACTTTGATTTACTCATAATTAAGCAAACTCTAATTACAATTAGCTTGTATTTCTTCTTCTAAAAATATATTTGGTAATAATTGCGTTATTTAGTCATTTAATGCTTTAAGCTCATTAATTAATCGCCTTAAAAGGATTCAGTTAGCATAATAGCAGGAATAAGCAACTCTAAGTTGCTTCCACGATCAACATTTTGTCTAAAGAAATGAATGCGTTATGGGTCTGTGCTTCCATCGGTGAATATTTTTTATTCTTTTAAGACAATATTAATTCATCCCCGAGTATAGCGATCAATAATTTTATTGTATAGCATTTATTACATTTATACTATCGTATAAGCAGTGAAATTATCGGTGAATTGATACAATTTTTATAAAACGAATATAGTATGTCAAACAAAAGAAGAAATTCTCAAGGTTGCTTCCACTGGCGCCTGTCTTGACGCAATAAAATTATTGCTCTCCCCCTCCTTTTTTAATGCACTGATTTGGATTTCGAGCTTTTTGTATTAAAAAAATATTTGAAAGGAGTATAGCCTAGTGATAATTTATCGTAATTTTATCGTCATTAATATTGTTTAACCGCTTCTAATCATTTAAGTGGGGAAGCAATGCTTCCATTGCTTCCATGGACCGAACGCCACTGATATGTTTCATAACATGTGGGACGCACTTTCAGGATGGATTCAGGACCTGAAAACAATGAAAAATGTTTATATAAACATATGCCCGAAATCACTTTATTTCCGAGTTATAGCCCGTTATGTGTTCCAGCAAGTATTCGCCTTGCGTTTGAATACACGCCTGAACACGCTTCGTCATAGACTGCCTGACGCGTTCAAACATTCCAGGTATTGCTCGGATTTTCTGGCATCCTTGTTCTACACGTTGGCGAAGCATTTCAACGTTGTCAATGGGTGTCACGTAGACGATGGATTTCACATGACCCCACAGGTAAAAATCGAGTGGATTCAGGTCCGGTGAGCGAGCAGGCCACGCAATGGGTCCTCCATGGCCTATCCATTTATCATGGAAATGGTCATCCAAATAGTCTCTGGCTACTCGACTAAAATGGGGCGGAGCGCCGTCATGCAAAAACCACATACGTCGTCGGACACCAAGAGGAACTTCATCTAGTAAATCGCTTAAATCATTCCTTAAAAAATTGGAATAGGATTCTCCTGTTAATTTTCTAGGCAAAACAAAAGAACCGATTAAGTTGTCGGCAGTAAGTCCTGCCCATACATTGATACTAAATTGTTGTTGGTACTTGATTGGATGATGGCATGCAGATTCTCTTCGGCCCAGTGATGAGTGTTGTGAAAATTGATCACGCCATTTCTTGTGAAGGCAGCCACATCAGAAAACAACACGACGAAGGATAGAAAAAGAGGATCGCGGGCACACTGTTGAAGGCCTTCAACCAAGTACAAAAAGCCTCTCGTGGTGGGAAATCAGTTTCAGTAAGGCCTTGTACTCTCTGAATGTGACGTAGGTAAAGTTGTTGTTCCCGTAAAATTCTCCACACAGTTGTGTATCTTACACCCTCGGGTGCTGACACCAGGATGTTTCTCCACGCGATTCAGGACCCGCTCCTCCAACTCAACAGTTCTGGCGCTAATTGGTCTACCACCATCTGAAACTCGCTTGTTGAATGATCCTGTATCATGAAGACGCTCGTCTATTCTCTGAAAGGTCTTCTCTCTCTGGCAGACGGCGATTCGGAAACCTTTCTGCATATAGACGTTTTGCTGCGGCCGCATTACACTCGGCAAGTCCATACATGAGATGCATGTCTGCCATTTCTCGGTTTGAATAAGCCTCCATTCTCACTTCAAATGCACACTATCACTGAATAGCACAAACTTTTAAGTCTTTTTTTTTCCACTGGACTGCACTTATTCATGGTAAGAAGTTACGAATACGACCAGTGAAACGCCACGATGCACCTCTGACTGATGGCTCTACACTTAACGATATTGAAACATTACAATCGGCAAGGTCATACATGAAATGTCTCGTACACGCACGCGCGCACACACACACACACACAACACACACACACACACACACACACACACACACACATTGTCGGCAAGCAGTGTTTGTAAACAGTTTTCCGAAATTGCTGGAACACAAAACGGGCTGTAACACGGAAACAAAGCCATTTCGGGCATATGTTTATATAAACATTTTTCATTGTTTTCAGGTCCTGAATCCATCCTGAAATTGCGTCCCACATGTTATGAAACACCCTGTATAATAAAACGCGTGAATTATATACTCTGTATACAAGATAGCATAGATCTTTTCTCTAATTCAGAGGTTTTCAAACTGTTCCCCGGAACCCAGGGGTTCTGTGAAAAATTATGATAGTGGAAATTTTAAGTTTCGAGCCACCCTAGTTTTCAAATAAAAATTTGAATACCGGGTGATTAGAAATGGTCTTCCTGATTTTAAACATATATTATGAAAAAACTAACAAAGCTACAGCGAAAAGCAAAATATACAAATAAAGGAGAACTCAAAAAGTTTTATTTACAAGCAGGGCCGCCGAGAGAGCGGGGAAGCCGGGATAAATCCCCGGGGCCCGGAAAGAGGGGGATAAAATCTAAAAATATTAATAAAGCAATTGATTAAATAACAGAGAGGAAATATAATTAATGAACATACATTTTATAGAGATTACCATAGTCAAACTGAAACATAAAATATTTTCTGCGGTCCACCATTGCCCAAGACCGACTGACAGATCTGGGAACCATTGTAATTGAAAGCGAGTTAGCCCGTACTTTAAATTTCATCAGAATCATTTACCACTTTGCTAGAGAGAAGGCAAAGAAAGTACACTTCTAATTATGAAAATCTTGCAGTAAACCAATTGTCTTGCCTGCATGGACTGGTACTGCATTTGTAAATTGTATGGTGGTAGAATTAATAAAATTGATTCGAAAAATAAACGGTAATTTTCTTCCGAGTTGTTTATTCATACTGTATGTTTTGAACAGCGATTTGGACATATAATCAGTTTGCTTGTTATGCACACAAAAAACGTTCATGATAAAATACTGAGTAAACAGGGGGACCCATATACCAATCCTTCCCCTGGGCCCGGGGCACCTCTCGGCGGTCATGTTTACAAGCTGTTGAAGTCCAATATGAGCTGCTTTTGTGGCTCTACAGACATCAACGTGGTATTGTTTCCCTCCATACATTTTGTAGCATATCATACTGAACTTTTCTAACAGCCTCACGTATCCTTTCCTTCAATTGTTCCCAAGTTGTTGCCATTGGTGGAACAAAAACTTCATTTTTGAATAGCCCCAGTAGAAGACATCAAGGGGAGTTAGATCGGACGAACGAGCCGGCCAAGGAATGCACCCCCCACGCCCGATCCAACGATCAGGCAATTGCTCATTCAGGAATGTTGTAACCTCAAAAGTTCATCATATTGAACTTTATCAGCTTTGTTAGTTTTTACATACCTAATAAATGTTTAAAATCAGGAAGATCATTTGTAATCATCCGGTATTTTAAATAATTTATATTAAAAAAAATTCGTACATGATTGACCACTTAAAAACTAACTAACAGCCTGACTGCCTTGTTATCTAGCTGCCTTTTCCCATGAAAGAAGCTAAAACACGAACGCGTGATAACCATGTTTGAGACTAGAGGCTGCATAGTACAAAACCCTACAGTTTATTGGAATTGAATGTAAAAGTAGGGCTATTTTATAGCTGGGTTCCTCGACGTAGAGTGAAATTTTGAAAGGGTTCCTTGATCTCAAAAGTTTGAAAACCACTAATCCAATTCAATGCATGACGTACGCCTGTACAGTATTAACCCATGAAAGTACATTTGTTGTTCTGGAAATGTTTTTTATTCTACGAAGGTTAATTTTTATTATTGTTTAGTAACGACAAAATGTTTAATTGAAATTATAAATGTAATTTTCATTATGGGGTTACGTAGATCCGACAGTCACTATGTGCGCGGTCCAACATTGCCTTTCCAGGGTTAAGCTCGCTACAGTTGTGACAGCCGTTTGCTTAACGTGATCCAGACCAAATTATGCCTACACGGTATTTCCTCATTCGTCTAATATTAAGTTACAATACTTATTTCGTTGATGAAATCAGTCTATAGATCACTCGAGTACGAGCTTCTTACGAATAAAACTTTCTATTGGTTTCCAAGCATTACATTGGCGGAATTTCACTTTTGTTTTCTTCGTCGACTCGTAAGAGAAAGATTAGGACACTGGTCGAATAGCTCGTTTCTTCATGATTGGAGTCGCCAACTAGACGCAATTTAATTTCTTGTATTCGTTTTATTGAATGGGGACCGATGGAATTACATTTTCATCCAATTGGTAGGGAAGATAAGCTGTATTTCTTTTTACGTAAAAGTTTCACCGGTCTACTGTACAATATGAAACCTTTACCACGCATAATTTTTGATTAGTTGCAAAGGTGTGAACTACCACGCGTGGAAGTGTGTATACTGTTTTGCGAACACTTCTACCTCGAGTGGAACTGGAACAAGGTTCTGTTCACTGGGACGCAACGAGATAATGTAGGTTGTGATGAGTGTATATATATATATATATATATATATGTAAAGAACGACGCTTGTGTAGAAGAGTGTTCCGCACATGATGATGAGAACGAACAAATGAAAAATGAGGTACCACCCGGGAATCGAACCCGGGATCATCCAATTGCCGGTCAGATATGCTATCCACTACACCATGGACCTCGATCAATCAGAAGTCGTAATTCTCCTACATACGAGCAGAAACCAATGCCCTGAGGGGGCACCTCCGCATGCCGTACATATATACATTTTAACTGCAAACAACACAGTATAATTAATGTATAGAACGACGCTTGTGTAGAAGAGAGTTCCGCACAAGATGAGGAGGGAGAACGAACAAATGAAAAATACTGTGTGTTGTTTGCAGTTAAAATGTATATATGTACGGCATGCGGGGGTGCCCCCTCAGGGCATTGGTTTCTGCTCGTATGTAGGAGAATTACGACTTCTGATTGATCGAGGTCATGGTGTAGTGGATAGCATATCTGACCGGCAACCGGATGATCCCGGGTTCGATTCCCGGGTGGTACCTCATTTTTCTTTGTTCGTTCTCCCTCCTCATCTTGTACGGAACGCTCTTCTACACAAGCGTCGTTCTTTACATTAATTATACTGTGTGTTGTCTGCAGTTAAAAATATATATATATGCAGGGGTTGACAAAATAATATGAACACCTTGATAAATGGCAGTTTTTATTCTTAATATGGAGTTGGTCCTCCTTTAGCGGCAATAACAGCTGCAATGCGTCGGGGAATTGATTCATTCAGCTTTTGGACAGTGGCTAGAGGAATCCTGAGCCATTCTTCGAGCAAATCCTGCTCCAGTTCCTCCAAAGACGCCGGCGGTGGGAATCGGCTTCTGACCTGCTGCTCCAACTGACACCACAGATGCTCGATAATGTTAAGATCCGGGGATTGTGGAGGCCAATCCAAGCGTTCTACTTCACTAACATGCTCTTCAAACCAGTTTTTAACGACCCCAGCGGTGTGGATTGGTGCATTATCATCCTGGAAGACGGCGCCGCCATTGGGAAACAGCGTTTGGACCATGGGATGGACCTGGTCAGCCAATATTGACAGATAGACCTGGGCGTTAACCCTACCATGCAGTACTACAGCTGGACCAAGAGTATTCCACGATATTGATGCCCAAACCATCACAGATCTGCCTCCATGCTTAACGGTTGGGGTCAGGCAGTCGGGGTCATAAGCATCTTTAGGTTGTCTCCAGACGTAAACTCGACCGGAACATGGAAATAGCGTAAAGGAGGATTCGTCGGAGTAGACTACATTCTTCCACCGGTCCATTAACCAATTCTTATGGTCATTACACCATTTTCTGCGCCGCTCAATGTTGATGTGCGAAAGGAAGGGTTTGGCAATTGCAGCCCTCCCATGGTATCCAGCTCCATGGAGCTCGCGATGTACAGTTCTGGTCGATACCGGGCTTGCAAGATGCTGGTTAAGCTCTGCAGTCACTTTTGGAGCTGTGGTCTTCTGGTTCTTTGTCACAATGCGCTTTAGCACCCGGCGGTCTCGATCACACAGCTTCTTCTTGCGTCCACTATTGCATTTGTCGATGCTTGTCTTTCCATGGTTTTGGTATGCAGACATGACCATAGAGACAGTTCCTCTGGATACATTGAACATCTGAGCGGTTTTCGTCACCGATGCACCAGCCATCCGCGCATTTAAATAGGTTTGCCAGTCATTTGACCGTTTACTTTGTGTCTGAGCAGTCCGTAAAGATAACCGGTGAAATCGGCGCGTGTTCATATTATTTTGTCTAACCCCTGTATATACCCAAGTAGCGCCAACAGTAAGCTACTTTTTTACCAATGAGGTCAAACTGTAAATAAGTCTGATTTTCTTGTATGCCCTACTTTTTTAGGTTAAGTTGACTCAAGTTAACCTAACGTAACAAATCAGAGGGTGTGTAAAGACTGAGGAAGCATAAAAGACGACTTATTTGACTTTTTTTTTTTTAATTAAAATCCTAACGCGGGTCGAATTCGAAAAATAATCACTCTATACAGTAAAAAAAAAAATGCACTTTCTCTAAACTTTCTCATAGAATCCTTAATACAAACACAAGCGAAAGTGATTAAAAATTTGAAAATATAAAATATATACCCTGTTCTACCAACTGCGTAAAACATGGGCACAGACGAAAATTTACATTAATGTTCAGCCAACTTGAGCAATTTTTTTTTATGCAGGAAGGAGGCAAGGGCGAATGCCCGCAACCCCCCCCCCCTAGAGGAAGAAGAGCCAAAATCATGGCCTGGAGTTTTTGAGATGCCTAGACACTCCTCGTTTGAAAAATGGGAGGTCGTAGACGGGAGGAAAGGTGGATTGAGAAAGATTGTTCCAGAGTTGACCGGTTGAGTTGATGAAAGATTGAAAATACCGATTAACCCATTTGTTATAGAGTTGGGCAGAAAAGGAATGAGAAAGTATAAAAAGTCTGGTACTGCGTGCTCTCTTTAAAGGAGGAGGCGTGCAGTTAGAGCATGGGTCGGGGAACTTTTTTGGGTATTACCCAAAAATCTATTTGAGTGAAATGAAATTACCCCCAGACTTCAAAGTAAACAAAAACAAGCCAATTGCTCTTAAAATTGTTGCATATGGTCTCTCTCATACCGCACGCATTACCCCCAAAAATTTTAAATGTACCCCATTTGGGGTAATTTACCCCTGTTCGCCGACAACTGAGTTAGAGTGTTCAGAAGAGTAATGTCCGTTATAATAGCGATAGTAAAGAGAGTGAGGCAACATTGTGGCGAAGAGAGAGATTGAAGACAGTTTGAGGCGGGGAATTGATGAGACGAAAAGTCTTTGATTCCACCCAGTCAAGTACGGCTGTGTGGGTTGAGCCACCCCAAACGTGAGAAGCATACTCTATACAGGGGCGAACAAGACCCCTGTTCAGAGAGAACTGAGTGGGGATGAAGAAACCGCGGAGGCGGTACAGCACACCTAACCTCTAAGAAGCTGTTTTTGAAAGAGAGTATCTGTGATCTTTCCAGGAACGATCACGAGAAAAGAAAATGCCAAGAAAGTTAAGAGAAGAGGAAGGATGAGTTGTGTGTTGTTAAAGGTAATGGGATAGTTGTGTAGAAGATTGTGACAAGTAGACAGATAGAGGAACTGAGTTTCTGAGGCATTGGAATTTATGACGTGTGTTTGTGTGTGTGTGTATATATATATATACTGTATATTAGTGGTGGACTGGATGTCAGTTTTTCAACATATGCGGATCTTTAATTTCAATATCCGCGGATGCGGATATTTAGTTAACCTATCAATATAATATAGAATTATGACTGACAATTTTTCAAATTTCGTGATATTACTATTATGGCAGTCAATGTATAAGAATTAAAATTAATATTAATGTTTTCATTATGATAAAAATAATAACGTTCTAAAGAGTTTCAGCCACAGAAATTTCAATGAAACAAGTTTCATTCAATTTTCTGTTACCAGCTATTTATATTTTGAGGTTTATATATTTGTTTGTTCATTAATAATTAATACTTTACATGAAATGTGCATGACTGGGCCTTATAAGCTACTTTATAAGCTAATTTAATTTTAAATTGCATAAATTATTGGAGGTAACATCCGCAGTCAGAAGTGCGGGTGCGGATGTTAAAAATGATGCAGATGGGATATCCGGTCCACCACTTATATTATATATATATATATATATATATATCTATATATATATATATTATATATATATATATATATATATATATATATATATATAATATCTGGTAGCACGGTTCATTGATCGACCGTTGATGTACGGTTGATATAGTTTAAATTAGGATAATGTTTGTAACAGTTCCCAAATTAATATTATTGTACTGTTGATGTAGCAATGTTGATAAAGTGCAATCGGCAATTCCAAAATATATTTTGCTAAAAGATGAAAGTATGATGTTTCTGTATTTACTGAATAATGAATTTAGATCAGTATTCGATTTCAAGACTTTCGATATCAAAGTTCGTCATTTAGATTGTAACTTGGAGTCGTTGCCAGGTCTTCCTATTCGAAGCTGTTGTCGGGTCATTATTGTTTCGGCAATGAGAAGCTGATTTATCTATATGCATTATATCAATGTAAAGTTATGAGGGTTACAGGGTGTAACAAAAGTCCGTTCTCATAGGGAAATAAGATATAACAGAATTGAACGAGAAAATAGTTTTAACTATACATTACAAACAATACAATCAACTTACCAATTAATCCAGTACATGCTCAAATTACATTCCATGCAGCCGTTGACACATTTATACTCGTCTCTGTAAGCTGTCGATTACGTTTTGAAGTGTTTCCGCACTAATTCTGTTACACTGATCTGTAATTTTTTTCTTTTAACTGGTGGATCGTTCGACGTCTTGACTCGTAAACAACGGATTTTAAGTGGCCCCACGAGAAGTAGTCAAGTGGGGTTAAATCATGGCTTCGGGGCGGCCATTCCACACAACCTCCGCCTCCTATCCATCTGCCATGAAAATTCTCATCTAACCATTGTCTCGCTGAACGAGCGAAATGCGGAGGTGCACTATCTTGCTGAAACCAGAACTTTCGTCTAGCATCCAAAGATATTTCGTTAATGTACTTTGTAAAATTCCCTCCAGAATGTTGTTCAAGTAAGAATCCCCTTTCATGGTTTCATCAAAAAAGTATGGTCCTGTGATGGTTCCTCTATGAATTCCTGCCCGCACCGTAATCCTGGGATCAACCTGCGAATGTGCATCTACATTGCCCAATAACCTAAGTGTTGCCACGTAATACGTACAAACTCATCACGATCAATTCTGTTATCTTATTTCCCTATGAGAACGGACTTTTGTTACACCCTGTATACCTTGTAACCTTGTAGTAGTTGTTCCGTGCGTCACACACGCTCCACACGAAGGTGAAGCTGTTGGTCTCACCTCTAAACTTGGTCTGGTGGAGGAGAGAGAGAGAGTTGCTCTCTCGCGACCTCCATCGCGCATAGCCAGGCACACCCGGTTCATCCGATACTGTCCTGAGCGAGGCATCTATCCTTATTTTGAAGACTCCAACTTTGACACCAGTGATGTTCCTGATGTCCTTCGAAAGCTGGTTGAAAAGTCTTGGGCCCCCCTTGACAACCAAGCTACTTTCCTTCAGAGTTGAGGGTGTCCATTGTCTGCTTTTAGTTTGGGAACACTACACATTCTATTTTTTTCTATTTCCCAGTGTTAGTTGGGTGGGTACTGGGTTCAGTTTGAAGTTAGGTGCCAATTTTTCATGTGTAAATTATGGTGTATCTCTCCTTTCCAGCGAGTATAGATTTATTTTACTAAGGCTTTCCCAGTAGTTGAGTTCTTTGCAGCCATCACTCTTGACTTTGAAATTTCTTTGATTTTATTCATTTTTTAATTTCTTTTTTTCACATGGGGACGTCAATACTGATCAGTAGTCAAGTTTTGGTACGAAAGGCTCTCAGTAACTGTCCCGTAATTCTTTTTGCTTTGTTTATTGCTATCTTATTTTGCGTTCGCGTTTCTAATTTCGCATTGTTGGTCATTATGCCTAAATCTTTTGCTTTCATACTACTTTGAATTTACTATCTATCTAGGACATAATATTAATATTGCTGTCTCTCTTAGTTCTTCATTTCTTCCATATCTCAAGAGCGAAAGACCGTCTGTATATTTTGTGTCCATCTGTAGGGCATCCACCTCTTCTGCATTACTGGTTTTTCTGCTGATTTTTTGTATCATCAGTAAAGGATGTTATTATACTGTTGTGTATATATATATTACCTTTGGTTTTATTCCGCCCGAATTGTTCATTCTGACGAAGGTCAAGCTTGTCACTCCACCTGAGACCTACAGTTTAACGTGGAATCCGAACCACGCCCCACCAGCAGCCCAGCGTCTTAACCACTAGGCCACCTAGGGTACCCATTTATCTACCAACCACTCTTTGTGTGGAAGGATGAACAGCTGGTTTGCTGCGCGCCGCCTGCCGTCACCGGGTCTCGGTCCCCGCGGCCGATGGGTTCGTAGTCAGCGACGCTAACCACTACACCACTGAGGCGCATTTTATATATATATATATATATATATTATATATATTTATATTATATATATATAATATATATATATACACAGGGGTTAGACAAAATAATATGAACACCCGCCGATTTCACCGGTTATCTTTACGGACTGCTCAGACACAAAGTAAACGGTCAAATGACTGGCAAACCTATTTAAATGCGTAACAGAGAGTGTATACGTCATTTATAACCCTCACGTTGTTTTTACAGATCTGAGTGAATTATGAATTAGCAGTTATGAAAGACCTGTCAGATTCCAAAGAGGGCAAATTGTCGGAGCGCGGATGGCTGGTGCATCGGTGACGAAAACCGCTCAGATGTTCAATGTATCCAGAGGAACTGTCTCTATGGTCATGTCTGCATACCAAAACCATGGAAAGACAAGCACGACAAATGCAATAGTGGACGCAAGAAGAAGCTGTGTGATCGAGACCGCCGGGTGCTAAAGCGCATTGTGACAAAGAACCGTAAGACCACAGCTCCAAAAGTGACTGCAGAGCTTAACTAGCATCTTGCAAGCCCGGTATCGACCAGAAACTGTACGTCGCGAGCTCCATGGAGCTGGATACCATGGGAGGGCTGCAATTGCCAAACCCTTCCTTTCGCACATCAACATTGAGCGGCGCAGAAAATGGTGTAATGACCATAAGAATTGGTCAATGGACCGGTGGAAGAATGTAGTCTACTCCGACGAATCCTCCTTTACGCTATTTCCATGTTCCGGTCGAGTTTACGTCTGGAGACAGCCTAAAGATGCTTATGACCCGACTGCCTGACCCCAACCGTTAAGCATGGAGGCGGATCTGTGATGGTTTGGGCAACAATATCGTGGAATACTCTTGGCCCAGCTGTAGTACTGCATGGTAGGGTTAACGCCCAGGGTCTATCTGTCAATATTGGCTGACCAGGTCCATCCCATGGTCCAAACGCTGTTTCCCAATGGCGGCGCCGTCTTCCAGGATGATAATGCACCAATCCACACCGCTGGGGTCGTTAAAAACTGGTTTGAAGAGCATGTTAGTGAAGTAGAACGCTTGGATTGGCCTCCACAATCCCCGGATCTTAACATTATCGAGCATCTGTGGTGTCAGTTGGAGCAGCAGGTCAGAAGCCGATTCCCACCGCCGGCGTCTTTGGAGGAACTGGAGCAGGGTTTGCTCGAAGAATGGTTCAGGATTCCTCTAGCCACTGTCCAAAAGCTGTATGAATCAATTCCCCGATGCATTGCAGCTGTTATTGCCGCTAAAGGAGGACCAACTCCATATTAAGAATAAAAACCGCCATTTATCAAGGTGTTCATTAGGGTGGAGCGAAAAATACTTTTTTTCTAGTATGAAGTTCTAATAGTGATTATAGTTGCATTTAGTGGACGATATATACCTACCAAAATATGAGTTCATTTGTTTAATATTTTCAGCTGCCACCAGGGGCTAAAGTTAACACAATTTTGGTAAAAAGGAAAAAAATGCTTCTATTTTAGGTTTATCAAACTATTATAAAATTTTATCTTAGAATTATCTAATAGTTTGATTAAGATTCTTAAATGATAAGAATTCGTTTTGTAAAAATGCCTTTTCATATGCTTAATATCTTCAGCTGCCACAAGAGGGCTGAAGTTAACTTAAAAATGACAATTAAGTATGATTCTGTATTTACTTGAAAAAGGGAACAGTAATAATTAGGATGTCTCTCCTTTATACTGGCTTGAGACAGTTAAGAAACGTTATTTCGTGCCTTAGCGGAGTTACCACCCTTTCCCCAACCAACCTCCCTCTAGAAAGGGTTCTTGCTGAAGACTATTTAGTAATTTGCTTTTGTGTCAAATTTTGGCTGTTTTTTCCTTGATTCTAATGTAGCACGAATCCAACCGTCTCTGTTTGTAGGTCCGCAGACTGATCCAGCAGCGTCTGCAACGAGCTTGACGCATCTCTCTACGGCTTGTGTATGACATGGAAACTGAAATAATTCTGAATGAAGAGTAGTACATGTTTGATGCATGATTCAATATCATCAAGAGAAACTCCTTTGGTTATCGGTGGTTCTGCTATCTGAAAATCTTGCCACATAATGAGATCTGTATAGTCTTTGACATAAAATTTATTTCTAGCACCTTAAAATACCTGATAACATCTGTTTCTTGAATGCATGCCCTTGCTTTTATGATACGCCTAAATCCCAACTGACGCACATGCTCCCTTTCATCAGCTATCATTGCAATGAGAATGTTTTTCTTGATTTGCGTAATATGCATTTCGCTGAATGACTGAGTCATGTACTCTCCTAAGCTCTTCACGGAGATACCGGCTTCTTACAATCATATGCCACATATGAGCACCATATTGGCATAATGGTTTACGCTTTATCTGAAACCACATTGGTGCTTATACCCTAACAATGAAAGTAGCTAATTCTTGTAAATTGCCTGAAGGATTCTCTGTGCTTGCATATAACCGCAGAGTCCTGTTTGCTGTGGTGAGCCACCTTGAATGTGATATATTGCCTGGACTCTTATGACTAAAACTCTTTGAGAATGTTCCACTTGATATAGCCTTGTGAATTTCAAGAAGGTATTTCTGGTCAGTACATGTCATCTACATCAACTTCACACATGTCCTCTTGAATTTCAATGGGTTTGAAGTTAACTATGGGAAGCTTTTCACAGTCTGAAAGTGCTCGGCCAATTTCTCCTGAAAATGCTCTTGGTCCAGTAGTGGTACCATCCAAGTGATGAAACAGATGGCGCAATGGAAGTTCATTAAGGTGTAAAAGGCATATCAGCCACTGCAATGGCTTATTAAAGGCTTCTTCCAGTAATCTTATTGTGCCTCCAATACTACCAGTGTTAACCACTGTCGAATCACAGCCAACTGCAACGATGTTCCCTATATCAACATTCCTTTCTTTCAAGCAATTCACTAGCGCTGTGCAAATGTATTTAGCTTTGCCACTGGAAGGTGTCACATGTGCAAAGTACAGAGAGTGTGGTTCAGATATTATGCTGATATGCTCTTCGCGTTTGGTTCTTTGGTGGTTAGAGCCATACTCTCCTGGACTTGAATCATTGTTTTATCCTTTCTGCCATCAAAGTATAATCCCCGCATGGTTTTTGGCTCTCCTATCTGTTGTAGTTCCTTTCTCTGTTTTTGTCTTTCACGTCTTAGCTTACTTCTGTCTATAATATTCCCTTTGTCTTCGGGAGTAACAATTTTAAGATCTGCCAATACTGCAGAAGCAATAGCAGCCCCAGCTCTGTCCGACATTTTAAATCTATCACAAGTAATTGCTAATGAAGGCAGTGGCTCACGCATCTGTTGTTCTGATATTACATATTGAGTCGAGGTTGTATCTTCCTCATTATCTTCAGATATCTCTTCTAGTTGTTGAAGTTCACTTGTCTCTGTTTCGATTTGTAAGTTGGACGTATTGGTTATAGCAGCACTAGTTGTTTGTGAGGATTCCAGACGTGCTTTTTCCATTTCCTTTCGATGTTCTCTTGCTTGTAATCGTCTTGTGTGTGCTATGTCAATGCTTCCTATCACCATTATTCTGCGTGTTCGTTGGTCATTTAAAAAATCCTGCTCTTTTGGAGGGACTTTCTTACTCTTTTCACATGAGCATCTCCTAAACTCCTTACATTTGCAGGTGCAGATGTCAAACAATGTGCATTTTGAAGAGTTTTCAAATTCTTCAAGCTGATTTTTGTACTTAGGCTGATCCTTGCGTGACTTGTATGGCTTTAATAAGGACCTGTATTTATCATGGTACACTCGCATCATCTGTAAAACGCGTGTATGTGAAACTATTGGCAAAGAGGCCTTCTTCCAAATATTTTCTACCTTTTTGGAAACTGCCTCTGCTATTTCAGAAAATGAAGGCTCCTTGTTATTCATCTGCTCCTTCACTAAATTTTTGTGAACAGGTAATCTTTCATAATGCAGTTATAAGTTGGTAGTTGCATATCACTCATCTCACAAGGTACTTCAAATATGGCACACTTCATATGACGCGTTCGGTGGAGAAGGGGCGAACGCAACATTTTCGAATTATGCCACAAAATGCAGTTAAAGTTTGTAAACTTTAAACCTTTGTATTTTTCCGGTTTATTGAAATGTTGTATGAATTTGAAACATATTTGAGTAAAATATTGTTGTGTAATATGTCGATATAATAAAACGCCAAGAAATTTTACAATATTATTTATTGATAGCTTCTGATGTTAACTGGTGTAATCCATTATTGGTCCTCTTCGTCGAATGTTGTATTACCTGCTTCAACTGTTTCGGTTTCTTCCAGTTCCTTTAACAATCTTGTATAATAGTTCACTGCAGTTGCAGGCATTAGGTCTGATAATTCTTTGAGATCTTTTATTTTTTCCTTAGTTATTGGCAGCAATTGGGAATACTTTGGTTGCAGTGTCTGCTGGGCTAGATTGAATAAACTGACACTGTAGGATTTTTTCCCTTTCTGCAGTCTGACGGGATGGCTATTATCTGGGGTTGTGCGGTATGCAGTAGATATTACGTAGCCTTCTTTGTGTTGAAAGTCAAATATTAACTTTCTTGCATCTGTAAATTTAGTAGTTGTTGATTTCCTAATGACAATGCACGTTTTTAGGACGTCAAAATCGAGAAAATCAGCCTGTTTCATTTCTACAACTAGGAAGCGCTGCGAAACGGCTGTAGTTATGGCCGTAACATAATCTTTTTTGGTGTAAATAATATTGCTGTAATTATTTTTTATATTTTGTTCAATTTGGCCAAATTGAGCATCACAGGGCATTGTCGAGTGACCAGAAAGTATATAGATGTGTTCAATGTGAAGCAATGATGCGGAGTGAATTTCTCTGAGATACATTAAAACCTAAATTTTAACCATGAAAGAGTGCAGACTAACATCTAATTTTTTGTATAAGTAAAGCAAAGGTTTTAAAGGATAATTATACGACAAAAAACTCATTTTTCGAATTTTGTGGCGTTCGCCCCTTCTCCACCGAACGCGTCATATGTTCTCTAGTGAAATGCTTATATTTAGTATTTGATGCCATAATATTTTTAAGAAAAATTCACAATCACAAAATATCCTGTAACATCAAAACATTATATAATTAATATATATAATATATTTTATATAGTATATTAATATATTATATAAATAAACTAAAATTATATAATACATTATAACAAGCATTTTATAATAAAATCAATATTATCTCTATATAAATCACTTTAAAATAAAGTTTTATAATATTCCGATCATATTAAAAAACTCTCCGATCAACTGAGCGACTAGGCCTACTACCTAAGAAGAAAAGTGTTAACACACTGTTCTAATGACTCACAGAAAGAAATTCCTTCACACCAAAACCCTCCCCCACAACCCTCCCCAAACCCTCCCCCACAACATTCAGTGTAGTCTCAACATGACTGAGTTACTCTAAATTGTGTTAACTTCAGCTCTCTTGTGGCAGCTGAAGATATTAAGCATATGAAAAGACATTTTTAGAAAACGAATTCCTATCATTTAAGAATCTTAATCAAACTATTAGATAATTCTAAGATAAAAGTTTATAATAGTTTGACAAACCTAAAATAGAAGCATTTTTTTCCTTTTTACAAAATTGTGTTAACTTTAGCCCCTGGTGGCAGCTGCAAATTTTAAACAAATGAACTCATATTTTGGCAGGCATATTTCGTCCACTAAATGCAACTTTTAATCACTATTAGAACTTCATACTAGAAAGAAAGTACTTTTCGCTCCACCCTAGTGTTCATATTATTTTGTCTAACCCCTGTGTGTGTATATATATATATATATATATATTAGTGTGGACCAAAAAAATGAAGGTTTAAAAATCTTTGTTCCACATGAGTAATGTTATTCCTTTTGCTTACCTTAATCAAATTACAAAATTTGAAACCTCTACGTCAAGTTTTAGGGGTCCCGAGAAAATTGCACTTTTCCTTTTAATGCTGAAAAAATTAGTTTTTCCTCATTTTCATAAGTTCTGCTTTATTTTTTGTTGGAAATTCTTTACGATTCTTGAAAACTGTTTTGAGCAGGTATTGTTTGTCCTCTTCTTTAGTTGTCACTGCTTGATTAAATTTTTCAATCAATGCAACACCCCGCTCAGCTGTGTCATTTGTCACTCTAAGGGTACGAACTCTAGCACAGCCTCTTTGGTACTCAGGATCTATTCCCCATGTTGATGCAGAATTTTCAGTGAAGAGAGAATTGAGATGTAGAGCATCAAAAAGAGATTTAGTCCTTGAAGTAACAAAATCAGAAATCCTTTTTTCTTTAAAAGAAGCTAGGGTTACCTTTGCTTCTAACGTTTCAGTCCCTTATTTCTTGGAGGCATTTTGATATTATTTCGCATTTGCTCCTTTTCTTCAAGGGAAATGCTTTTGTCAAAGAAGCTTAATCCAACAAGTGTTTCTGAGAGGTACCACAGATGTCGTTTAATGGCATTTTGGGCTTGCTTGATAACACTTGATATCAAAGAATTTTCCTCCATTATTGCAAGATCTTGCAAAAATTTAAGATCAACATTTGGGGCTTCCTCTGGTTGAGAAGCTTTTGCCCAAGATCTTGCGTATACCAATGCAACAAATAAACAAATTTCTGTTATTGCATCAAGTTCTTTTTTAGTCATCTTAAATTGATTTTGGAGAAGAAAAAGCTTAAATGCATAAATTCCTTTTGCCATCCATCTTGCATGATGGTACGCTCCAGGTCTCTTCAAGGGAGTATTAGAAATGCTTTCTTCTCCAAAAAACAAGAGAACAAGTTGAAAAAATTCTTTATAATCATCTCTTGGCTGTTTAGAGTTGAGTGCCTCCTTCATGATTAAGACTGTTTGATTTTTTAAATCTTGAACTCTTTCAATTATTCTGCAGCTTTTAGATCGCTTCTGCTCTTTGAAGGCTCTTTCACACTCTAATTCTTCACGATGAAGCCTTCTTTTCTCTCTCTTGCAAGAATTTGGTCTACTGTACCCATGCTACTTTGTGTAGGATATTCTTGCTGGCTTAAGTAGAAAAGCTTGTCTTCTTCATTTGACATCATCAAAAGGGCATTAGAGTGACCAATATCAAGAATTTCAGCCTTAATTTCATCTTTAAACATAGCTTCTTCAATACGGCATTTTTCCTCGGGCCTTTTTCTGTTTTTCATCAATTTATCATAACAGCTTATTAAAGAGTCAATCTTTCGGATGGCACTGTCTCTACGCATTGTGGGAATCCTGGCTTTCTCCCAGTAGGTCATCACTTCATCTAAGCAAAGATTAATGGATCTTCTTCGTCCCAATTTTTCCTCTTTTTGATGGAAGAAATATGTTTGCAAAACTTGCAGTTTTGTAGGTAAGCGGCAACAAAGTATATCTTTATTTAAATGGCCAATGAGCCAAACTTTAGTTTTAGAACGAGTAGCCATTTTTAGTTTAAAAAATTAAATTTCTGAAATAGTAAAATAAACCAGTTAAATTAGGAGATAAAAAGGATAACTAAAAGGTTCAAGCCAATTAGGCAAAGCCTTTAATTTAGAGTTGACCAATTAAGGATAATATATTTTATCCAAAATTTTTGTTTTCCTTATTAATAATTTTCTCTGAAATAATGATCTAAGATTGTTTTTGTACTCTATTAACACCAAAAATTTCTTAAATAAGAAGAAATTTTTTCATAAGTTGCAACTCAAGAGTTGAGTTGATCAATGATGTTCTAAGCGCGCCTATTCATTGGAAAATTTTTATAAGTCATTAAATCTCGGGACCCCTAAATATTCTCATATTTGACCAAAATTTTGCTGACATGTCTATCTGGTCCAAAGGAACAAGGGCATTAATGTGGAACAAGGATTTCTTCAACTTTATAATTTACCCCCCATTTTGGTCCACACTAATATATATATATATATATATATATATATATATATATATATATATATATATATATATATATATATATAATGCGCCTCAATGGTGTAGTGGTTAGCGTCGCTTGAACTCGATTGAACTCAGAATGGTTCCCTGAGGTTTTTCCATGATACACACAGACCGTGCATGGAACAAGGAACTCTTCTGGGAAAATTAAGTCCACTATAGTCCGAATAAGTAATTGTAAATGACAGACACTACAGTTTTTTCTTTTACATGGTGTTCGCCCGACGTGGGCAACTCGCAGAGAGGCCCCAAAAATATAGCTTCCCTCACTAGCTATCTGCAAAGCAGCAAAGCAGTCCCAAAGCTGGATCCTATCTGCTTTGCAGATAGCTGGTGATGGAAGCTATATTTTTGGGGCCTCTTTGCGAGTGACCCGTTGCCCACATCGGGCTAACATCATGAAAAAGAAAAAACTGTAGTGTTTGTCATTTACCATTACTTATTCGAACTATAATGGACTTAATTTTCCCAGAAGAGTTCCTTGTTCCATGCCCAGTCTGTATGCATGGAACAACATAACTATTTTCCTTCAGGGTTGAGGTTGTACCCTGTCTGGCCTTTAGTTTGGGAACACTACACATTCTACCTTTCTCCTTTTCCACTGTTGTTTGAGTGGTTATAAGGTTCAAAGTAAGATTAGGGACTAATTCCTCCATTATTTTCCAAGTTTAAATAATGGTGTACCTCTTTTCTTTCCAGAGAATATACAGTAAATGTAATTCACGTAACCCTTCCCAGTAATTTAGTTCTTTGCAATCATTAATCTTGGTTGTGAAGCTTCTCTGACTTTCTTCTAGTTGACTAATATTATCTTTTTTATATGGGGATGCTAAGACCGAGCAATAGTCCGACTTAAGTTTGATCAGTGTTTTCAACAGAGGAATAATTACATTTCTATCCCTTGTTTTAAAGGTTATCAGTATCGTGTAGTTATTCTTTTTGCTCTGTTTACTGCTATCTTGTGTTTCAAATTTCGCGTCATCAGTCATTACAACTCCTAAATCTTTTGCTTTAGAGTTTCTCTAATTTCCTGTCCATTTGAAGTATAGTATTCCGTGATTAGGTCCTCCCTTTTTCCGTACCTTAATAGTTGAAATTTCTCAGTGTTAAATTTTATATTATTGCCTTCAGACCAATTCTAGATTCTGCTCATGTCAGTTTGTAGAAATCCTATATCCTCTGGGTTTCTTATTTTTCTACTAATTTTTGTCATCGGCAAAGGATGTTACTGTGCTGTCACTGGTAACTTTCTCATCTATATCAGTTAACATGATTATGAAGAGTAATGGAGCTAATATAGTCAACGGGGGGAAATTTAATGTGTAAATTATGATGTATCTCACTCCTTCTTTCCAGTGAGTATAGATTTATTTTACTAAAAAGAGCAGTCCTCCCGCTAAAAATATATACTTGTGTTATATCATCTGTTGCGAAGTCAAAGTCCGTTATACTTCCCCCTTCTAATTCTTCTTCAAAGAACGCGTTTCCATCGCATATTAGTTTGTTTTGGGGATACTGAAAGATGATTCATACCGAGCTCTTAATATTTCAGATACTTCTTTTAGATCATTGGTTAAACATTGTTTTCATTCTTCAAAGGTCAGATAGTCGCGTGGTTTTTCGTCTTCCTTTATGCAAAATTATAGAAGTATTTTGAGTTAACCTTTATCGCTTCTATAGCGTCGTTGTCGTCATCATCATCATCATTCGTAATCGAGTCGTAATCTACATTTCCTATTCGTAATCTACATTAACGACATAGATGTAGGCTTTACCAGTAACGTGTCAAAATTCGCGGGCGATACTAAAATAGGCGGTAAAGTTCTTAACGTGGACGATAGAAATAGGCTCTAAGACGATGTAAATAGGATTATGGAGTGGACGGATAAGTGGCAGATGCAATTTAACATAGACAAATGTAAAGTTTTGCATATAGGTTCTCGTAACAATAATTACACGTACACGATGGACAATAGACAATTAGCGAGCGTTGAGGAAGTAGATTTAGGCGTACGCGTATCTAAGAACTTAAAAGTTAAGAACCAGTGCCTGGAATCTTGCGCAAAAGCTAATAGGATGTTAGGCTTCATACCACGTAATTTTGAATTTAAATCAAAGAATATTATATCGCCCCTTTACAAGTCCCTAGTCAGGCCTCACCTAGAATATGCCATTCAGTTTTGGTGCCCGTATTTGCATGAGTATATTGATAGGTTGGAAAGGGTTCAGCGACGCGCCACGAAACTAATTCCGTCACTACGCAAGTTTTATGAAGATAGGATTGAAGAGTTAGACGTGCATTCACTCGAGACTAGGAGATTAAGGGGGAGAGCTTATTGAAGTTTTCAAAATCGTTTATAAAATCAATAACGTAAATTTTGACAAATTATTCATTTTCGATAATAGCAATACTCGTAATAACGGATTTAAATTCCGTGGTAGGCGTTTTATTACTAACATCGCTAAAAACTTTTTTCCATTTAAAGTAATTGATAAATGGAATAATCTTCTCGCGTCCATCGTGAACTCTACCGTTTAGATAGGCATTTTAAAAATATTAACGTCGTTTAAAATAATAAAACAATTAGCAACAGGACCTCTGGGAGTGATAGTCGAGGTTGAGTCTGTTGACGATTAATCCCAGCTTGTGATATGCTAGCAATAAAATTATATTAAAAAAAAATTAGACTACACGAACTTAGATGTAGCTCGTAGCGTAAACTAACCCACTTTTTGTTATACTCTTCATACTTTTTTTTTCTTTTCTTATCCTCCATTTACTTGCATGTCTGTAGTTTGCATAGTACGACACTACGACAGTGTTTGAGTTAAGACTGTGTTTGCATTGTTTGTAAGCGTTCTTATTTTACTTCTTTTCATCTTTAACCCCCCGACTATTTTTCTGACTTGTCGGCAGTAGTCGGCGGATGATGATTGTGAGTCTCTCTTTTTCTGAATGAATGTTAACCCACGAATGATAGGTTTTGCTACTTACTTAACCTCTTGTTCTCTTCTTCTAACCCCCTACTCTCTCCTCTCTCTCTCTCTCGGGTTAATCTTAGAATGGATCTTAGGGTCTGTTAGCCTTAGCTTCTGTAGATCTTTCTCTGTACAGTTCTTAATTAGACCCTGTATGACGCAATCTATACTCTCCAGTTTTTCATTTAATATTTTTCTGTTGTTGTTTTTGCAGTTTCTTAATTTTACAGTCACTGTTTTTCTCTTAGAAAACATTGACCTCTTTTGTCTATCGAACCTACTTCTTTTTCCTCTTTATGTTTAGGGACATGTCTTTCCACGATTTTCTAGCGTCTTCTCTTCTAGGGTTATTAGCATCTCTTCCATTGTTTTGTCCTTAAAGATGGTTCTCCAGTCTATTGCTTCCAGTTTATAGCTTTGGAGTGAAAATTTAAAAATTCTAATTTGTCTTTCTATAGCGCGTGTTCTTTCCTTCCCTGTTGCTTTTATAGTGGATGTTATTTCAATAATGTTTAATCTGATATTATAGTTGGGGATATTTCTATGTTATCAATTAGGTTACTGTCGTTTATGAATACCAAATCGAGGCAGTTATTTCTTGTATTAACATAAAATCATCAGCTAGAGCTAGCAGCATTTTTGCCTGCTCCTGGTCTTTTTCTTTCTTCCTATCATTTTATATTTCATAAATGGGAAATTAAAATCACCGCAGAGAATAATATTTGAGGTTGGGGAGTGTAAAGCTTTCACCCAGTTCCTGACCTCCGTTAAATGGTATCTGAGAATTCTGTAGTTGGAGTATTCGGGGGTCAATATATATATTGTACATTTCGTACCATGTTTAATTTTTCAACTTTTGCTGCTACTAATTCTTCTTAGTTGTTTGAGGTACTTATAGTCATTTCTGCCATATGTTTTTCGTGTGTGTATAAAGAGCACATCATCCTCCTCTTCTTACTGTTCTGTCGGCTCGAAGTATGTTATATCATAGTTGTCAATTTGTATTTCTTTTTTTGTCAATACAAAACTCAGTTCGTCTGGCAGTCCTTCAGATGAGATTCCGAGAGATATTCAAAGTCTGCTCTTGTTTCTTGCACAAGTCCTTTCAGATATGTGACTTTGTCCAGGGAAAGGTTTATTTTTATTTTTTATTTTTCATTTTTCATTTTTTCCTTCATGTAGTTCAGATTCGTTATCTCTTGGTGGTCCAGGTTTCGATGCCTTGTGATCCTCCGAGAATTTTCCTTTTATCTGTTTCCAGAGGCAACCTGATGGGAGGGTGAATGGCGGGCGACCGCCCAAGGCCCCACACGTTAGGGTGCCAAAATTTTGCAATTTTTTTATTCTAGGTGAAGATTTAGCAAGGACGTGGTTCAAATTCCACGTCGTTTTTACAGTAAACAACAGTCATGGTTCACACAGCCACAGAAAGTTTGAGTGGGTGAAAATTTCTTTCGAAGTAATTTATTCACTTCTCTATTTGTGTGATATTTTTTCGCAACATTTCCTCTTAATATTTTAGCTACTTTTGAGGTAGATTTATTGAGTAGCGACATTCACAGATTTGGTATGGCAGCATTCAGTCTTTGGCAAAAATGAGTGATGATGACCTTGAAAAAGGATGCAAAGATGTATCTTTACACCTTGTGGGAGACATATATTCTATAGAGTTGTTGGCTGAAATCAAAAGTTTCCGTAGGTAAAATAAATTAACCTCAAGAAAAATGCACAGCTTTGGCAGCACTTCAATATATTTATAGGTCTAACATTCAAGATATTTACCGAAATTTATGTGTAGTACTTTGCATTGTAAAATCTAACTGTACCTCTACAGTTGCGTTTGGTGAGAGGTCATTTTCATAATTGAAAATAATAAAAAAGTATCTTTTTTTTATGCATGAAGGAGGGGCGAAAGGCAAATGCCCGCAAAAGCGCCCCTCCCATGGAAGAAGAAGAGAACCAAAACCATGGTCCGGGGTTTTCGAGATGCCTAGAGACACTGCATTTGAAAGATGGGAGGTCATAGACAGGAGGAAAGATGGATTGAGGGAGATTGTTCCAGAGTTGACCGGTTGAGTAGATGAAAGAATAAAAATACCGATTAACCCTTGCATTAAATAGTTAGACAGAAAAGGAATGAGAAAGTGTAGAAAGTCTGGTATTGCGTGCTCTCCTTAAAGGAGGAGGCATGCAGTTAGTGAGTTCAGAGGAGCAATGTCCTTTATGATAGCGACAGTAAAGAGTGAGTGAGGCAACATTGCTGCGAAGAGAGAGAGATTGAAGACAATCAGTAAGAGGCGGGGAATTGATGAGACGAAAAGCCTTTGATTCCACCCAGTCAAGTACGGCTGTGTGGGGTGGTTCAGGCTGTGTGGGTTGAACCACCCCACACATGAAAAGCGTACCCCATACAGGGGCGAACAAGACCCCTGTATAGAGATAGCAACTGAGAGGGAGTGAAGAAACCGCGGAGGCGGTACAGCACTCTTCTATGTCACAAGAACGCCTTGTTGCATTAGCATTGATTTCAACTGAACATAAAATTGGGAGAGATTTAGGTTATAGTCAGTTGGTTGAGGATTTCGCTTCCAAGAAAGCACGAAAAGTTACATTTCATTTGGTTACTAGAGAATTATCAGCCTCTTAATCACCATATCACTGATTCATCAATACACTGGCTATCAGCTTATGTTCTATCATGATATCTCCATGTAATGTGCTCCTTTTATGTCTTGGTTTTTGCGGATAACAGCATTTTTTTTGTTGTTGTTCGCTATGACTCGTATTTAGAGTGTAGTGTTGATATAATGTACGAGGGCCACTCAGTATATTTTTCCCCCACCTTTTTTTTTTCTTTCCAAGTTTCCTTGTAAGTTCCAGAAATTTTGTATACAAGTAGTTACATACCTTTTTTACAAGTTTTTATTTTTCCACATAATCTCCATCCTTTTCTACGGCTTTCCTCCACCTCGACACAAGGGCCTTTATTCCTTGCTGGTAAAAGTCCGCTAGAATCACCCCTTTCATGTCCCAGAAGATGGTGGCCATAACCTTTCGTGCAGAGGGAGTCATTTTGAACTTTTTCTTACGTGGGGAGTCTGCGTGATGCCACTCCATGGATTGGCGTTTTGTTTCAGGTTCAAAGTGGTGTACCTAAGTCTCATCTCCAGTCACAATTCGTGAAAGGAAGTCATCCCCTTCTGTCTCGTATCGAACCAACGACTCGGAAGCAATTTCTTTTCTTTGGGCTTTGTGATCTTCAGTCAGTTGGCGAGGAACAAACCGTGAACACACTTTTGAGTATCCCAGTTGCTGAATTATCGTATTCACACTTCCTTCACTAATTCCTAGCTCCTTGTATGCGACGCGCCGATTTGATCGAATGATGCTGTTAACACGTTGCACAGTATGAGATGTCACAGCCGATGCGGGCGGCCGCTCCGTGGCTGGCTGGCTGGCTCCCCCTCTCTCCGATGATCTCACACGTTTAGACCAGCGTCCAACTGGGCTTCGATCAACAACAGCATCTTGTAAACGTTTTGTAGAACTTTGAATATTTCCAACTGTTTCCTTCTCTGCGGTTAAGAACTCTATAACACCTGTTTACGACGCACATCACTGTCAGACGCCATTTTCGAAACTGCATTAACCATCGGTTTTATAGAAGGGCGTTTAAAAGCGGTTTTATACAAGGAGGGGTGTTCAAACTGGAAAAATCCGGTTATGTGAAGCGCAGAAAGTTCAAACTTACGGCCCAAAAGACATTTCATCCCCATGGCCTATTATTTAGCTAAGAAAAATGGGTGGGGCAAAATATATTGAGTGCCCCCTAGTATTGTGTGATATTCTCCACTCCAGTTGTAATAAAAATTAATTACATTGAATGTATTACTATGAATATTGTACTAAGATACTTTCATTGTAGCTTCATAGATTATAGGTCAAAGAGAAATTTAAGTCAGAAATGCCCGACTTGCTTATAGGTCATCAAATTTAAACCTCTAAAGGCCCCAAATTACTCTCTTGCCCAGGGCCCCAAGAATCCTAAGACCACCGCTGCTGTTTCGATACATGTCCTGAAATTGTACATAATTTCTTTCTGCGTTTATTCTGTACGGCTCTCGGATCCCCGTATTTGTCAATTGTTTTTGTATTTGTTGAACGGTATTTAGTAGTTGAATTGTGTTGGCTACATCTAAAGAGTTGGTAATCCTGCTTCGCGATGGTTTTGGCTGCTCAACTGTCGTGTTCCTTTGTGGGTGGTGGTGGTAACGGCAGTTTTGTCTGTACTTGCATCTCCCGTATCTTGCACAAGTTTTACAGATACTAAGGTGGTAGAACTCAATGATGTCGTCGAGACCACCATGGCCGAGACCGAGACTGAAACCGAGACCATATGTAATTTTTGCATGTATTCAAGAATTCCTAATGCCTAATTCCTAAGCTCTGTATTTCACATTCAGGAATAAAGATTCTAAAGAGGTTATCAAGTGACAATTGCAAAATTTATTCAAAATTTATTCACAAATTCAGAGTTTGAGACATTTTTCAGCAATTAACTACCTACTTAAAACGAGATAAGTGTTCGTTGCACTTGAAGAACATCAATATATTCACCAGTGATGTAGTCGAGACCAACATGGGCGAGACCAAGACCGAGTCCTACATCACTGGTGGCACTTGCAATTTTCTCAAATTTACAATATCCATTTTTTTAATGGAAGTTACATAAATTGAGATGTGCATAGATACATTTGCTCTCCCTATAACTGCAATGCCCTTTTGCATAATATTTGTGTATCAGGTCATCCCATAAGTAATGTCGTTTTTTACGATAGATTAAGTTTAAACTAGTCCTACTCGGTTTAAGCATAAATTTTCCGAAGGTTATATCTAAGAGGAGATCTATCGTGTTTCGCTACATACTTTACAGACCTTGACCAGTGAAGACGTTTGTTTTGCTTTATGTGAACCCCTCATAAACATGGCGGTATCAGAAGAGCATATCAGGCATATAATGCTTTACGAGTTCAAAAAAGGGAATAATGCTACTGAAGCAACGCGAAACATTCAGGACGTTTATGGCAACGATATTCTGCATGTGAGGAAATGTCAAAGATGGTTTCAAAAGTTTAGGAATGGTGACTGCTGTTTGACAGATGCAGCACGCTCTGGACGCCCTGCTGACTTTGATGATGACCTGCTGTTAGCCGCACTTGAAGAAGACTGTTCAACAACTGTCGAAGAATTGGCCCAGAAACTCAATTCATCTCCGTCCACCATCCATCGACATTTGCAACAACTCGGGAAAGTGCCTAAGTTAGGAAAATGGGTGCCACATGAATTGTCGGTCGACAATCTGAGGGTGCGGGTAAACATTAGAACAGCTCTTCATTCCCGTGAACTCCAAGATCCGTTTTTGCACCGTTTAGTGACTGGTGATGAAACGTGGATACTGTACCAGAATGTTAAGCGCCGTCGACAGTGGGTTTGTGCCGGAGAACCAGCGACACCACAGCCAAAACCAAATCTTCACCCTCGGAAGGTGTTGCTTAGTGTTTGGTGGGATAAAGGTGGTGTAATACACTTTGAAACCTTACCACACAACCAAACAATCACCGCTCAAGTCTACTGTCAACAACTGGGTCGATTGAACACTGCACTAAAAGAAAAGAGACCTTCTTTGGTTAATCGGAAAGGAATCGTGTTCCACCACGACAATTCACGTCCTCATACCACTCGGATCACTTCTGCAAAAATTGAGGAGCTTGGGTGGAAAAAACTTCCACATCCTCCATATTGTCCAGACCTTGCGCCTTCAGATTATCATCTCTTCAGGAGTCTGCAAAACTATCTTGACGAGAAACAGTATACTTCTTTAGATGACCTGCACACCAGTCTTTGTACGTTTTTTGCCTCAAAACCGCCTGAATTTTATAAACATGGCATTATAAAGCTTGTAGGACGTTGGCAGAGTGTCATTGATTCCGATGGAAAATATATACTAGATTAAAAAGTTTCTGTTGAGTTTTTTTTTTTTTTGTCCTTTAAATTTCGATCTAAAAAACGACATTACTTATGGGATGACCTGATACGATATTTTCTACGTTTTTAGTTTTGTTTTTTTATCATTATCTTCGTTTGGTAGTTTCACCACTTCACAGATCGTACTCGTTTCTTTTCTTTCTTCTGCAATGGTATATATATATATATATATATATATATATATATATATATATATATATATATATATATATATATGATAAATTGAGAACTGTGCATTTGTCAGTAATTACGTGACAAATATACGAGTTAAATAAAGCAGGTAGGCATTAATTTTGTGTTGCCTAAAAGAAATAATGTATTGCATCGGTCCCCGTTCATAAAGACGCAAAAGGATTAAGTCGCGAGCTTGGTTAATGCGGTATTAGGGAATTCTTACCAGAACCATATACCATGTATGGTACGTCGAGAGGACTGAAAATTGTTCATAAGCGTGGTTGTACGCTTGCCGGAATCAAAATAAAAAAAATTACAGTATCATTATCAGTGAGAGTAGTTTGTCGACTTAGAGGGCATTGGACCTCGCTTGTGGCTTGTAAACAAATCCGTTCAGAGGGAATGAATTCAGTGTGAGTGCACGCAGAACATTCTAATGTTTGAATTAACACCTTTTGACTAGCCCAAGGCCCACGATACATTTTGGAATTTGACTCCATATGCTAGATTAGGTTTACGTTCAATATAATTACCTACTTCATTGTTTTTATCATTACAGACCTAAGTCTTTTTGAAGAGGAGTATAAAGTGCACTAAAGCTAGGTTGTGTACGTAATGATTAGAATTTGGAGAAACTGCTGTAAGTAGACAATAATAATGGATTGGGTTGTTTAACCTCCGCACCATCTTAGGTCGTGTGACGGAGGGGGACCTACAGCTTTCCGTGGGTTCCAAACTACGGGGCACTACATAATGTAGACATGGAGGACGGTCTCGCATCTAACTACTATCCAGAACCGATGTCGCTTAACTTGGCTGATCGATGGAAAGCTGTGTTACGACATCGACCATGACGTAACCCTCCCGTAAGCAGACAGACTACCAGAATTGCAGTAATAGTAGTAACACGTACTACCCGTGTTTCTAAAACTAAAGAATTCACCATCTTGTTAATAGAATACGATAGTATATTTAAAGCTTCCTACAGAAGTCTTTCAAATGTCGATCTTATGAAGCATAGTTTACACTTGGTACGACTTCTTTACTGTATCGTACACGTAAAGTTTATATAGTACCCCTCTGGTGGAAAGCAGCTCGTTATTGTCTTTTTCTGATTTCTCGTTCCTGATGTTCCTCTCGCTTCTCGTCTCTTCGCAGCCATTTTCGAGTACCTCATTAGCATGCGTATGTTGTGCGTGACCCATAAATGAATGCGCATCCCATAGTAGTGTTCATGTTAGGAAAATTATTTCAAACCTGATTGCTGCTTGATTTAATTCTCGAATTCGATGAATGCCGCGTGAAATCTGAAATCAGGGTGGAATACATTATTCCAAAATGTCAGTGTAGCAAATGAAGTTATTAATATCATTAACATTACAGTATTTTATTATTTAACTTAAATCGAGAATTACATACTTGATAACAAGTAGTACTGTGTGTGTGTGTATATATATATAATATATATATATATATATATATATAATATATATATATATATATATATATATTGTGTGGTGTGTGTGTGTGTGTGTGTGTGAGAGAATTTATTTGTCTTTCTATTTGGATAATTTTCGAATTTGCTTAGTCATAACTGCAAGTCCTTTTCGTTTTTCGTTTATAAATTTGAGACATCAGTAAGTGTTAAGTCGGGAAAGGTCCCAATTCAAATGCACGATTTTATTCAGTTAATGTTTGTTCAGCATTCAAGGCGGGTAAATGCTTGGCTTCTTTATTCCATTTAGAAGTTTGTGGCACGTTCTGAAAATTTGTTGGGTTCTTACAGAAAACTTAAGCATCTTAACTACAACCCTGTACGGTTTGGCTAGTATTATAGCGATAGGAACTAGGGATCTCGCGTTAGTTGGACCCCCATGGCTTACGTTACGCTGGACACGAGACTATGTTGATAAAACGTTGGATATGTGCGGAGCCTAATTTGATTTTACTAATAGGCCTACAAGTACAAAGCATAGAAAACAGTATTTTATCTTATTAAAAAAAGAGAGCCTTTGAAAATTTTGACGATAAAGTGATTTGACAAATAGTGTGCTTTTGTAGTATTACGAATAGGAATAATAACCACTATTAATATTAATGTTCGATGTTTTTCAACCTTTTTTGTAACGGAAAAACTCGTGTGATGGAAGTGACCTAAGCTTTACGTAGGATTAGAGCCATCTGAAGGTCGCTACATCGTCCAAACGCTGATGACCGTCAACCATCCAACTACTGAACAAACCCAACGCTTAACCTCGCTGATCTAATGGGAAGCGGTGTTGCGAACTTGCGACGTGGCTACAACGTAGCTAACAACCAAAAATTGGTTTAGGGTTTGTTCAGAGGATCAGTTTTTTTCAAGAAGAAGCCACGAAACTAATCCCAATGGTCTGCGGCTTGAGAAAGGAGGGTTCGCTCTTTTGTTCATTCATTATTTATTAGGCTTCAATTTTATTAAGATAAATGCTTGCCATTTGACGTTGGCGATCGTATGTACCTACGCAACCACGGCTCGTTTTCGGTATTAAGTATGTGACATTTAGTTCCTTGTTAATACGAGGTCAGCGTCTTCCTTAACGGCCAGTAAAGAGATGAGGGACTCGTCACATAGCCTTTGGAAGAGGGAAAATTTGGCCAATAAATACGCCTTATAGATAATTGTGTACACCGTCTTATATATATATATATATATATATATATATATATATAAAATTTCGGGCAACGGCCTTCAGAAATGTTTGGGTTTATGCAGGATTTTTGTAGAATTCACTTGATACATATGATATGGAGGCCTACTGTATTATATAAAATGATGATAACTTCTTTTAAAGTTGCGTTTATCTTTAATTAACGGTCGAATTATGTGGAAAAATGTTTCAAGGTTGAGTCTCTGAGTATACCACCTACTTTCCTCTTTATCAGTCAGTAAATGCATTATATTAGTCCACGTGGGCAAAGGTTTTTGCCTATTTTCATTTGTTTTTCTAGTCTTCCACCTTCAGTTGTTGTTTTTGTTTATTCGTGAAGCATGTTCCATGAAAGGACGTTCACGGAAGTGATTCGTGAACAGTTTTAAAGGTCCTTTTGTTCATGCGAGTTCTCGTAGGAAATACCTCGTCTAAAATGAGAAATTTCTCGTGATAATTAAGCGATAAATTTCAATTTATTGTTTTAAGTTGTCAGACTTTGTTAAACGTTTCAATCGAAGTGTTACATCCGACAAACAGCGGGTGCCGAGTGTGTGAATATTAATTTAATCTTCCTTTACCATCATTACCAGGCAACATTTTATCACGTGTAAAACAAAGCGTCGGTGCCAGGTTGTACCAACGCACAAATTTATCTCCCGAAGAAATCAAATGAATAATAATGACGAAAAGATCCACAAAACTTTTGAAAGGCAACACTAAGCCTTTTTTGTCTGGGTGTTACGACTACTTTGCAAATCGACCCAAATCGAAAGACAAAGGGAGAACCTTCTTCAGTAGTAACAAAGATCCCCGCCAAAATCTCTTCCTCGTGACCTTATTCTTGTCTCCCTGTTTTTTCTTCAGCATCAGTCCTCCTCCCGAAGTCCAGGACAGCGTGAAAGAGCGAAGCTACTCCTTTCAAAGGTAATTTTTGTTGTTATCAGAGCTGTTACAAAAAGCCCCACGATAGTAGCGTCTCCTTAAAAATAGTGTATACATACAGTATAAGGATATCGTAACCAGATTTCTTGTAATTGAAAATACCACATATAATAATCAGGCGTTAACTGCTCGCAAACACGGTCTAAAACTCGGGTGATAACCTGAATTTCTGTTCAGTGGGTTTTTAAAGGTCTTTTTACGCACAGTACATTTTGATATGCGCACGTTGTAGGATTAAACCATTATCATACTGAAATCAGTATTTTGGTTTCCTTTTAAGCTACTGGATTGTCTAACGCATCTTTTGCTAAATATGGTATGCTAATTGGATGTTTCATTTTGAATATTCAGCGAGCGAAACACTGTTCCACAAGTACTTGAAACTATTTACAAACGAAGCAAATGGAGACCCGATTATCTTAAATTTAAAATTAATTTTGTCAAGGCCTTCAACAGTTGAGTTTGGATCCTCCCCTGCCCCGCACGCTGTACAGAACCACACTCATTACGATACTTTTTCTTTTCTATTGATCCAACTACGAGTAGGGGTCACCCCATTCCTATTCATTATGTAACCTTGGCTAATGATTATTTGGATCAATAAATTCTTCCGTCTTGTTGAGTCCCTTTTGATTTCTCCATATGATTTATTGTTGAGAAACTTAGGCTACCGAACAAAGAAGGATAGCGGAATAGACTAACATTTATTTAATTTTGTCTGTCGTGAGGAATTCTGGAAATACTTTATTCAAATACAGGAAATAAAGAACCTTCAAAAAGATTAATTAAATTTTTTTTTTTTTAATCCGACCGAAATTATTTTATTTTCAATAGTCTTTTACTCTTCCGTCGATGGAGCTCAGAAACGCACTCTAGAATAGGTTAAGATATTCTAGGTGTTTATAAAATTCCTCACTAACGTTTTGAATAGCCTATAGGCAAAGTCTTTGCTCTAATAGGTCTTTGACCGTATCATATTTACGGGATTAGACTGCAAAATATGTTAACCTACTTTCTAAGCCTTAGTTTATTCTACCTCGTGAAATATAAGTAATGTTAAAAACTGTTAAAAACAACGAACCAGGGATAATATGTACCTTAAACTTAAAGCATACCTTCCTCGTTAGTTTTACAGAGAAATGCAACGTGGCATTCTTCGCCATTAGGTAAATGATCAACAGCTTTCTACGAATAGTTTTATATTTCGTGCAATAAAACGTACTTATGGCGCCAGTGTTTTTTTTATTATTATTGTTATTATTATTATTTGTTACGTAATCCGTTTTATTATACATTTTATTGTTTTCTTTTGTTTATTACTTTTCTTCATTTTATCATCTCAACCTACTGAACTTTACAGAAAAATCACCCAGTCTTTATACATTAAGAATGTGACCCCTTCCTTGCAATGCTCAAAATTTATCCATTAAATTATTTCCCTTATATAAACTTCTTACCAACCAACTACTTTTTCTCCGTTCATTCCTTCCGTTGCCCCTGATCTGTGATCGTGTCGATTTTGGTTAAACCTTTTATTTACATTTTTAGCATTGTTTTGTCCTTTATTATTGTTTTAATTATTTTGTATTACTGTTTTACTTTATACCCTTCTTTTAACTTCGTTTATTTTTCATTTACCTTTTCACCCATGATAATTCTCGCTCTGGGTCCAAACGTATAGAGTAAATATTTGGAACCATCGTCGTCGTCGTCTTCCTTATTAGAATTAGATTCCCTAAGAATTATTCTGTCGCCAAATATATATATACACACACGAAATGTGTGCATAAGCATAAACGAGGTACCGACTTTTTAAAACCATTTATCTAAAAATCTAATTAATCAATCCTAATTTAACTTAATCTAACCTAACCTAACCTTCGTGCCATCGAACCGAGAAGTGTTTCGAATGCAATTAAAGGGGGCGAAGGTTATTTTCTGCTAGTCATTAAACAGTGAGGTACTCGCTAATGTAGCCTAACCTAACCTAACCTAATTAGGAGTACCATATCTTTTTTTTTTACCAACAATAAAGTTTTCTAAGATTTTTTTTTCTAAATTTAATGTTCCAAAGTGTTACCTCGCGAAGGAAATTACCCCACTACACACTCGACCTCACTTATGCCGAGTTGTTGCCAAAAAACACACACACACACACACACACACACACACACACACACACACACACACACACACACACAGTTTTACTGATAATAATGGAAGCTAAAAGCTAGATAAATATTTGTGCACCCATAACAAGGGTCTATATCTATAACCTACAGTACTTTGCACCTTCAGTATGGATGAAGACTCCTGTATTAGCCACGATATGGAAGAATATTATTTTTGTTCACCGACCGAAAATTGAAAGGAACGGTTTTATGACCTTGTCGTTGACATAAATTTTAAGAAACCTTCCTTAAATTGGAATGGAGCATTTTAATTATTTGCATATTTTGAAAGTTTTTCTGATGTGCAGCGAATGAACATTTCTTTCGAACGTCGAAGATACGCTTCTCTGCGATTTAAGTAAATTTGTTGCGCAGACTTTTTTCTAATTTTGAGTGACTGGTTCATTATTAATGTCAAGAGTACGACGGAGCTTCGTAATGTCGCCACTCACCATGGCTATTTAATCTGCGTATGGCTGAAGTGATGCGTGAGATGAAAGCGAGAATGATTGAGAGGCGAATAAACCTGAATTGGATGAGAATAAGTGGTGGTGGCTGTCGTGTCTGATTTTTTTTTTTTTTTTTTTTTCCACGCAGGAAGGCATAAAAAAAAAAACAAGAATTGTTTATCTTTATTACCAATTGGATGTTGGTGTGCTTCTACAGTAGGTGAGGTAGAGAATGAAATAAGGATTTATGCCCTTTGGTGGTGTAGCGGTTGGCGTCGCTGACGACGAATGGCATCGGGATCGAGACCCGTTGACGGCAGGCGGCGCGCGGCAAAGCCCGGCTGTTCGTTCATCCTTTCACGCAATAAAAAAAAATTGGTTGGTAGGTCAGTGGGTACCCTGGGTGGCCTAGTGGTTAAGACGATGGGCTGCTGCTGGTGGAGCGTGGTTCGGATTCGCTTTAAACTGTAGGTCTAAGGTGGAATGACAAGCTTGACCTTCGTCAGAATAAACAATTCTGGCGGAAGCAAACCCGAGGTTAACCAAAGATGACAGTGAGAAGTTTTGTCAACATTTTCTGAAAGGAAATTATTGAAAGTGAATGTAAATAAAATTAAGACGTGTCAGTGAGTAAAAAAAGAATAATCTAAAATTTAAAATATTTCATATACGAGAGAGATGTAAGTACCATCAATTTCATTAGTCGGGATACGCTGGGTCGTAAGGTAGACGTGGCCCGGTGTATCCCGACTACTGGGACTGTTGGTACATTGGAATTTAAAAGTAGAGTAAAGTAGGGCAAGCGAGTCCTGGTCGGGAGAGGCTCGAGCCTACAGTATATGCAGCAAGAGGCCAAAAGTGCCAACATTGGCGTATGGATGTGTGAGAAACTCTGTTGGCATGATAGTTCTTCGTCAGAAGTGAGAGCAGTCGAGATGAATAATTATTTAAGCAGCATAATTCAGTATGGGAGCTAGTTTTCAAAAGGGCCCCTAAAAATCGATTTCGTTGCACCCCCCTCTACAATATTACTTGTATGGTACCGTTGGAAAGAGTAAAGCAGGGGTGCTGAAACTTTTTCGCAGGCGGGTACATTTTCCAAATGCTGAAGCTCAGATGGGCACACGCAAAAAATATTATGATAAAAAATACATAAAACAAAAAAAAAATATCTGGTTTTAATTGCAAAATTCTTTCTATTAACCAGTCTTTAAAACCTTATCTGGGGACTACTCGCGGGCACACCGAAATGGCTTTGCGTGCACAGGTTTGAACACCCCTGGAGTAAAGCTTCAGGAGTATCATGAGCCAGGGTTTCACTTTCTAGGCACATTTTTGAGCAAGTTATGCGTAGTTTTGTGAGGTACCCCTCTGCGTGCAAAAAACGCGCATAGCATAGTTTTCATATCAATGTGACCAAACTTATATACATATTGTCATATACTCTATATTGATATTCTGTTATAAAATTACTTTGTAAGGTAATAGAAAACATTTGTATGGTAGATAATGTTAAAAAAAATTCCTATGAGAGTTTGGTTTGGAAATCAGTCATTGGAAGTAGGAAGAGAGGTAAGTAAATGACCTTAGATTCTATACCATAACTTTAATTACGGTCATATATCTTGAACCGACTTTGTTAATCGCGTGTAAAATATAAGAAAAGCATAATTTTAATTGGGACAAAATAGCAGAGAAACTATACCAATATGGCCTAGTATGGTAATTAGAAGTTCTGTACTTGCTATTATATAATGAGCAAAACATGAAAAACATGAAGATCGATATATCCTCACATACTCGCGAAGATATCAGATACTGGTACAATGCACGTTACGAAAGGACAAAATTATTATAGTATTAGTATGTAATGATTGAATTTCTGGAAACTCGATGTTTTCAATATCAATAAAGGAATTACATACGTAATATGTATTCAGCATTTAGTCACAAACTTCACAAATTATTCATACATTCTAATAATACCAACATTCTTGTGCAATGAAAATAATGTATTTGTAATAAAGCAATAAAAACCCCAACTGATGAAGTCATCATGAACAGTGTTCATTCGATATCAGATGCTTCGCTGTCACTTCCTCCGTTCAATAAGCTGCTACCAGCAAGCTTCTGTGGGTTTTGGCACTCGTTAGCTCCTTCACAACCACACGCTGCTGTACAACGTCATTAGCAGAGCAGCAGCCTGAAAGAACAAACGCTCCAGAACTGATATTAGTTGGTACGATCACTCCATTATTTGATGTTGCCCTCTATGTGATCTGCTAGAGCAGTGTCCCATGCGCTCCACCTTATCATAGTTACAACAATGTCCAAAACGATTCAGCATGGCGATCAATTGCTTACTTTGTCATATGGCGAACACTCATTGCAAGTCCGACGTGTTTAGGCGCGCCTGTCTGTTCTTTGATCACGACATGCAGCATGTCCTGTGCAGTGGACAGGATATGACGATGAAGGATCGGACTTTCAGAGGCTACATTAATTGTCTTGTTGACATCTCCGTTTTTACCCTTCCAAGGACTGAACCAATTTCAAGAACCTGTACACAGAATTTGGAACCATACTTGCTGCAGACTCTATATCAATGGACTCTACTTTAACTGGTTTCACATCCAGCCCATCACAATTTTTTCAATTTAATTAATTTTAATTGAATAATTGAATTGAATAACCTTTATTAATAATAAAATAAATACATTCTTTTCAATTTACAATTACATGAATAATTGTGAAACTCGACTATTTATTTTATTTAATTTGGCCCTTAAGCTTTAGGCTTTACTGGGCTCAAATCATATCGCAGTATTTCGGCTGCGTGAAATAATACAGTTGCTTGATTGTCATCATCGGATATGTGCAGTTCATTCTCGACCTTTTCTATATCGAGCTTTTCACTCGTATGCAGTAATGCCTGAATGGCATCACCCATGGAAATAGCACTGCAAAAGACTAGGTCTGACTTGGTTTTATCACGAGATAACGAAGTCGATTCTGCCACCATAGTGCCTTTGAAGTCGTTTTTTTTCAGCTTTTCAACTCTGTAGCTGCCACTGCTCGGAACTTTGTCCGACAGTAGAAGACGGAAACGATCAAGTAAACTGGACATTAAAAAGGCTGCTTTCCCTTGCATCAAAGGGTGATCTATTTCATTAACAAGTTTTTGGAAGGTGTTGTCATACAAATGCTCATTTAATTTGGCCCTTAAGCTTTAGGCTTTACTGGGCTCAAATCATATCGCAGTATTTCGGCTGCGTGAAATAATACAGTTGCTTGATTGTCATCATCGGATATGTGCAGTTCATTCTCGACCTTTTCTATATCGAGCTTTTCACTCGTATGCAGTAATGCCTGAATGGCATCACCCATGGAAATAGCACTGCAAAAGACTAGGTCTGACTTGGTTTTATCACGAGATAACGAAGTCGATTCTGCCACCATAGTGCCTTTGAAGTCGTTTTTTTTCAGCTTTTCAACTCTGTAGCTGCCACTGCTCGGAACTTTGTCCGACAGTAGAAGACGGAAACGATCAAGTAAACTGGACATTAAAAAGGCTGCTTTCCCTTGCATCAAAGGGTGATCTATTTCATTAACAAGTTTTTGGAAGGTGTTGTCATACAAATGCTCATCTGAATTGTCTTTGGGTGATGCAGATGTCGTGTTGGTCTTGCTGGTGAATTTCATGTAACACACACTATCGTACTTTGACTCTACAGCGATCAGGTCTTCTCCATAGATCCGCAGCAGGACACCGCGGTCATTTCTCGTCTCTGCAGCCGCCAACAACGACTCCTAGGCTGTTTTAGTCAGTACTTGAGACATGGTAGCATCTCCCTTGTGATACGCCTTCTGACAAACGACACGCCTGTTCCAGTCCACAGATACCTTTGTAGATTGTCTCGACTTCAGCGGTGATGGATGTTTCTCATCCTTGTGTGACTTTGGACACTTCCAATTTTTTCATTTGCCGTTGCCGTTTCAGGATTCTTTCTACATTAGTCTTGCTGGTGTAGGACTTGTAGCAGTTCGTATACCACCGAGCTTTCCCTTCCAGGTCTGACAAGTTCGCAATCTTGGAAAACAGGTCATCGTTGCGTTGTGTACTACACATTTAAATGTCGCAACGTCTTGAACGCCTGGTATACATATTTCCTTGCTGAGGTGCTGACAAATAAGACACTTAGACCATTCAATGGTGAGCTTCACACGCTTTGTGTCTGGATGAATCCGTAGATCCGCTTCAGCCATCGCTTTCAGGTAAGTTGAGATTTACAACATGTGAAAGACCCTGAAAATAGAAGAATGTTAGTCTTCCATCACCACAAGCAACTTACAAGCAGATATACTCGTAGATGATGATATGATGATCTATTATGAAGCATTTTGTGTAAGATAGACACGAGTAATGCTAAAATGATTATTTGTTGCAACAACCAATGGTACAAAATACAGCATTCTGAAATGGAAGATGTTATTTTCCACTAAACACAATATACCTGTTGTACAACTGCAAGCAGAGATTATATGAATGTATCTACTTTTCAGCCAAGTATTAATATAAAAGAAACTATTATCTATCATCAACCCTCACCACATACAATTCTGGAAAAGACAGGACAGTGCCTACAATGTTAAATTTAATAGTTTACACGCATTACCACATATTCGGGCTGTATGTACAGACTGCGCATGCTCACATCAGTACAATATTTCATCCGTACCTCGATTATAATTCAATTATAATGATGTAACATCATGAATTAGCAATAGAACGCGAAATAATGGGACAAGTGGAGCGGCAATATGCCAATGGCCCTACAGAAGTGAAATATTTCGTGTCACGATTGTTGTCGTTTTTCGCACTAATAGGGAGTTAGAAAAGCGTGTCTAAAATCTTTACAAGGTGACATCCTCGCTTTTTGGAGTCTACAAACATTTATCGTTCATATGATACTAGATGTCAAATGTTGTAGACGGGGTGCAACGAAATTTTTCATCATCCCAGCTCCCAGACTAATTGGTGTAAAGCGGATTTACCCTGTGAGAAATGAGGATGTTCGGTCAAAGTGTGAAGGAAAAAAGTTACTGGAGATAAGAATAGGGGAATGATGATATGCTGCATTTGCGTGGTCATGTGGAGAGCGCGAATTAAGAGAAAGATATACAGTAATCAGTGCTTGGATGAGTAAAGGAAGACGGTGTAGAAGATGGAAGAATGTAATTAGCGTGTGAATAAATATGGAGTTAGGTAATATAAATGTGGCACGAGAGTTAACGGGAAACTGTTCGTGATGTACGTAAATGCGGACGTTGGTTTCGCCTAAACTACGACAACAGGTATACCCGCATCCTCCTCACGAAAGGTAACGGTAAAGCGTTGAGTTTTGGGCTCGGTATCGAGTTCAAGCGTTGTGCCCACCCCATGAAGAATGGGAAGCGGGTTTTTAGATTCTTTTTTCATTATTACTCATTTCATTGTTCCTTATTTTGAAATCTTTATTACAATACCAAATTCTACCTTTACCCAATAAGTCAACGCCTCTATGGAATTGGACACTTTTCTAAAAACCAGAAAAGGGCATCCGACCAACAAATTCACGAAAGAACTTCGCGTCACAAAATCTATGGAGTGCTATTTAAAAATGAAAACCCTCTACTACTAAAAATTTTCTGTTCGAAATCTTTTTCATGAAAGTTCTACATCGTGAACTGACTATGTACGAGTATATTATGTAGGCTTTGACAATTGTGTGTGTGTGTGTGTGTGGCTTAAAGCATAAACGACAAAATTATGGTTCGGAGAGTGAAGAGGTCTTCACGGCTCTATATTTAGTGTTTTCCGTAAGCCCTAGACCTAGATTATACACACTTGACCCATTAATATGCCAACGTGACGATTAATTTCGCTATCAGATTTGAATTTCTGTATCAACCTAATCACTCTATGTACTGAATTTGTGTTACGTAGGGCTCTTAGGTATAATTTTACAACCTGCCCTCTGTCTTACAAAAATGTCATCGCTCCCTTCAGGCACGGCTCTTCTTCCGCGCGCCATTGTTTCGTAACTGAAGGATGTTTGGTCTGAATTAGTGCTTGCATAATACCGAAAATTTTCAATACCGGTATTTGGAGGCAATTATGCTAATCCTGGTATTGATACCGGTATTATGAAAAAAATAATTTATTTTGATTTATTATTGTGCCACCCTACCAACCCTCCCACAAGTCTGAGGGACTTGCAGTACTCACCATATTTACTATAAATTAATGACCCAACTCCAAATAGATGGCATTCTATTCGAAAAGTTTATACAGTAAATTACTAAATTGTAATAAAAATATTATTTGAATTTTTTTTTAGCATATTATTATTATACAACTACTGGGGTAGATAAAATTATTAGTATCTAAATATTTATTTCTTAGTTTGATTTTGAAAGTATGCTTTGAGGAAACAAGAGCATCTAGGGATTGTTCAGATAGACTTGATCTCAGTTTCGTCAGAAATAGGCCTGCAGCAGAAAAGGCTTTTTCTGATTCTGCACTTGTAGGTTTAATTGAAAGCAGTGCCTTGTACAGCTTCTCTAAATTCTCACTTCTCTGTAAAGTAACTTCCAAGCTTTTAAATTCATTAGTAACATCAAAATCAATGGAATTTTTTTTAGATGGCACTTTTCCTAGTTTGTCCATTTCTTGCATGTATTCACTCAGTAATGAATCTGCTTCCACTTCAGTCTTATTTGCAGCTACATTTTCAGGGTTACATGGAAATTCCTGTTCTTCCATTTCTATCTCCAAATCAACCACATTCTTAGGGAAAAGTCTTTTATGGAGCCTTTTCTGCAGTTCTTTTGAGAACTAATTTTGATGGAACAGAAAAACTTTCCTCTTCTTGAACTTTTAAAACTTCGGGATTATGAAGATATTTGATTAAACCTACAATGTCTTGCTGTCTTCTTGAAATGTAACGATTTCTAAGACAATCTTTTAACTCTTTTGCTATTGGATTATTTTTCTCTCCTAGTTTCTTTGAAATAAATTTCATTGATGATTCAGCTGTCAGGAGTGATGCATCTTTCGAGCATAACCCTTTAAGAATTATTTCAACAGGACGTAAGGTGTCATAAAGGTTTTCAATAATTTCCCACTCTGTTGAAGAAATGGCTACAGTTGAATGAATCACTCTTAAAGCTAGTGCAATAAATAGTTTTCTTTGATAGAAAGGAATAGAAAACGAAAAAAAGAGGTTAACTGCAAAATACCCCCAAACTTTTTTTTTCTCCGAATCCTCCAAAAACAGTTTATTTGCCCATCGGAGGACTAAATTGCCTAAATTTTACAATAGCAATTTTTGTCAATACCGAAAACCTATAATATCGGTATCGGTATTATTTGTACTTCTTCAATACCGGTTTTAACCCCTAGTCTGAATAGAAAGGGCTACAGGCCCAATGTATTAAATAATCTTGTAAATAAACGTACGAAAACGTTTACATTTTAATTTTTTTTTATTTCTCTCATTGTTTTGTATTTCACATTATATGTTAGAGTTAAAATATTTTTTTGTTCGTTAAATTTTTCAAACTAAAGATAATCTTTTCACAAATATCCTTTGCATAGTACAAAAAATGAGAGTATAACTGAAATCCTATATACTATTGAGCTAAAATGTGTCTGTGTCCTTTCTTCGGAACCGTGCATAGACTAAACGGCACATCGGAAAATTCTGCAACCACCACCACCATCTGATAGCCCATGAGCTGCCGATGTGCTCTGTCAAGTTTCCCGGTCCTAGGTCACTCCGCGGCCGAGCACGAGCTATATAATGTCTATTACGAGTGAATGTAAGTACCGTACTTCGAAAACGAAAATGACGAGAACAAAAATACATAATAAACAGTTTGGTAGTCCCGATAATACGTAAGTACCAATATACATATACAGCTAGCTGTGACATATACTGCTACCTGCTCGGAGAACGATAGCGAGCCTACCGCTCGTATTTCTCTGTTCGAATACTCATGATCGCTATTGCATATATATATATACACATCGAGAAATCAGTTTAATGCTTTGTACAAATTCTATTATCCTGAATCGTTGCTAGGATCCTTTTGGGTATACTGTCAGCAACCTGCATATAAGTGTCGCTGCTAGTTCTAGCCCATTCTTTAAATTGATTTCGTGCAGATAATATAATTTTTGAACATTTTTTCTGCCACTTTTGTCAGATTGCGTGTGTTTGTCCACTTAGAGTCAAGTTGGGAAACTGCGTGAGGACAGTTGGAAAGCGAGTCATAATTGCAGTCTAAACGCTTCTTGGTAGCGTTATTTTGTTGAAAGATCGCTTCATTTTGACTAAGATTATGATATATTTCTTCCATTGAAGTCTTCAAAACTTTTTCCGACATGTTCGTATAAGTATGAGAGTTCATTTTGCAGTCACGCGCAAACAGTTTCCCACTCCTGCACATGACCTGCAATAGGGCGGATCGAAAATGAGGAGGTTTTTAAACTTTTTTTCGAAATTCAAATATGGCTAGTGCGGAAAATATGTGGGTGCTATAGAATCAGTGGTTCCCAACCGGTTTTGGCTTATGGCCCCCTTAGGAACCTTATTTTTTCCTGTGGCCCCCATAAGCATTATTTTCAGTAGATAATATGCAGATTAACTCTATTTTACAAAAACAAATATATATAAAGGATATTAAAACAACTATTTGTATTCAGGTACAATATTATTTGTCACATAGGACTATAAACATAACAAAAACTAAACAGTGGCTAACAAAAATTTGCAGTTATTTACTTATATTATGTATTAATTATAAAAAAATATAATCAAAAGAAATACTGTACTTATAGCAGTCTATTATAAATTAAAAAAACTAGTAAAATTACTACAACTTCGCAATATTAGGGTAAACAAATAAGAGCTACTTACACACTACAGCGACGATCCACGTGGTAAACAGACTGTAAGGATTTCAACCTGAAGTATTTTTATCAAGTCAACAACGCTGCCAGGCGCATAACGATCAAGCGCACAATGGAGTGCGCCGCACAATAAGCTTGTAAGATGCAAAATATTTGTTTACAGATAAATTCAAATTCTATTATAAAATATCTAAAAAAAAGGAAAATATATGTATTAATAATTTTTTAAAATGTAATTCAACTACATGAATTAAAATTATCTATTGGCCTAACTATAATTTAGGCTTCAATAGGTTGAGTCCTGTGGCCCCCTTCATGGAGTCTGTGGCCCCTCTAAATCTTAACATTTTCCTGTGGCCCCCTTCAAATGTGCCATGGCCCCCGGTTGGGAAACACTGCTATAGATAATGACTGTGCATAAATATTAGTCCTGCGAAATTATATCTTCAGGTGCCACAAAGCCGTCGAAAAAAGTGAAATATAATGATTTTCTTATATTCTGCATTAGTACAATAACTGAAACTTACTTACTTATTATTATATTAAGTGTTCCAATTACCAAAATAGTTACTGAATTACGCAGCTCTTAGTTTATTTAGATCAATGTTCTTTTGATTAATGATCTAAATAATCCAGAACTCACCACGAGGAGGTGGCTGCGTGTCGAGCTCCACCCATGCCCTCCCAACCACCCATCCTTGCGCATGTTTTTTTCTATTAACGTTTTATTTAAACTTTATATTCAGCTTTACTTTCGAATGATGGCATTTTTTTACGTGACTGAAGTGTTGATCTTATGAAGCCATCTCGCGCGTTCAATCCAAATACTTTTGATGATGCTTCAGTCACTAATTTTACCATTCTTTCTACTACTTGTGTATGACAAGGGAATTTCTCGAATGGAGGGGTACTCTTGTTTTCTATGAATTCTTCAATCTCATTTTCTGTCAGGTGTCTTGTCAAAGGTGGTTCAGTGACAGTGCATTTTTGCCAATTAATTAAATCAGTATAATCAGTAGCTTCAAATTGAATAACAGGTACTGTGAAACGCCTCACAACTTTTTCCTTGTTTGTTTGCCTTGCTTTCTTTATTCGCCTCCACGCTAATTCTCTTATGGCGCTGCGGTCATCATGAATCATTGATGCTAGAATATTTTCTGGATTTGCAAAAAATGCATTTCTTTGTATGACAGGGTTTACAATATCCTTTACTTCGTCATTCAGTGTTCTTGTTAGTTCAATAGTTTTGAAAACATGTTTTGAGCCATTGACAAAAGACGTACTTTGCTTAATAGAAAACCACATTGGGTGTAGACCTTCATTATAAAAGAAGCAATGTTCATGAGGTTCTCAGATGGACTTACAGTTGAAACGTATAGACGAAGCAAACGATTTGCTGTAGTCAGCCATCGTGAATGTGCCATTTTGCCTGGACTACGATGAGCAATATCCCTTTGTTATGGCCTGATGAATATCAATTAGATATTTTTGGTCGGTGCTAAGATCTTCACAGTCTACAGTTGGTTCCTCAGCATCAATCCTTTCAAACTCGACAATAGGAAGACACTCACAGTTCTCTAATTCCCTGCCAATAGGACCGGTGAATCCGCGGGGGCCAGATGTTTTTCCATCCAGCTTTGCAACTAAATGGCGTAATGGCAATTCATTGGCATGGAGCTGGCACACTAAATGTTGAACTGGCTTCTTCAGCTTCAATTCTATAAGCCTTATAACGCCTCCCTTTTCTCCAGTGTTGACTGCTGCACCATCGCATCCAATGGCAACAAGGTTTTCCAGGTTCATGTCATTATTTCCAATATACTCAAACATTCCTTTACATATTTCTTCAGCTGATCCAGAATTCACAGAATAATGGCCCAAATAATCTGAACCAGGTTCTCTCACTAAAGTGATATGTTCTTCTGTTACCTTCTTCTGATATACTTTGGACTCTTTTTTTTCTTGGAAGAGTGTAGAATCTTTTCGACCATCAAAATAGATTCCTCTGATTGGGACCTGATTTTGATCTTTCATAATTTCTGATCTCTTCTTTTGTCTTTCTCTTCTGATTTTACTCCTATCCACTACTTCAGATGTATTGTCAATAGAAACTTCTCCAATATCTTGCAATACTGCACTAACAATGAATGCTGCAGCTCGATCTGAAACTGCAGTCCTGTCACAAGCAGTAGCCACTGAAGGTAGATTTGTAGTTTTCCTTTTCTTGAATAATTGTTCTTCAGATTGTTCGAGCTTTCTCTTCGAGCTAACTGGCTCTGGAAATGTATCGTCTGATATTTCGCCAGATTCACTTTCACTATTTGATGTCGATGATGATAATTCAACATTTGTATCCTGCAATTTCTCCTGTGAAGATTCTTTGGTGAGCCTCTCAGCTTCTTTTTGCTTTCTTAGCAACGTAGATGCTTTTTTCTTTGAGAGTGTAATATCTACTCTATCAATAAACAGTTTTCTTTCACTCCTTTGATCTAAGAGGAACGTCACTTCTTCCTTTGGAACCGTTTTTTCTTTGGGACAAGAACATTGTGTTAGTACTTTGCACTTGCACGCTGCAATGTCAAAAAGTTTCGTGTGTGCTTCTTTTTTGAACATATCAATCTTTGCTTTGTAAGCTTCAGAATTTTTTCTGCTTTGGTATGGCATCATAATGACACGATACTTTTCGTGGTAGCTTCTGAACATTGTTTCAATTCGCCTGTCTGACAGAATTGGGACGGAAGCACTTTCCCAAATTGTTTTCAATTTATCAACAACTTGTTCTAATATTTGAGATATTGAAGGATCTTTATTAGTATTCTGTTTCAAATCGTTTCTTACAAACAAGTAATATTTAAAAACTCCTTCGTATGTAGGAAGATTCCTGTGCCACAAATCTTCCCCCATACCAAACATGGGGCACTCAGTTGAGGCCCTGGTTGATTTTTCACAAACTCGAGACATTTTGAAAGTATACAAATCTGAAAAAGAAAGAGCTAATATCAATTATACGTTAATTTCAGTTAATAGTACATGGCAAACTTAGGGCAACACAATACAGAAATGCAAAATATATAAGAAATATAGTTTAGACTATCTGAGTAACGCCACAGCTACACTGAACCGAGGTACTCACGTGACAGCTGAGTGAGCTGACTATAGAAAACTGTTTTTAGAGAATAGAAACTTTTTTTAAAGGTTGACTGAGCTATTTTTATACAAGTGTGAATAAATTCTTGTCTATTGTGCATCGTGGACTCTTCTGTAATTATTGGTTAAAATCTGCTTTTTTCAATTTTTTTCAATATTGAAGGTCATTGTGGCACCTGAAGAATATTAATGTTATGATTTTAAATTTATACCAGCTTATTTCCTCACTTCTCCACACATTTTCCACACTAGCCAATTTGAAAATTCGAAAAAGTAGTTTTTCACTCCGCCCTAACCTGCAACCTTAGACTGTGGTGTGTCTATCTCCATGTTTTACTGTTGAAATTTTGCAATTAGAGTAATGAGCTTCCCAGCTTTTTTTTTATATAACTCCAGGTGTTTCCAAACATCTGTGACAAAATAAATATAACTTAAAAGGTACATATGAAAACTTAATGTTTATTTAAAATGGCGATAACTGTCATCGTAATGAGTCTCTTCGCTCACCTGAAATTCAATTTTTTTGTCTTTTTACCCACTGATGTCTTCTTCCTCTTGGTCCCAAAAAAAAAAAAGTTTCTTCCTGGCTTTGCATCCTTTTGAACCAGTTCAGTTTAACCACCTCGTAACGATTAGCTCACAGACATTGGTTCCACTTGTCGCTAGAAAGGTCAGTATATATATATATATATATATATATATATATATATATATATATATATATATATATATATATATATATATATATATATATATATATATTATATATATATATATAATGTAAACTCACAAGGAAAAAGAAAAATGATTCCGAGGCCTTTCGTGTATTCAGAAGTACACTATACCTCGTCAGGGAATCAGGAAATGATTCCCTGACGAGGTGTACTTCTAAATACACGAAAGGCCTTGGAATCATTTTTCGTTTTCCTTGTGGGTTTACATCATTCATTCATTCATTTCACGTGTGTGAAATTCATCATATATATATGGCGTGATATATGGCATAGTATCACGATACATTTTCTGTATCTTGTATCGTATCGCGATACATTTTCTGTATCGTATCGAAATATTATATATATAGCTACAAAGAACTCATTTACTGGGAAAGATTACATAAATTAACTCTGTATTTGCTGGAAACAAGAAGAAAAAAGAGAGAGAGAGAGAGAGAGTGTAATTTACATATGGAAAATGATCGAAAACCTGGTCCTAACCTCAAACTAAACCCAATTAACATCCAAACAACACTGGAAAATAAGAAAGGTAGAATGTTTTGTGTTCCCAAACCAAAGGCCCGACAAGGAACACCCTCAACACTGAAGAAAAATAGCTTGGTTGTCAGGTGGTCAAGACTTTTTAACCATCTTCCAACGGACCTCAGGAACGTCACAGGGGTCAAACTTGAAATCTTCAAGAGATGACGATGCTTTGCTCAGAACTGTATTAGATGAGCCGGGTGTGCCTGGCTATGTGCGATGAAGATCGCAAGAAAATCAGGCTAGGCCTAGAGGTAGGGCACACAGCTTGACCTTCTTGTGAAGAGAGACCGACGCACGGAACATTTACCAGGTTTACAAGGTGTGTGTATATATACAGGGTGGCACAAAAGTCGCGCCTCATAGGAATTTTCAGTGTTGATTATAATGTTATTTTTTTCTTTGAGGGAGGGAATGGCTGCAAAATTAACAATAGACGAGAGGGTGAGCTTGGTTTTAGTGCATGGAATACCAGGTACCACAAATCGATGAATTGGTACAGAATTTAAATTCTGTATCGATTCATCGATTTGTAGTACCTGGTATTCTATAAACTAAAACCAAGCTCACCCTCTCGTCTATTGTTAATTTCGCAGCCATTCCCCACCTCAAAGAAGAAAAATAACATTATAGTCAACTGAAAATTCCTATGATGCGTGACTTTTGCGCCACCCTGTATATATATATATAGTGTTACAGGAAATCTGTGTAACTAGGGATTTCATGAAATCCCTAGCTACACAGATTCCCTGTAACATATACTGTATAACCTCGTTGCAGTTCTGTGCGTTGGTCTCTCTTCACACACACGTCACGCTGGTGGCCCCGCCTCTAGACCTGGCTTGGTGGAGGAGCGAGTTGCTCTAGCGTTGCACAGCACAGAGCCAGGTACACCCGGCTCATCTGGTACCGTCCTGAGCCAGGCATCTAGTCCTCTCTTGAAGACTTCATCATTGACTCCTGTAACATTCCTGAAGTCCTTTGGAAGTTTTCTTCAGTGTTGAAGAGGTCTCTTGTCGGGCCTTTAATTTGGGAACACTACACATTCTGCGTTTCTTATTTTCCAGTGTTGTTTGGATGGTAATTGGGTTTAATTTGAGGTTTGGTACCAGTTATTCGATCATTTTCCATATGTAGATTATGGTGTACCCCTCTCTTCTTTCCAGGGAGTACAGATTTAGTTTACGTAATCTCTCAGTAGTTGAGTTCTTTGCAGCTATTAATCTTAGCTGTGAAATGTCTGAGTTTTTTCTAGTTTATTAGTTTCTTCCTTTTTACATCGACACGTCAAGACTGAGCAGTATTTAAGTTTTGGTATGATCAGCAGGGGAATCATTACTGTGTTACCCCTTTTGAACGTTCTTAGTATTTGTCCCGCGACGCTTTTTGCTTTGTTTATCGCTATCTGATTTTGTCTCGAATTTCGCATAATCGGTCATAACAACTCCCAAATCGATCGCTTTCGTGCTTCTCTGAGTTTCCTGTCTACCTGGAGCATAATATGCTGTCTTAAGTTCCTCATTTCTACCATATCTCAAGCGCTGAAATTTCTCGGTGTTAAATATCATGGTGTTGTCTTCTGATTATTTGTATATTTTGTTCATGTCCCTCTGCAAGGCCTCCACCTCTTTTGCATCGCTGATTTTTCTGCTGATCTTTGTATCGTCTGCAAATGATGGTACTATACTGTTGCTGTTATCATGATAATAAATAAGAGTGGGACCAGTACTGTTCCTTGTGGTACTGAGCTGCGTACTTCCGATTCTGATGATGATGTACCTTGAATTTTACGACCTGTAGACGTTCTCTGAGGAAGTTGTAGATCCATTTTCCCACTTTGCCTTTTATTCCCACGTTTATTTCGTGTACTATTATTGCATGATCACATTTGTCGAAAGCTTTAGCAAAATCCGTGTATATGACATTGTAGTTTTCATTGCTTTCCAGAACATCTACGATATTGTTATAGTGCTCTGTAAGTTGTGATAGGCATGATCTTCCTGATCGGAATCCGTGCTGATTTTCGTTGAATCTTTCAGTGTTTCCAAGAAGTCAGAGTTTCTCTCTAACTATTCTTTCAAATACTTTGGTGAGGTGGGACGTCAATGACACTGGTCTATATAGTTATTTGCTTGAGATCTATGCCCCCCTTTATATATAGGGACAATGTTTGCACTTTTCAAAATGCTTGGTATTTCCCCAGTGTCTAGAGATTTTCTCCATATCCAGCATAAGGGTGTAGCTATTTCATTTTTACAGTTTTTAATCACTAATGCGTTCCATTTGTCTGGACCTGCAGCTGAATGTAATTTCATTTGTCCTATACCTTTCGCTACACCTTCTGGGGTAAAATCAAAATGTGTCATACAATCTCCTCGCAATTTCTCTTCAAAGAATGCATCTATGTCAGGTATCGCTTTATCATTTTTTGGGGTACTGAAGACTGATTCATACTGGGCTCTCAATGTTTCAGATATTTCTTTTAGATCGTCCGTTAGTTCATTATTTCCTTTCTTTAAGGGACCGATAGTGGCGCGCGTTTTGGTTTTCCTTTTCGCATAGCTATAGAAGTATTTTGGATATTCCTTTATTGTTTTTACCGCCTTTTCCTCTTCCCTGTCTGTATGGTCCTTAATCAGGGTTTGTATTTCCATGTCGATACTCTCCATTTTTTCTTGTATTACTTTGGTGCTATTGTTGTCTCCGCAATGAGCAAACTTCGCCGCTACTCTCTTTTGCGGAATATTGTTCTCTTTTGTCTTTCGAACCATTTTCTCTTTCCTTTTGGCTGTGCTTTCGGAGCATATTTTTCTAAAATTCTCAACGTATTTTCTTCCGAAGTTGGTAGCATTTCTTCAGTTGTTTTATTTTCTAAAATTTCTCCATTCTATTTGGGCCATGTGTGATCTGATTGCTTCCCAATTTTATAGTCTTGAAGTTTAAGTTAAAAGTCCCAAATTTGCTTCTTCAGTATGTGTATTGTCTTTTAATGTTGTCGCCATATTTGTTATCTCGATTATGTTGTGGTCTGGGATAATAGCATGGGCGCCCGCAGGATTTTTTCCAAGGGGGGGCAAAATTTAATGTATTAATAGGTAGGGACCGGAGCAAGCAAAAAACTTTTGACCCCTTAGGAACCAGCAGGTTAATTCTAAGCAAGTTTAGTGTTGCATTTTCTGTAATGGAAAATGCAAATATATATTGTATATACATACAATGCACATGATAACAATCATTTATTTTATTTATAACAGAAACATGATAGAATGAAGAAAAAAGCACACTGAAGTAAATGTTGTACCTAATTTGAAAACGGTGTTTCGAGCATCACCTACACTGCTCATTTGAATAGGAATTGTAGTCGTCTGCGGTCACTACCAAAATTATGAACAACCTTTTCCATAAAATCAGTTTTGTTGGAGTTGATTTTCTCCCGGTGAACAAATAAAAAGGTAGCAACCTTTTATCATGCACACAAATAAAAATTTTCACCCTTTAGGAGGCAGTTGGATACTTTTCAGCGCCCCCCCTTGCCCCTACCTGCGGGCGCCCATGGATAATAGGTGGGGTTATTTATACACACACGCGCGCACACAGAGGGTTGACAAAAGTAAAAAAAATACCTTCAGGTTTTTGTAGTTTTTTATATGATAATAAAAGTCAATAAATAATAGCAGATTTATTGAATCAATATATTGGAAATCGTGGTGGTTTTCCCTTTCTATTTTGCAGAAGTGACACGCGTTCTGGAATTCCATTGATGAGTTTTGCCATTTGTTCTTGAGGACATTAATCGTAGTGTCCATTATACTTTTGCCATTCCTTTGTGTGTGTGTGTGTGTGTGTGTACAGGAAATGAAAACCAAGTCGATTGTATAAAACATTTATTCCAATAGGACGTTTCGAATCTTACTACATTCATCAGCAACAAATAAAAAAAAAGAGTGTAAGTAATTAGGTAAAATCACAAAATTCTCAGAATTGTCAGTTATACGTAACCATTTTGTTAATTGTAATCATCCATTTAATAATTTTCCTGTTTTGCCATCGTCTGCTAACGTTATTAATTTAAGAGTATTGGAATCTGTGTATATTAAACAACTCCGTTCCACTTAATGATTTGACTACTTCCATAAAATTAAATATTGTATAAACCAACTAACTTTTACTTGACTGTAGTGATTTTTTTTCTGCGTCCTTTTTTTTTTTGTGTGTCTGGTCCGCCACACTGAGTTTCGCTCCGCTTGTAACATTTTATAACTTCATTTGGATTTGTTGTTATTGCTTTTATTTAATTATTTATACTCTTTATTTTAGATTTGCTGCTGATGACTCTAGTTAAATTCGAAACATTCTATTGGAATAAATGTGTTTTACAATCGCCTTGGTTTTCATCTTTGTGTAAACTCAGGTTTCCCGCAAACTGATTCAGAGTTTACACACACATACACACACTAATATATATATATATATATATTTTTTTTTTTTTTTAGTTCAGGAAGAACCGATTCGCCTCTATTTAAAGGGCATATCTCAGCGGAAAAACAAAGAAAAAGTGAGAGGAAAGACAGAGGAAAAAGAAAGGGTGGAGGGGACAGTCGAAGTGGAAAAAGACCAAGGATGACAAGGACTGCAGGGTCGAGCCCCATCATCCTTGGGTGCTAGGGCCGGGAGGGCGCACGTGAAACCTCCAGGAACAAGCACGTACAAACGAGCACAAAGAGCACTCAAGAGCACGAGCTTAGAACCCCCTTGCAGGGATATATATATATATATATATATATATATATATATATATATATATATATATTGAGTGTGTGTGTTTGTGTGGAAATGTTACGATTTCGTAAGGTAGCCGAACATTTTGTCTGTGAAAGGAAGTTATATAATATGTACGTAATTTTTTCCTCATTGAAACTAGTGACGTAAAAACGTACAAAAATAAAGGCCACGTTGCATAAGGGAATAAAAGTGATGTTGCACTGGCTTTCATTCGCAGATTCGAGTCATGTCCCCGACCAGTCATAACTTTGCTGTACTGCTTTACTAAGGCCTAGTTTGTTCAGCCTCGGGTTTCTCGATTTCAGGGGTTTTCACTATCTCGGTTTTCCGGAAGAAAATCGGCCATCGTCCCGGGATCCCGAGATTTTTGGTTTATAAAAAATAATGATGATAAAGTCTTAAAATGTTCAAGCATTAGATAAATCTAGATTAGTTAGTTTATATTAAATATAAATATTTTAACGCAATAATGATAAATATAAAAAGGATAGAGCCTAGGCCGAGTTTCAAACAATGCAAAAACACAAATATGGTGTATACCCAAGGCGGCTATGCACTTTAACAAAAATAAATTATATTATAGTGTAATTTATACGAACACAACACCTTTTATACACTTCTAACTAATTTTTAGTAAAAAAAATTATCACAGCAAAAGGTGCACTGAATTGAAAATAATAATCGAAATTAAAATTCACTAAACCACAAAATGTTCGATTCAGGGAAATCAAATGACTGGCTTTCAGTCCGAGTCGATCATCAAAAATACCAATCATATTACACACGCACATCATCTTACAGGGCATATTACGAGTATAGGCACTAGGCGAGTTATACAACGCAACATGATTCGTGCTATTATAAATTTGTCATGGTCTTTATGTTCGTATTTTCTAGATACAGTAGTAAATTAACGTAATACTACTAGAAATAACGTTTTTAGAATACTGTAAAACCGGGGAAATTGCGAGATTTAACCCTTTCATGCCGTATGGGCGCAAATGAGACCATCAAATTTTATGAGATTTTAGTCATTCTGGAGATATAACACAAGTGTTTTTTTGTGGCATGAAAAGTAAACGAAAATCAGGTATGAAAGGGTTAAGGTTATTTTCATCCCGGGATCCCGGTTGAGAAACTCTAGTTCAGGCATATGGTACGACTCTTGACGCTGTTCCGGAGGCATATATGTAACCCTCAATTCCGAAATGCAGTACTCCGTGTGTGGTACGTTATTCAACGAATATAATATTTTTTTTCAATTCTCCCAATCATTATTACCGTAGATATTTGGAATAAATACTCGAAGCTTTTATTATGTTAAGGAATCTTTCGTACAGCCTTTGACGATCTAATTTTGATACGAGATACTTTAAATTAGCTAACCTCGATCATTAATATTAAAAGTTTAAAAAAAATTACGCGCGTGACTCCCTTTGGAAAGTATTTAATGGTGAACGGTCGTAAAATCCCATAAAAACGCGCAAATCAATAATAAAATGTTTTATGGCAGTGCATATCTGCAGTAATTATTTATCGCCCCGTTTCCGTATTGCCAATTTTTAAAGTATTTGAAAAAAAGTTATACGACAAACGTACTAAGTTCTTAAGTTATTTTTACTAAAACAGGATTTGGTTTTAAAGGTGAACATACAACGGAAGATACCATAAACATGCTATTAGGAAATGTCTATCAGAACCTAAACAGCCCAAAAAAAAAAAAAAAAAAAAACTGCCTTGGTCTTCCTTGAACTGTCAAAAGTATTTGATACACTTTCGCTTGAAATCTTGTTGAATGAACTTCACATATACAGAATAAGAGAGAATATCCTCGATTGGTTCAAATCATACCTGACAAATCCTCCTCAGTAAATCATAAAAGATACTTTATCCGACAAGGCGATGCTGACTATTGGGATCCCACAAATATCTATTCTTGGCCCATTACTATTTCTGATTCACGTCAACGAGTTCCACTCTCAACCACATTAAATAGCGTACAATGTGCGGATGATACCACACTTCTTCCCATCATAATTTAAACCTTCTGATAAATGAAACGAATAGGTAATTAGAGCATGTTTATATCAGGTCATCCCATAAGTAACGTCGTTTTTTACGATAAAGTTTAGACTAGTCCTACTCGGTTTAAGCATAAATTTTCCGAAGGTTATATCTAAGAGGAGATTTATCGTGTTTCGCTACATACTTTACAGACCTTGACCAGTGAAGACGTGTGTTTTGCTTTATGTGAACCCCTCATAAACATGGCGGTATCAGAAGAGCATATCAGGCATATAATGCTTTACGAGTTCAAAAAAGGGAATAGTGCTACTGAAGCAACGCGAAACATTCAGGACGTTTATGGCAACGATATTCTGCATGTGAGGAAATGTCAAAGATGGTTTCAAAAGTTTAGGAATGTTGACTGCTGTTTGACAGATGCAGCACGCTCTGGACGCCCTGCTGAGTTTGATGATGACCTGCTGCTAGCCGCACTTGAAGAAGACTGGTCAACAACTGTCGAAGAATTGGCCCAGAAACTCAATTCATCCCTGTCCACCATCCATCGACATTTACAACAACTCTGGAAAGTGCTTAAGTTAGGAAAATGGGTGCCACATGAATTGTCGGTCGACAATCTGAGGGTGCGGGTAAATTTTGCACCGTTTAGTGACTGGTGATGAAAAGTGGATACTGTACCAGAATGTTAAGCGCCGTCGACAGTGGGTTTGTGCCGGAGAACCAGCGACACCACAGCCAAAACCAAATCTTCACCCTCGGAAGGTGTTGCTTAGTGTTTGGTGGGATAAAGGTGGTGTAATATACTTTGAAACCTTACCACACAACCAAACAATCACCGCTCAAGTCTACTGTCAACAACTGGATCGATTGAACACTGCACTAAAAGAAAAGAGACCTTCTTTGGTTAATCGGAAAGGAATCGTGTTCCACCACGACAACGCACGTCCTCATACCGCTCGGATCACTTCTGCAAAAATTGAGGAGCTTGGGTGGGAAAAACTTCCACATCCTCCATATTCTCGAAACCTTGCGCCTTCAGATTATCATCTCTTCAGGAGTCTGCAAAACTATCTTGACGAGAAACAGTTAGTGATGTGAGTCGTTTTTTATTGTGTCGTTTTTTTTGTTTTTTTTGTCGTTTTTTTTTGTTTAAAACGAAGATAGTCTGTTTTTTTTGTTTTTTTTGTTTTTTATTGTTTTAAACTTATTCCATATTTTTCTTCCTTTAATCTAATAAGTATATTAGTATTACTTATAATTTACTATACTACCATGCTTATACGGTTATACCTAGTATATGTATATAGTCATCTTTTAGAAAAACTGAATCACACAAAAAGTATATAATAGAAAGGAAAAACAAACCCTCATTTTTTATATGTATATACCTATATTTTTTAACTAGAACATAAAACATTCTTCCTCATTTCAAACAATATACATAATTGTGATTGGCAAGAGTACCAGTATATATATTCCAGATCGAAAAAAAAAATATTCACCTTTTTTTAACCTTTTTGTTAACCTAATGTTGGTTAACCTTCATTTCCATGGAAGAATCATCACTAGATTGGGTAGAGCATATATGCTAGTTTCAATATCACAGGTACTGGTATAATATCCATAATACTGGTATAAAACAATAGATATAATTGTGATTGGCAAGAATACCAGTGTATATATATATATATTATATATATATATATATATATATTATATATATATATATATATATATATATATTATATATATTCCAAATAGAAAAAAAAAAAAAATATAAATATTCATCTCTTTCTTTAACCTTTGTGTTAACCTAATGCTGTTTAACTTTCATTATCTGATTCTATTTCCATTGAAGAATCATTATCACTAGATTGATTAAAGCAAATAGTTTCAATATCACAGGTACTGGTATTTATTGCAGATTGGATGTTGACAAAGCCAATGTAGCACCATGTTTTACTTCACTTTCTTGGAATTTTGCATTTTGGGATATAAATACTAGCTTTGCTGCTCTGTCTGTGCTTAATTGGTTTCTTTTGGCTGTATGGATATTACTGTATGTGCTAAATGATCTCGGAGGTAATGAAAGGGCGAAATAGAGGTGTATGAGTTTGTGTAGGTATATATGTGAGTATGCATGCGTATGTATCTGGAATTCTGGATGTATGCATGTGTATGGGGTATACAATAGATATAAATTGTATATAAGTATTTATGTATATATTGGTATATATGTATATGGGTGTATGTGTATGTATATATATATGGATGGTCTCATGGGGGGGGGGGGGAATATGTCATCGCGGGTCTAAAGGATAGTTAAGTGGGAGATTCAAAATCCGAGGAATGGATGGGAGAGTCCTGGAAAGGTTGGACAATGGGCAGTCAGCTCCCAGCCAGTGTTCTCGCAAGTTTAATGGATCTCAAGATACAAGACTTTCAGTGCAAGAAAGAGGCCAGTTTTTTCTGTAAATAGGCTGAAAAGGACATTCTATACTGGTACCATATGGCCTATTTTATTATTTATTTATTTATTTTTATAATATATATCATTGCAAAAGTATACCTTATAATTAAATTGCCAATATCTATATTAATTATTAAAAAAAACAAAAAAAACAAAAAAAAAAAAACAGAAAAAAACGACAAAAAAAACAACAAAAAACAAAAAAAAACGTTTTTTTTACATCACTAGAAACAGTATACTTCTTTAGATGACCTGCACACCAGTCTTTGTACGTTTTTTGCCTCAAAACTACCTGAATTTTATAAACATGGCATTGAAAAGCTTGTAGGACGTTGGCAGAGTGTCATTGATTCCGATGGATAATATATACTAGATTAAAAAGTTTCAGTAGAGTTTTTTTTTGTCCTTTAAATTCCGATCTAAAAAATTACTTATGGGATGACCTGATAAATGGGTGTGTGCTAGTAAACTTTTACTGAACCTAACGGTATCATCTTGTATGATGATCAATGATCATCACAAAATATATAAACACAAACTATTAAATAAAATTTGGGACTACTACTTTTGTAAGGGTGAATGAAATTAAAGTGCGAAAAATTAAATTTCAAAAGTTGCGTACACCATACCAGATCCAGAATATCTAAATACTAAAACGCGCTCTTTACCCTATATTAGTATATTATTTCTTTATCCACCCACATTTATTATATTGCCTTATAATATGGAGTAACTCAAAGAAATATATAAAACATCCTTTAGAAGTCATTCATGAGAAATGTCGATGGACCCCCTCAAATAGTAACAGTCACACTTCGTCAGTGTTTAAAGAGCTAAATATCTTAAAACTAAATGACATACAAATTCAATGTTACTCTCAATGCGTTCAAAGTTATCATCGAAAATCAACATACGAGTACATCACCCATTCAAAGAGCAGTCACCCTCCTATCAAATACATCATTATTATAACACTAGACTCCCCGAGATTTTATATGCAAACCAAACTAACTATACATTGGAATCGCAGAAAATTCACTCTTTCAAAGGAACAGCTGTATGAAATTCAATTCCCATATATATCGGACAGACTTCATCACTAAATGTATTTCGTAAATCACAAAAGTGATTTACTTCATTCGCTCCTACTGTTGTATAACTTCACTACTGCCATTATTACCGTAGTAATTAGTTCCATTTTATAATTAAGTATCCAAAATATATTAATTTCATTAAGCACTTTTAATTTAATAATTATATAATTTATCTTTTTTCAGCATCATTTATTTTCTACCGAACATACATTTGATCATGTTGTTTAAAATTGTGCGAAATGATCAAACACTACTACTCGAAATTTTTACTTTTTTTATTATTATTATATAATTATTTTTGCTCAAATTATATAATTATTAGTATTAGTATTATGTCACGGCTACAGCTTTAACTTACCACACGATCTTTGTGAAACTTGGTGGAAATGTTGAAACTATGATCCCCTCTGGAATTTATCCGAACCGGCTGATTCCCACCATTTTTTCCTTGAAACAGGATCTAATACTGTCGTCTCAAACTTTTGCTATTATTGATAGTAAAAGCTTAAAACAAAAGGAAATTTAAATTAGAATATGAAATACTCAATGGAGGACTTTGAATTTTATATCAGTCTGTAGGAAATCATCTCTTCTATGTATAATAGAAGTCATCTTTATACGTTGAATTACGTTCCATCGTGTTTGTTACAGTAAAATCTGAAGAACACAGAGATCAACTTTTTCGTATGTGCCATTTTAAAGAACGGAAAAAGTTTTATATTACGTACATTTTAATGTCGGGCATTAAAATTTCCAACTCGCATTTTCCGAAAGAGAGTACGGCTCAAAAATGTTTCGTGTTGAACAGCCAAGAATATCGTACCCATTGGAAACTGATGCAAAAAATTTATACTGTGCATAGAACAATGTCTATTTATTGTCTATGTTTGCCAAGTTTCATCATATTCTGTTGAATAGTTCATTTTCAATAAAATAAAAAAATCAAAGGCGGTACTGAATAGCTCACTGCGTAAATTATGCGCTGAGTACAGTAATTGCCGAGAGGGACATTTTCTATACCTAATGAAGATTCCGTTTCCGTGACAACGGAGCATCGTCGCTCGGGAACGGAGATTGTCTTCAATTTTATTGATGAAAATGTTTCATTAAAACTTTATAAGCAGTGTCGTATGAAGAAAAATTGTTGACGTAACTTGAAAGTAATTTTAAAAGTGATTTTCTTCGGAATCAAGTGCGTTTACAGGAAAAAACATTTTAATTCTATATTTATCTATATTCTTTGAAAAATACCCCCCCCCCCCCCCCCCTCTCCCCATGAATCATTTTATCGCATACATAGTTCCTCAAACTTGAGGTAACTTTGTATAATCAAATATATGGAGAATATTTCTTGTATATCTAAAGCCAAATGTTGTGGAATTGCCAAATTTCAGAAGTTATAACTTCGTGTGACCTATGAAATTTAGGTGAAAATTTATAAATAAGTTCTGTTAGGGCAGGGTTGGCGAACCTTTTTACAGTCGCGTCCCACAAAAACCATGTAAACCATAAAAAAAAATTCGAGTGCCCACCAAACTTTACATATATTACAACAAATTACAAACATTAAGTCTATTATTTTACTCATTTTTTTGGATAACAATTTCTATGAATGTATAAAACCCGCAAATTTGATCGCGTGCCATAGGTTCGCCACTACTGTGGGTGTATATATATATAAAATGTATGCATGTACGTATAATACTGCAGCTGCAGATTCCGTTATTTTGTAATAAGTGTCATGGATCATGTGTTCGCTGTGTGGATCAAATATTTGCAGAGGCAAGTGATTGAGAAAACGTGCGAAAGGGGATTGCAAGATGTAAGCGTATGATATATGTACAGTAGTGAATAGAGAAGCGTTGTGGCAGGTCTTGCGTATGTATGCTGTTGGTGGTAGACCTATGAATGCGATGAAACGTTTCTAGGACGAATTCTGGACCCTCTTCGTAACTGGGGTCTCCGCTTGGCTACCGGTGCCTTTCATTTTTTATCGGTAGCTAGCTTTCAGGAGGAATGCGATTCCTCCCCTTCGGTACTGCCGTGCATATCTCCAAATCAAGTGTTATTACCGCGCTCACAGGATTTTGTCATCTCCTCCTCTCTGTACTGTCCTTCATACGACTTCCTCTAAATGATTCTTGGCACCTTGCTTCAACTGTCCATGCCTTCCTCTCTCATCATGCCCTTGCTGCTCCTCCCAGTCTCGCTTCGGGTCAGTAGTATAGCCGCAGAAGGGGAGAGTGCAAGAATGTTGCAAGTTATTATGTAGGGTTGCAAATGGGGGGTGGGGGTGTTGCAAAGGGGGGAGGAGTTGCAAAAAAAAAAAGAAAAAAACCAAAGGGGGGATGCTGCAGGTGCAACAAGGAAAACTTGGAGGCGGAGTTCTCCCCCAAGAGAAAGGAGGAGGAGAGGTGTTCACCTGGCAGGAGCCAAGTGCATATTAAGACTTCAGCCAGTAGGCGTTTGTTTTATAGGCTCCTAATCAGCCAGTGGCTGTAAATGGCTTGAGTTGCCAGATAGCGCCATGTATTCATTTAATTCTAATCGAAGACTGAGTTGCCAGATACCATTGTATACATTATTATAGACTCCTAATCAGCCAGTTGGCTTAGAAGGCGTAAATGGCTTGAGTTGCCAGATAGCGCCATGTATTCATTTAATTCTAATCGAAGACTGAGTTGCTGAGATACCACTTTTTAGCATTATTATTGTATACACTATTATAGACTCCTAATCAGCCAGTTGGCTTAGAAGGCGTAAATGTTACCAGATACCGCAATACCGTTGTATACATTATTATATTTCTTAAAAGTTGGTTTAGAAGGCGTAACATGATATAATTAAGTAAAACAACATTGCATCATTCTGTTTATTATAAATATATAGGAAATAAATATACATTTCAATTGAGGAATATGCATATAACAGTACAGGAAATATATACACACAATTATGGATATATATAAATAAATATACATTTCAATAGAAAATATGTACAATACAGTACAGGGGGAAATATCACGCAAAAATATATATAAATACAATTCAATAGAATATGTACATAATCGTACAGGAGAAATATCAAGCAAAATATTATAAATACATTTCACTTTTTTCAAAATACTAAACTCGGTCTTAATCGAGTATATAAAATAAATATACATTTCAATAATAATAGAAATATGCCTATAATCGTACAGGGGAAATATCACGCAAAATATATATAAATACATTTCACTTTTTTTTCAAAATACTAAACTCGGTCTTAATCGAGTTTACAATTACATCATTATTGCTCTGCAACGCAGTATATGCGGCCTAATAATATTTCACCGCTTAAAGTATAGGGAAACCTGTATTCGATATGAAGGGCTTTTATATCGTTCAGTACTATTTTTGTTCCCACTTTACAACCGGTTGGTAAGTCATCTTTAAATACGTCTAGAATACAATCAAAAGCACGCACAGAGAGTTCATCGTTAGCTACATTATTAAACACAAGTTTATAAACACGCTTTTCCAATCGAGGGTTTATTTCTACCGACTCGAGCTTTTCAATCGTGAACTCACTCAACATAGCGGCAATTGAAATAATCTTCTAAATCGTTACGACAACTGCGCGTTATATAAAGAAATAGTTCTTCAGGGTGAACGGTGTAGGTGAGCTCAGCCTTGTACCGATCAATTGCTTTGTACCAAAGTTCATGGTATTTCAAAGAGTAAACTTTTTAAATAAACGTCCAGCTCTAGACCATTCTCACCAGCCCTACACTCGGTAAACCCATCGAGCAGAGCGGTGTAGGCGTATTCAAGTACTGTATCAAAATAAAGCATATCCGTAACACGCGCGTCTAATATAGGTTTCAGCTTACGGAATCCGACGATTTCAAACATTCTGTCGAGGATGAAACGGTTTCGCGTAGGAACAAGAGCGTTATTACAGAAGCATTCTTCCACATCAGCCGTATATCAATGCACGGCCGATCGTTATTTATACACAACGTACATACAACGGCGTATGAGGGTGCGTCACTAATCTGCTCTCTTCTTGTACCTACGTTAGCAGGTATTTTATAACGATCTTCACTCCACTTCTCAACTATCACGAAGATTCTATTCATCTCCTCGATACTTAAATAAACCCGTTTGTTTGTCGGTCTACATTCCGTTTCCAGTACATAGCTAATGGTACCGGAATTACGCCTGAACACGCGCAACGATTTCGTCACGGACACATCGTACGAGGCGTTGAGAATGCTGCTCAAAGGAAGTTCCATCGTATTCGAGGAGCGCACGTCCACTCGGTTCAAGCTCTGAGATAACTATGAGCCGTGTGAGGCACGCAGGTAGGTAGGAATGGTTCGACGGGCGGCTGACTCGATGATACGTGAATGGGCTTGTTCGTATGACCGCGAGTCGAATTGCTGTACATATTTCGGTACAAGAATTAATTTCATCACTACCAGCCTACGCACCAGACATTTTGGATAAGAACTAGGAACATTTTATGTTTTACTAAACATCTCCACATACCGGCGCACTATTTGAGAGGAACATATGTTCATATTTTTCCTTTCTGCCCATCAAACGATACTCGTCTCTAAACCCTGTTAAAAATTCACGCAGGGCACTAGCCACAACCTCACTACGAACCTCATCATGATATACGTTAATATAGTGATAAAAATACTTAAGATTGTCCATGATCACGAGATTCACATTTTCAGTCGTAGGGTATGAGTAATCGACATGGTGTAGCATGACGTAATACCGCTTGTCACACCACCCATCAGCAAGACTCATTATCCATACCTGCTGCTTCTCTTCTGCACGCGTTGTTTCTTTTACTTCACGGTGTATGTGAGACTTTATAAAGTTTAGCTCTGCAGTATACTTCAGCACATCGTCTGTGCAACGAAAGCCTTCAACGGTCTCACCAGAACATCCGTAGAGTATTTGTACATCTTGGAACTTCGCACAATCCAATGTGTTTTTAAAAGAGGCATAGGAGGGAGGAATAGGAAGTTTTTCGGTATCCACCACATCCTGGCACTTTACTGAATACCATTTCGTAAACGTTGTGCAAGCAATATTAAAGGTAGCCATTTGAATACACGTCTGATCTGAATACACGTCTGATCTCTCGGGCTTACTGCGGTCGACTGACCACGCAGGGACTCCCAGATAGTAGCATGACTCACGGTCTTACAGTGGGCGGAGCTTAGAACTTTCACCTGCACACACACACACACACCAAAGGAGAAAGTGAAACGCTATTTGAAACATGATTTATTTAACAAACGAGATATTCAAGTTATATATATTTACAAATACGATTTAATAAACGAGATATTCAAGTTATATATATATATTTACAAATACGTGTAATAAATCAATTTTACAAATACGATTTAATGAACGAGATATTCAAGTTATATATATATATTTACAAATACGTGTAATAAATCAATAGATACGATTATATACAAGACGTGTGAGTTAACAATAGAAGCATCATTGGTATCCAAAGGGTACGGTATCATAGGTACCAGGTAACTGGTAACGTTTCCTATAGGTGTTACGGCACACCTTCGTACCCCTAAGTTCCTTCACGCCCCCCAGCTTCTGCGCCCGAAAATTGTGGGTGCCTACAATTAGTTGGGGAGGTTGTTCATCATCGTCCAAACATACTAGATCCTTCAACGACTCAGTTAACAACCTCCCGATTCGCATGGTTGAGCGTAATACCCTTTGCCTTCACGATATATTTCATTTCCTCCCCCACCCTGACCCGTACCCCAAGTCTTAGGTCCTGTTGAGGCAAAAGAGTCAGCGTATGCGTTGTCCCCATACTCATCCTTGATCTCATCAGTGAGCTCGCCGAGGAACTCCCCAATAGTGGGCATGTATTCACCCTCCCTCTGTGAATATCACGCTATCTGTATCGGCATACAATACTCTCCGCCCAAGAGAATGCAATAGACCCCCAAAGTTTTATACGGGCGTAGGCTGTTGTGAAGCTGGCCACAGGTATGTTTGTAACCCTTGAGGTATCTGTGGCAAATTCAGTGTTGTTGTACTTTATTACGTATTACCTACATTTACGATCTCCATGACCTCTTTATCGGGGGCATTGGCATAATCCCAGACATCGCTATAACTTGTGCCAAATGAATGCTCCCTCTGCCGGTATTCTGCGCAAATTTTCACCATAGACTGTTTAGACAACTTTGCACTAAAGCGCTTGCCAGGATTCTTTACAATTTGGGCACGATCAAGTTGTATACCTTCGCGGTAACGTTGAATATAGGCAGACTTTTCATCTTCGGTATCAACTCCTCGCGGATACCCTGATGCCTCAACCTTATCCTTCAAAGAGGTGTTTATATATGGTGTGAAAAGGTTGGGTAGCTTCTGAAACCTCCACACCTCATGTATCTTCAGTATTCTATAACCATGGCGTACGGCTAGGGCCAACTCAGGACTTGTATATACGCCTCTGATCTTACGCTGGTGGGGTATATGGTTACATTCGCCGTTATCCTCTTCCGCGCACTTCACGCACAGGGGAAACATGAGCTTGTCGTCGATAACGACAGGTAAGATCGGCATCCATAAATTGCGTGGGGGGAGTACGTCTACGAGAGAGAGCCCAAAGTAACGATCATTCAAATTTTTTGAAAATTCATTGATGGAGGGTAGGCTAGGTCCCACCAGTTTCTCAGGAGCGCCCACGGGGTGCGGATTGCTCTTCATCACGTATGGGTATAAAGAACAGAAATCGTAGTAATGGAGCTTCACGCCCTCCGTAGGTGGAAAGTATAGTCTGAAAGGATTTGTACGTCCTCCAAACAAGCTATCACCACATTTGAGAGGATCCAGCACCATTGAACGCTTGATCGTTTTTATTTCCTCACGGTACACCTCGTCTCTCCATCCGTGCATCATATTCATGCTCCCACAAGACTTTGTGAGTGAACTGTGATCCTATAAGTTGATCGCGGGTGCAGGTTGATGCGAGACAGTCGGCAGGAGACCTACCGTGGATATCTCCGGTGATTCCGCACTCAGGACGGGGGCATCCATGCCACCAGCAACCGTTAAAGGAGTACACAGTCTTCACACCAGTGACACGGTTTTCACTTAACCCATCAACCCAAAAAACACGTCCATTAATCTTAATGGGTACTTCACCCGTGTTGCGGGCGTGCTTTATGTATACACCTGTCTGTTGCTGTAGGTGTATGAGCCAGTAAATAGCCTTGTGTCCGTAACTGCGGCGGTTGTTTCGGTGAATAATGGCTAAGGTGCCTTTAGGCATGAAGTTATTCTTGAACACCGTAAAACATAATGATGCGATGGTGGTTGCGACTTGCAGTGGATCGCATTTGAAACGGGCTATGTACATCCTTCTAAAGGCCTGGAAACATACTCTAAGCACGCGCACATCATTCACGCAATAACGCTCACATTCATCAGCTATATTATAAGGGTTATTTCATTAAAACTGTCGTAGTATCGATCAAAGTCTTCACGTTCATCCATACAGTCAAAATAATGTTTGGGGGGGTGGGCCTACGTAGTTTAAAGTCTCGCTGGTGAGGAAAGTGTAAGGGAAGTATCCTTTGGAAACTTCAGCTGCTACTCCCATCACCTTGGGTAGCTTTGCTAATTTACAAGGTGTGAATAATAAAGTATCTTTAAATTGTACATTGCCTCTTATCTGCATCTGTATTAATTTGTTGCCTCTTTTCAATGGATCACCTGTAAATATCTCAGAGGATTCGTGTTCAAGCAACTCCTTATAAAGGAACTGCGTGTCAAACTTTGCCCCGTTATGGGCGAGAATATACAGTCATTTTTTTGAACTTGTCGGCTAACTTGACAATATAGGACACAAATAGTTTCACAGGACTATCGCGGACATTCGTTTTAAAAACGTTTGTCCGTTTACCACATTTGGGGCACTCGTCACATTCGATACCCATACACTCATCACAGATGGTCTGGCTCACAAGTAAATGTGGAATTACCTCTTTGGTTTCAGCGTTCGTATATGTTTCTATATCGTAGTATACAGTTATACAAGGGTTATTTTTAGGCTTAGCATCTTTCATATAACATACATGCTTTACTCCATCCGCCTTATATTCCTCCTGGCATGTAGGACAGTGAATTATGTCACACTTGTGCTTAAATTTCCCCCAATTATCCATTGTGTGAAACATACCACATTCACAGATTCTCATTTTCCTGCACGTGCCAATTGATTTATGGAAATCAAAACATATTATTGAAAAATGCGCGTCTACACACATCACAGTCTCTTCTCAGCTTCAACTACACGGCTTTCACATTTGGTGCTTTTACACTGCTCACATACCATGTGACATTCTTTACAATGTCTCACTATATCATCCGCAAACTCGAGGCACCCCTTACACAAATCATGATGTCTCCCATATTTTCGACTTTTGTCATAACTATCGTAAAGCCCCCTTATATTACGGATGGGGAGATACGTTGTCCCTGACAATCCTAAAATAAGTAGGGGTCTTGTACGATCTCTCACACAGCTTTTAAAAACATACACAGTCCTACGACGATCATCCAACCCAAACACAACTATGCGGACATTCATTTCCTGTTCTACCCTTCTCAGCTCTTCAGGACCCATATTACAGTCAAATTCAAGTTCACAGTCTACAGCTAGTTTACGGGCACGCTCCACGACTGTAGGCAACCAAATTTTTTGAGTTCGTGTATTTTGTACAGTAAACATACGTGCTAAGAGTACTGCTATAAAGCCGCAACCACGATCGACGTTTATATGCTTTCGGTAAATAGTCGGAGAATTGAAGTTAAGAGTATACGGTATGGCACTATGACCCGCAACACGGTATACATGGTCAATATTTACCGTGAAGTTGTCCATATTGAAGGCTATACTACTTTGGGCGGCTTGCATTATACGTCCTAATATATATTCTACATCTTCAGCCGCCAAACGTCTAAATGGCACTATCACCCAATAATCGTCTACATCACCGTCATCTGACCCGAATCCAAAGGACAGACTCGTCCTGACTTCACGCTCGTCACGATTCTGAAGAGCAAACTCTATAATATGCTGTACAACCCGGCGTAACCCGCGCTCAATTCCATTGCTATACATGACTCTAGGGTCGACCCTGACTCTATACCGATTTCTAGTCAAGGCTGGGGTGGGGGCTGCGGATCGCACCAATTCGAACGTTATACCATCCTCAACAGAACGGGGGGCGGCGGATGAATAAGGGGATATATTAGCGGGAGGTGCTGCTGGGGGGCTTGTTGCGTAAGAGGTTGAGGGTTGGGGATCTATTACCGCTGCAACAGGCGCGTATTTCGGGCGCTTTATACCTGACGCGGGTTCTCATACCTCCGCTTTGGACGTGCTACCGGTGTCGCTGATGAGGGTTCGTTGGCAGGGGAGGAGATCACAACTACACTGTCGTCGAGGTCATCCGTAATGTCAATGATGGGCTGCTCTATCTCATCGTCATTCACGGTTCTGTGGGAGAAGAAATATAAGGAACAGCACTCAAAATTTGTAATATTTTGTAAATGACCCACTTAGGAGTGTGACGTGTTAGAAATGGACTCTGTAGAAAAATTCAGATTCACGAGCCCATCCACATGTATTATATCTGGACCTACAGGATGTGGTAAAACTGTGTTTATGCTTAAAATCATTAAGAAAAGGGGGAGATGTTCTCGAAATTTGTGCGTAAAGTTATATGGTGCTATTCGACGTATCAATCAGTGTTCAACGAGTACCAAGATGATATTTTGTTCCACAAAGGCGTATATGACGTTAATTCGTTAAAGGGAAATGAACATACAATCATTGTAATTGACGATCTCATGTTGGAGATGGATAAAACGTTTGCCGAGACATTTACAGTATTCTCCCACCATCTTAACATAAGCGTGTTCTTCATCAATCAGAATCTATTTTTCAAAAATAGATACATGCGCGATGTGTCGTTAAATACGCAATATCTAGTCTTATTCGCGCAACGTAGAGATGTATCACAAATTGGGGTATTAGCCAATCAAATGTTCCCGAATCAGCGTAAGGAGTTTTTGGAAGTTTATAAAGAAGCTACAAGCACGCGTTACGGATATTTGCTTTGCGACCTTCATCCGCGAAACACGTTTAGAGTGCTTCTGCGAACGATATATTTCCAAACGAGCCTGAAACGGTGTATATTCCAGAATGACAAAGAGACTAAAGAAATACCGTGAATTAATAAAAATCTATCATCGACTGCCCCGGGCATTGCAGCAGATGTTTATTAAAAATATCGATGCCGACTTTTTAAAATGCATCTGTGAAATCTGTCTTAACGTTATAAATTGCAATGTATCAATGAAAACCCATCAGAAGGCTCGCCTACGCCGCTACAAGAACATAATACGTGCACTCGCTCGTAAAAGCCAAACTGTAGCGAAGAAAAAACGAATTATTGTACAAACAGGAGGGTCATTTCTCCCCATCTTATTTTCAGTTTTGGGCCCTTTACTGACTAGATTAATATAATGAAGAAAGTGGTAGTGATTCCCCACGAGGTGTACGCTTCACTGCAAAGGAATCCAGACACGTATCTAGATCCCCGTAAAAGCAGACTTAAAAGAATGGAAAGCGAATTGTTAGCCCTATTAAACAGTGAAAAAACACCTGATGAGAAAAGAATCTTATACCAAGAAGCTCTGCAGAAATTTCTTCACGAGTACGAAAATTATAAGAGCCCTACAGAGATTCCTGTGGTTATTAGGCACAGCACGGGGGACGATGGACATGGCGACATAGGATCTGAGCCCGACGATACAGCTGACCAACCAAAAAGATTAGCCACACAACATATCGAACATGTATTAAAAAATACCCTCCCACTTACATTGAGGAGTAAAGGCTTAAGTCTTTATAATCTATTGAATGAGGATCCCGCCATACAATGGACCGATACAGGGGAGATCATTGTAGAAGGATCAAAGGTACAGGGATCGAATATCGTAGACATTGTCCATGATCTGGTGAGAAAGTGGGATAGGCCATCACCATCAGGATGGAAGCATATTAAAGCAAGACTACAACAAATAAATGTCCCTAAAACGTTGATAGGAAATCTGAACAGGTTAAAAGACTTGGAACATGCAACGCCTGTGACACAATTGAAGGCGCCGTCACCCCCGGCGGTAACACCTTTGAAGAGGAGCAAGAAGAGGTTAAACCAACCCTACCCACGTGCCTCTAAAATACGCAAATGGCTAACGTATTAACAACGCTATTATATTTCTACCCCATCCTCTTACGGCGGCGTAGATAGACTGTACAGAAGTGTTTACGGAGTAGGAAAAAAAGATGTTGAAAGATTTTTGAGGGAGCAGGACGCTTATACGCTTCATAAGCCTGTGAGAAAAAGGTTTAAAACAGCCAAGACAACGGCTTCCTCGATTGATTCTATTTGGCAAGCAGATTTAACAGACATGCAAAGATATTGTGTGTATAACGATGGTTACCGCTACATTCTATTCATAATAGACGTATTCTCTAGATATCTGTGGCTAGTTCCTCTGAAAAATAAATCACCTGAAACAGTTGCTAAAGCCACCAAAACGCTAATGTTAAAAGAAAACAAGGTTCCTGGCTATTTTTGTACGGATATGGGGAAGGAATTTATAGGCCGTGCTTTTCAGAACATGTTGACAGAGTTTAATATCAGCTATTACACAACCAATTCTATACATAAGGCTTCTTTAGCTGAGAGTTCAGCGCACCATAAAGGAACGCATGCACCGTTATTTTACACATAAAAAACACAGATTTCTAGACATTCTGGAATCCTTGGCATCATCCTACAACCGCTCACACCATCGCACGATTGGGACAACACCTAACGAAGTTTAGAAAGAGGTACGCTCCCGAGAAGAGATGGATCACCCCACCACCACACTGCGCGCTTCAAAATCAATGATTATGTAAGGCTGTCGCGTTCGGGAATAAATTCGCAAAGGGTTTTGAGCAAGGATGGACACGCGAGATTTTTAAAGTTAGGGCTGAGACCTAAAGGTGAGATAATGATGTATTACATTGAAGATTTGAATGGGGAAGAAATCTCAGGAGGCTTTTACTGCGAGGAATTGCAGAAAGTTGTGTTTAATTTAGAAAAAAATGTGTTTAAAATTGAGAAAATTTTAGGAAGCAAAGGTTCAGGAAGGAGAAAAATGTACCTGGTGAAATGGCTAGGGTACCCAGAAAGCTTCAACACCTATATAAAAGCTGATGCAATAATGAAGCTTAAATAGTATGCAACATGGCTCCTAACCATTTCTACGTCACACTCCCGTCCTCCTCGTCCCTGTCTGTACACCCTAACAACACACTAGCCAACTTTGTAACAGAACTCCATGGGCACATTGAATTGGGTCGTGATTCGTATGAGGTGGGGATATGCGAAATTCAGCTGGACACCGTCTTTTTAAATATTGAACATAAAGAAACCGTTTTTACGATTCTTAGAGACATTGACAAGTGTGAAAAAGCTGGGGTAGCTATGGATGAAACTATGCGCATCGCTCGGACTAAGATTGCACGGTATTACAGTACAGAAGTAAGACTAGGGCCGGGTCAATATGGTTCGTTCGAGGATGTGAGAGGCTTAAACGTAAGTTTAAGAAACTCAAACCTTACGAATGATTTAGTATACGAAGTCGTAAACAACCCTGCACATACACTAATCCTAAAATCAAAGACTAACAGACGTATTAAAGACCATAGAAAGTTCCAAATTCTAGCCAATGGCCGATATAGCGCAGCCTTCCAAAGAGACCATTTCACGAGACAGCATGACTTGTCCAGATTAATGTATCAATTGAAGATGGAGAAATTGGCTGAAAGGTCCCCAGACATGTGCTATATTTACAGTAATATAGTGGAGCACCAGTTGTTGAGGATACCAGGCACGCCTGCTGCGCATTGCTCACATCCCCAACCATAGAGGAAGGAGTTTGAGTATTACATATGACAGACCCCATTATGTGAATGTCGCAACTAATTTAATAACCAATATCACAATATATATAAGAACGATTGAGGGTGAAAACTTCCCATTCGGTAACGGGAGCTTAACAGTGAAGCTACACTTTCGACGCAGAGTTATAATGGATAGAAAGCCTTTCACCGTCTATCGAGGGATGCGATACCAGCGCGGTAGTGGACTTGGGTCCATTTTTTCATCCATACTACGTACGGCTGTTCCTTTGCTGAAGAGGGGTGCCAGATACCTGGGAAGGAAAGCGCTACAATCAGGCCTTAACACTGCAGAAGACATATTGGCCGGGGCTAAACCTAAAGAAGCTCTAAAAAAAACATTTAAAGCGTACACGGGACGAAATCATCAAAGATGCAAAGAGAAAAATGCTGGGTGGCGGGAAGAAGCGGGCTGCCCGGAAGAAGAGAAGGGGTCACGTGGTATTAAACGTAAAAGGCTATCAAAAAAAGAAGTGCTGTAAGCGAATGAAACCTATGGTTGACCACTTTTTGACTGATATAAGCTAAGGACATTGATCTCATGAATCAGTTTGTTTACCACTTGTCGAGAGAGGAGTCACTATTTCGCCATGGCACGCTTCATCCACCCATGTAGTTCACAATGCTGTAAATCGGAGCTGTCCTTTTTGAGCTACCTCCAACCCAAGTTTCTATTGAGCACAGTGACTTTATACAATTAACCCTTTAAAACACAATTAGTTCCCCGAGTGCACCTATAGATTCGTGATACCAGCTCAGGCCCTTACTTTTTTGATCCAAGCTGTGTGCACATGTACGCTAAGCTACGTATAGCCCATTCTGATGGAACGGTCTGCGATGACAAATATGCTGTATACCCTGAAACAAACTTTCTGCACTCCATATTCAACCAGTGACGTATATTTAAATCAGACCAACATATCGGCAGGCACGGGGTACTATCATCTACGAGCCTATCTGGAAAATGTCCTCAACTTTTCCAAAGAAGCGAAGGCTACCTTTTTAAGTGCGGAGGGATATTATCAAACTAAAGATGAAAATAGTATAAAGGACAAATTTAAAAATTCTAAAAAGAAAATATACGAGTGTTTTGGACGGTTGCACACAGATTTCACTTTCCAGGAGAAGTTGCTTGTGAACGGGGTGGATATGAAAATAAAGCTCACCCGCACGAGTCCTGAGATCTGCTTAAATCTGGCTGCGGATCAAGAAGAGGGTGCAAAGCCCGTTGTGGTTCACATTATGGACACATACCTCCGCGTACGGCGAGTGAAATTAAGTTCACCAAAACAACTAGAAATTGAGAAAAATTTACTAAACGCTACAGTGAAATATCCTATTAACAGAGTGCAGATCAAACTATATACGGTTCCTGCAGGGTTGGCATCGAAGCAGATAGAAAACATTGCCCTGGGAAATCTTCCTAAAAGGATATAATCGGCATGCAGGACCACGCTTCGGTGAATGGAAAATATAAAAAGAGTGCCTTTAAATTCGAGAATTTCGGACTTAAAAATATAACTCTATACGTTAATGGCACTGCTTTGGGTGGAACAATGGGTACGGACTATTCATCAGACGCTGTGTTACCGCTTTGTGCCAGAGCCTATAGTAATCTGACCCATATTGCAGGTGATTGTGATGAGCTTGGTAATGGGGTAACGCAGGAAGAATTCATTGATCAATTTAACCTTTATCCGTTTGACATTACACCTGACTTATCTGCTAGCGTAAATACCCATTTAACCCCACAGCAGAGCGGAAACATCTCAGTGCGGCTGGAATTCGCCAAGCCTATAGACGCTCTATTAGTGTACTAGTATATCTCGAATCGCAAGCCCTAATAGAAGTAGATAGATTTAGGAGCGTTATCACTGACTTTTAAAATGGATGCTAATACACTTCAGAAAGTAATGGAGCGAGTCACACGTTCAAATTTATCGGCGTGTTTGCGAAGAATGAAACATTGAGTTTGCCAAGTATGCGAGAATGCGGTAGTCTTATTGTGAACACGACATCATCGGTAATGAAGGGATTCACTGGATCGCTGTCTATTTTAAAATAGACAGCGCCTGTACTATTTTGATTCACTCGGTACTCAACCCTGGAGTGACCCTATATTGTAAAATTTCTCGCTCAGTTACATTCCCGAAGTTGTATGGACCCCATTTCGCATGCAAGGATATTTTTGTGGAATGTACTGCGTCTCATTTCTCATGCATATGTCAAATGATAAAGAATTTATAAATTTTTTAAATTTATTTGACCCGTGTCACACTCGCCGAAACGATGAAATGGTATGCAGACAGAAAAAAACAGTTTTCCAATTGTACGTACTCGTTGTATATTATAATGTTTTTGTTCGTATATTTGTAACGATATATTCTGTAGTTGTTTATTGTACTGATTTCTTTCATTAATAAATTTATGAAAATATATTGTGTCTTATCCCAAAAAGATCGAAAAACACTTACATTATTCGTGTGTGACATTGTTGACTGATCAGTATAACCTCCCTATTCCGAGATTCTTCAAAAGATTGTATAACGTGTCAAATCCTCATCGGACCTTAAAGGAATAATGTTCATTCTTTTAAAACATATACAGAGTATACAGACAGATCCCCATTATGTGAAGATATCTTTGGTTCGAGGAATAACATTGAATGCCATAAAAATTTCGATTTTAGCATAATGGGGTAACAAATAACATTGATTGACATAAAAAAATTTTGGCGAGTATCTATTTCACGAGATACTACACCCATCCATATATATATAATATATATATAATATTAAATTCTAATTATAGACACTTACATTTCTATGGTAGTCCCTTGCGTCGGATTGTAAGGAGCGTCACTGCAAATATCTTCTACGGTTTGCGTTGAAAATAAATCATCACGGTCAATCGCGTTAAAAAGATTAATTGCGGTTAATGCTGCAGCGTCACTTTCTTCATACAAGTCTGGGGTGACGTACAGGTCCATGTGGAGGGAATGATTAATCACTGACGCGAAAATAGCTACTGTTACGCCCAACTGAAAAATATCCCTTTTATATGCACAATCGCCAAGCTCCGCCCAAAAGACCAGAGTTCGTAGTGATTGGCTGCCGATGTAGCTGGGTGGAGCTATGACGTGTACCAATCGCTATAACGGGACCGGATGAGTAAACATATATAAATCGTGTTTCTTGAATTATAGGCACTTACATTTCTATGGTAGTCCCTTATATTATATTTTTACTTACAAGTTAATAGTATTGTTTTCTTGTGTTAACATAATTGTTAACTTATTTTATAATAAAGAAATATAGCCTAATTATATTTTTAATTGTTGTTATTATTACTAAAGAGAAAATCATGCATGCTTTTCGGTCATACTACTGACTCGTCAAATGATGCATTAACACGTTTTTCGGGCGTACTACTGACTGCCTCGGGTCAAATGATCCTGTTATTTTAAATCCGGTTCAATAATCCTGTTATGTTGAAATGTGGAAGAGTAAGCTACGACCCCCATCGACGAGATGTATTTCTGAATCCATGTTAAACTGGAGGTCTAAGGTATGTTGAAAAGCTTACCAATTCGGCGAGAAAGTTTATTATTGCTCCATAGAAAAAATCGTGCATTACGATGTTTTTCGGGCATACTACTGACAGCCTCGGGTCAAATGATCCTGTTATTTTAAATAGATTTTTTATAGTTTCCGGTTTTTATTTTTACTTACATGTTATTAGTGTCATCCCTGCATGACATCAGTAAGTACGATACACTCCTAAACAAAGAAGTATGGTAGGGGTAAGTACAGTAGGTAATTTTACGGCCACATATTTTTTGGAAAAGTCGGAAATCACGCCCAACGATCCCTGACTGTCCGAAAGTTGATGACATGGGGAAATTGCTCTACAGCCTAACCTAGCGTACGCCTGACGTGGCAGAAGACTCACCTGACTGATATAACATAATATGGGTATGGTTTTCGATTTGGATTTCCTTTCTCACTAGAAACAAACTCTGCCATTTTAAGGGTGGTATACTACTGCAGCACTATAAATGTTAGTTTAAATGAAGAGGCTAACCTTCTTATTTACAACTTCGTATTTGCGTCTTGACAACTAAGATTTTATTTAGTTGGTTGTTCATTCGAACAATTATACGATCGAATAATTGTTGCTTCGAACAACTGTTATTCGAACTAATGGTTTTCGAACAATTGTGTTCGAACACAATGGCAAAAGATACAAGCATATCCCGTTATTTGAACAAAACTCTCTCTATATATATATAATTGTGGGCATATCTAAGAAATGGAGTCGAGAGAGGTTTTGTTCAAGCTGTCTGGGAGAAAGGTCATTATGGTCAGAAAAAAAATCGCCTCTGGCAATAGGTGAACCGATTTGAACAGATTCTCGGAATCCCTTTCCTCTAGCGGATTGTATTTTGGATAATTTCAACTTTTAATTGAATTGTTTCGTAAATTTTCATATTGTTTCGTTGTTCAAATATTTATAATAAAAATAAGTGTAAAAATTATTTATTTAATAAACAGAATTTAATAGGATTCATCCCACAGAACATTCGAAAAGTTTAACTAAGTTTAATGAAGTTCAAGTTAATGTTATATTTGATTCTAATCGTTAAACACTATACATCTATTGTAAAACCCTATATACATCTATACATCTATAGTGAAACACTATATATATATATATATAGCTATTTTTGTACGGATATGGGGAAGGAATTTATAGGCCGTGCTTTTCAGAACATGTTGATAGAGTTTAATATCAGCTATTACACAACCAATTCTATACATGAGGCTTCTTTAGCTGAAAGAGTTCAGATTATATATATATATATATATTATATATATATATATATATATATATGTATGTATCAAGCTGTTTAAAAGACTGTATATATATATAATTATAGTAAACTTATGTCGAAATAAACTAGTTAACCATAAAATTAATTATTTTCTATTATTAAGTTTTGTATGTTGAATTATGTGTGGTTAACTACGTTATTTGTTTCGAAAAGTTTAACTTCAAGTTTAATGAAGTTCAAGTTAATGTTAAATTGTTTCTAAACGTTAAACACTAAAATAAAATTAAATGATATAATATGAAAAAAAAATATATATATATATATATATATATATATATATTTACATATACCTAACATAAGATGTTTAAAAGAATGTGTATATATATATAAGCATAATAATATATATCTAGCAAGAGCAATCCGATCATTGCAAAAAAAAACTGGAAAGGTATGCAATTCCATAATAATAAAGATTGAGTGTGTAAAAATTATTTATTTAATAAACAGAATTAATTGGATTAACTACCGTCATATATATTGTGTTACACAATGGATGATTAATATATGGATTTCTGGGACACATGGCGCTATCTGGCAACTGAATACATTGCGCTATCTGGCAACTCAGCCAGAATAGAGGTTTATAAAAGACCGAGAAGCTGATGAAAGAATCATTCAAGCTCGGCTCCCAGCCGAGCAAGGACCTCTAGTCCTTCTCTTTCAGGCCCTTTGGTAAAACCCCTTAGAGGCCTCTTAGGTTAGGAAAAACGAAAATAACTTGGGGGAGAACTCCTCTCTCTCCTTCAGTGTCTCTCTCTCTCCTTCAGTGTCTCTCTCCTCTCCTTCAGGTGTCTCTCTCTCTCTCCTTCAGGTGTACCCCTCCCCTTGGCTCAGCCAACTGGCTGATTAGGAGCCTATAAAACAACGCCTACTCGGCTGGTCTTAATATGCACTTGGCTCCTGCCAGGTGAACACCTCTCCTCCTTTCTCTCTGGCCCTTTGGGGGGAATAGCTTGGGGAGAACTCCGCCCCAAGTTGCATGCCCCTTGCAACCCGGTTGGCAACAAAGGGCCCTTTGGGGTATTTTTTTCTTTTTTTCTTTTTTATTTTAAATTTTTTTTGCAACCCCCCTTGCAACATTACATAATAACTTGCAACATTCCTGCACTCTCCCCTTTTGCGGCTATACTACTCGGGTCTTTCCTCCGTGGATTCTTTCCCCAATTTCCTTTTGCGAGGATTTGTCTCTCTTCGATAAGAAATCTACCCCTAATACTGTCTTGCTGACCTTGTTCCGTGAACACCTTATTTGTCATTCTTCTTCTCATATTTACACAGGTGGCTCTCTTTCCCCGTCAGGTATGTCCGCTTCGGCGGTTTTCCATCTTCCTTCTAAGACTTCAGAGTATTCATCTCCCATGCGAATACTTCCATTTACTCGACGGAGCTCTTTTGTAATTTTTTCGGATTCCCGTAGCGCTTTTACGTCCTCAGAATCTTACGATCCTAAACATCGTCTCGTTCGAAGAGTACAGCAACTTGTTCATTTTCTTACTGCTTATTTCGCGCCGAGTATTTCCTTCTGTTGGATTCCTGCCGTCACCGGGTCTCGATCCCGGGCCGATGGATTCGTAGTCAGCGACGCTAACCACTACACCACAGGAGGTAATCGGACGTAATATATGATAAATCTTCGGTACGTTGGCTGTGACAGGCTCGAAGAATCGATGAACGACGAAATGATTACTTCTCGTACATAATAAGCAAATACAAAATTCATTTAAAAAATGCATTGCGTAGATTAGATTAAGTAGTTTAGCAATCATACTATCTTTTATTTTCTTCGGTCTTCTAATGCGTAACTGAGTACAAGAGATAACTGTACGCCTGGTGTGAATGGACTCTGAAACTATTTTCTTCATTATGCTTTTTCCTACTTTCATATAAATCTTTTCTCACCACTATTCAGCAGTGGCTGACGGGGGAAGGAGAGAGCCTTATTTGTTCTATACTTTACTATTGCTACTATTCCTGTGTGAAAGCTTTACACGTCTAGAAGTGTAAGCATGGTATAAATCTCTCTCTCTCTCTCTCCGATGAGAACTTCCTCACTCAGTGGGTCAATGAGCCTACACGAGGCGAAAGCGTTCTAGACTTAGTATTCACGACCGAAGACAACCTCGTTACTGGCCTCACCGTTGACGAATCGTTGGGCGGGAGTGATCACGGTCTGATTAGGTTCTGTGTGTGCGTCCCTCGGGTGAAGCGTAGTAACTCGAGAGGCAGTAAGCTCGATCTACGGCGGGCGGACTTTGTTACCCTCCGGGATAGCGTAGGTGAGATGGGGTTAGAGGTCGGCGGCGATGTTGAGGGAGTGTGGAGCGCATTCCGGGACGAGTTTATGGTGCTGCAGTCTGCTGCCATACCCTCAAAACCGGTCACCCCTGCTTCAACGCAGCCTAAGTGGTTCAATCGTGACATCGCTTGGGCTATCCGAAATAGGAAAGTAACGTATAGGAGGGCGAAGGTCAATCGTTCCCATGAGAACACAAGCGTATGTCCGCCTGTGTAGGGAAGTGAAGGCGAAGGTTAGGCTAGCGAAACGTAACGAAGAACTACGCGTGGCAAGACTGCAAGGGGAACCCTAAGGAGTTCTTCAGTTATGTTAATAGTAGAAAGCCCATTAGAAGCATGATAGGTCCTTTCTCCCCAGAGTGTTGCGGGAGGTGCGCGACCAGGTGGCTCCCCACCTGGCTACAGTCTTCAACAAATCTTTGGAGACGGGCCAGGTGCCTGGTGACTGGAGGGAAGTCAACGTGACCCCTATCTTTAAGAAAGGGGATCACGAAAGTCCAGGGAACTATCGTCCCATTAGTCTCACTTCAGTAGTAGGTAAATTATTAGAGGGGATAATAGCGGATAGGGTCGTTGACCATTTGGATTCCTACAAGCTGCTTGGGGACTCCCAACATGGGTTTAGACGGCATAGATCGTGTCTCACCAACTTGCTCGAGTTTTTCCACGTCATGTTGAGTGAATATGATAAGAATAGGGCGATTGATATATTTTATCTCGACTTTGAGAAAGCCTTTGATAAGGTACCTCACCGGCGGCTAATGGTCAAAGTGCGCGCGCTGGGTATCGGTGGGGAAGTAGGTAGGCGGATTGAAAACTGGCTGAAGAATAGGCGGCAGAGGGTTGTAATTAAAGGGGTTAGTTCGGGTTGGGCCTCGGTCACTAGTGGGGTTCCTCAGGGTTCCGTTTTAGGGCCACTGCTGTTTGTCATTTACATAAATGATATCGACGGTGGCATCGTCAGTCGGATCGCCAAATTCGCTGATGACACCAAGCTTCGGGCCAATGTTGGGACGCCCGAAGCGATCGAGCAACTGCGTGCGGACCTAGGTAGGATAGGAGAGTGGTCCGAAAAATAGCAAATGCCGTTTAACTTGGTAAATGCAAGGTGATGCCACATTGGCTACCCAATCCCAAGTTGGACTACTCGATGTTGGGGTAATACCGAGGCCACTGATTTGGAAAAGGACTTGGGTGTGCTAATTAGCAGCGACCTTAGTTTACCAAACAGTGCGTAGAGGTCGAAAAGAAGCCCAGAAGCTGTTGGGTTATATCAGGAGGCAATTTCAGTTTCGGAACAAGGAGATGTGCTCTCTCTACAATTCCTGGTTCGGCCGCACCTAGAGTATGCTGTGCAGTTCTGGTCGCCCACCCTCAGGAAAGATATTGAGAGGCTGGAGCGAGTGCAGGCGAGGGTCACAAAGTTAATCCCTTCCGGTAGGCATATGGGTCTACAATCGACGTTTACGCGCCCTGAACTTGTTTTCGCTGGAAACTCGGAGGCTGCGCGGTCAACTGATCGGGTTTTCAAGCTCTTACGCGGGTTCAACGATGTCGATTTTAGAAGCATGTTTAGTTTAAATGATAACCCACTCGCAACAATGGTTGGAAGTTTGGATTTGAAACGGGTTTAGGACTAGTGTGTGTGGGAATTACTTTACGTATAAGATCTGTGACACGTGGAACAGGTTACCTTCAGAAGTTGTGAACAGTTCCTCTGTGGATCAGTTCGAGAAAAGGTTAGACCAAATCTTGAACACTATTTGAGGGTGTAGAAAAATTTCCCTGGCACCCGTTGCCATTGATACCTCCTCGGTATGGGCCTCAAGGCCTTTTGAGGTACTTCTTTTCCTTGTAACTCCTTGTAACTCATGATGTCTAAAAATAGAGTAAAAAATATTTTGTAGAAACAATTTCAAAACAAACAAAAGGCATGGCATGGATTAGGTGAAGTGGAGTTGCACTTCTGGTCACGATTTCTTTGTTTTTCTTCTTTCTCTTGGGTGGCTGGATGCACGTGTAGTGATGTGAGTCGTTTTTTTTTGTTTTTTTTGTCGTTTTTTTGTTTAAAACGAAGATAGTCTGTTTTTTTTTGTTTTTTATTGTTTTAAACTTATTCCATATTTTTCTTCCTTTAATCTAATAAGTATATTAGTATTACCTATAATTTACTATACTACCATGCTTATACAGTTATACCTAGTATATATAGTCATCTTTTAGAAAAACTGAATCACGCAAAAAGTATATAATAGAAAGGAAAACAAACCCTCATTTTATATGTATATATATTTTTTTAACTAGAACATAAAACATTCTTCCTTGTTTCAAACAATATACATAATTGTGATTGGCAAGAGTACCAGTATATAGTATATTCCAGATAGAAAAAAAATATTCACCTTTTTTTGAACCTTTTTGTTAACCTAATGTTGTTTAACCTTCATTTCCATGGAAGAATCATCACTAGATTGGGTAGAGCATATATGCTAGTTTCAATATCACAGGTACTGGTATATATTACATAATAAAAAATTACATAATACTGGTATAAAACAATATACCCTATATAATTGTGATTGGCAAGAATACCAGTGTGTGTGTATATATATATATACTCCAAATAGAAAAATAAAAAAAATTAAAATATTCATCTCTTTCTTTAACCTTTGTGTTAACCTAATGCTGTTTAACTTTCATTATCTGATTCTATTTCCATGAAGAATCATTATCACTAGATTGATTAGAGCATATAGTTTCAATATCACAGGTACTGGTACTTATTGCAGATTTGGATGTTGACGAAGCCAATGTAGCATCATGTTTTACTTCACTTTCTTGGAATTTTGCATTTTGGGATATAAATACTAGCTTTGCTGCTCTGTCTGTGCTTAATCGGTTTCTTTTGGCTGTATGGATATTACTGTATGTGCTAAATGATTTCGGAGGTAATGAAAGGGCGAATAGAGGTGTATGAGTTTGTGTAGGTATATATGTGAGTATGCGTGCGTACATGACTCCAGATTTGAAAAAAAATTACTGGAGCACAGCTCTGAATTTACTTTTTTTTTCCCTTACACCACTAGATAGGTTAATGATAGTAAACTCTTGAATTGACGACATACCAATTACAAATTGTTTTAGCTAAACATAATAATACAATAATGTACAGTTTTAAACTCACCTTAAGTTTATTTATTCATTGCAGCAGCAATGTATTGATTTACACTTGCTTAAATGGGCTATGGAAATGTCAAATTTGTTGCTTTTTGCTTTATTAGATTTGGATGCAACACTTGAACTTGAAGGCATATTTTGACTCTTCTCTTTATTAACCACAACAGCTTGGTGATTTTCTTTTGTTAGGCGCAAAATTGCATTCAATGTCTTCTGGATTTGGGAATTTTCAAATTCCTCTAAAGCAGTTTTTTAGTCTGATGCGCAGATTCCTCACTTACCTTTTGTTTCTTAGGTGGAGGAGAAGCACTTTCTTCAGTCTGTGAAACATCTAGTGAAAAATTTCATTTTCTAGATTAGCAGTTGATGAAGTTGGTTCATTTTTCTGAGGTCTAGCACTAGCACATTTTGTGAACAAACTAAATGACTGCTTTGCCGTATCTCTCTGCTGCACTTCATCCTGGTATTTCTTTACTGCAATATCTAAGCTGTGGGCCCAAACTCTGGGACCTCTTGTTATTGTAACAATATTTTTTTGGGAATTAAAATGTTCCTCCAGTTTTGCTTCTTTGAATATTTGTTCTTGCATTGACCACAAAAGTACCCCTTTTAACACCCTCACTTTTCTCTCCAACTTCATCAATATTAGGATCCATTATTGATTATTATTGACTACCTGAAAAAATACAAAATAAGTAAAAGTTAGTAAATATAGTATGGTAAAGTAAGTAAATATAGTACAATGAAAGTAAGTAAAAGTAAGTGCTTAAAAAACTTAGTAAAAGTAAGGAAGAGTAAGTAAAAGTAAGTTTAACTTAACTAAACTTTTCAATTCTAGAGTCATGGTGGATTACTTAAAACCGCACAAGTAATTATCTGGCCAATTTATCAAACCTGGCCGAGATCAATGGAACATAGTCCAATCCTGATAATTTTATATTAAAAAAATATACGTTTAATAAAATTTTAATTATCAAAACATGAAGCTTAACAAAAAATAAAAATAATTGTTAATATGGACATTACCAACTAAACTTAAAATAACTAAATTTGTAATTTAAAAAAATTGGTTTGTACAAGAACGTATACGCAAAAAAATTGCATAACGTCTAGCGGATGAACAAAACCCAAACCCAAATTTACTTTTTCTCATGGTCAAATTTACTGGAGCAATGCGTATGTATCTGGAATTCTGGATGTATGCGTGTGTATGGGGTATATAATAGATATAAATGTGTATATAAGTATTTATGTATATATTGGTATATATGTATATGGGTGTATGTATGTATATATATATGGATGGTCTCGGGGGGGAAAATTGTCATCGCGGGTCTAAAGGATAGTTAAGTGGGAGATTCAAAATCCGAGGCATGGATGGGAGAGTCCTGGAAAGGTTGGACAATGGGCAGTCAGCTCCCAGCCAGTGTTCTCGCAAGTTTAACGGATCTAAGATACAAGACTTTCAGTGCAAGAAAGAGGCCAGTTTTTTTCTGTAAATAGGCTGAAAAGGACATTCTATACTGGTACCATATGGCCTATTTTATTATTTATTTATTTATTTTTATAATATATATCATTGCAAAAGTATACCTTATAATTAAATTGGCAATATCTATATTAATTATTAAAAAAAACAAAAAAAAAACGTTTTTTAACATCACTATGCACGTGACTGGTGAGGGTATGGTGTGGAAAATCAGATTTTTTCTTTTAATTCCTGTTTCCGCCCATTTCATGTGGAAGTATTTCATCACTTTGTCGGCGTACATGGGTGTAGACATGGAGAGTTTAACCTTTACCTCTCTTTTAATCCTTTTGGGGCTAGCCTGAAGTGGGTTATGGTTGGTGTCTTTGTTCGACTAACACCTCAGCTTTTAGAGCTGTAAATATTTTGCATAAAATCAAAACCATACGTTCGAGGTGTTTGTAACGATACCAAGTGGTTGATGCGCGATCGGCACAATAGCAAAAATAATTTCAAAGATCGATTTTGGGGAATTTCAGACTAGTTCTCTTTGAAATCGCCGTAACATTAATGACAAATCATCATTTTTGTTTCTAGCAAAAATAATTTTTAAGGTAGTTTAGCGATATTCTTCTTAAGTCATCATTTAACCCGCTGTAACATTAAAAAAAGCGTCGAGGGTCGGAGTTTCGTGAAGCGTGCCCTCTCTACTTATTTTTTATTATTACTATTACTTGCCATATTCGCTTCTCTTACGTAATAAATAAACTGAAACCCATTAATTTTGCCTGAAAAGCTTCCATGCTTCGAACGGCATATTCAGATAAGAATGCTGTTAATATATTGATGCCATATCAAATATCTAAATTGTGCATAAAAATATTGAAAAATCTATTAAAATTTTAATGCGAGTTGTATTCTTTTTCTGAATAAAGGTTTTGTTTCGTTATCGATACAGAGTTCACCCAACACACCTACGACCATAGATTAAACATGGCCTACCTCGAACGTACTTTCTGCTTGACTTTTTATTGGCTGGCGCTGTATCTCTGTGGATTAACAGCGTTTCCCTGTAAGAGAAGTAAAGACAGTAAGATTGGGGATTCGAATCCCGATAGGGCTGGTAATAATAACCATAGTGTTAGCGCAGTTGACCGCATTTGTTTGGCCTGATGTGCTGTGCCAGTTTCTGGCCCTCCTCACGAGTTATTTAACATTGGACCAAACACTGAAAAATTTTTCATTTGAACTCAGGTTTGTTTGGAAGTAAGCTAAGGAGATGATCAAGAGTTGTATCTTAATAGAAGTCTTGCGTATTTACTACTACAATTTTGTCGGGTTAGAGCCATGATATTTCTGGCCAGTTACTTATGCCATACGAGGCATGAGTACCCGTTCTGCGCATTCCTTGGACCGTCTTGCCTGGGGTTGAAGTATGATAGAGGAAGTTTAGCACATGAAATTTATCCAGTATCAACAAAACCCTCGTAATTTCTGAGCTTATTTTGCAAGGGTTGTTTTTGTATTTAACCTATAGATGTAAATGACCGCGCAGTATATAAATGAATAGAAACGACATTTATATACTGCGCGGTCATTGCAGTTATATGCGCATATTCACGATTTGCGAGGGTGCCCTCTCAGGGCATTGGTTTCTGCCCTATGTGGGAGAATTTCGATTTGTGATTAAGTGAGGTCCGTAGCATAATGGTAGCGCGTCCAACCGGCAATTGGAAGGCCCTGGGTTCGATTCCCGGGCGGTTCGCCTCATTTTTCATTTATTCGTTATCTCTCCTCCTCGTGTGCAGAAACGTTCCTTAACACTTATGTCGTTTCTATTCATATATATATATATATATATATATATATTGTGTGTGTGTGTGTGACAACGTCCGTAAGCCTTTGTTTTATTTTGCAGACCCGGAACTTCCCACGGAGGAAATTTTGTCGAGGTTTCTGCATCCTCCAAAGATTTGCCACAAAATGCCTCCGATGAAACCGTCTTAGAGGGAGAAGGAACGAAGCCTCTCTCCGAAGTCGAAGCATCTCAGAAAGGAGAAGAGCGGGAGAAAGAAGCTTCATTCGCCCCGCCGGGGGATGGTGTTGAAGGGGAAAGGAAAGATTCAGCGCAAAAGAATGAAACTGAAGTACCGCCGCTACATGTTGCGGAGACTCCGGAAGGTGGCGACGGGACGCCTGCTGCTGTAGAAGTAGATGCGAACATGTCGGCGATCTTGCCGGCCCAAGAAGCCTTGGACGACTCGTTGAAAGAGAAGGACCAATTGGAAACGTACAGTCAGTTCGCCGAGAGAGTGACCGCCGAGAAGAAAAACGGAGGTGGGTGGAGAAGCGCTCACGAGAACATCCCTTTTTAAAATGGTTGTTGGGCCTCTCGCTCTTTCTTTCGAGATTAACTCTTTAAACTTTATAAACGAACTATACACGCGAAAAACACCCTTTTTAAGACTGTCATCATCATTCGTGTAAAAAAATTTTTTTACTAATTGTCGTAAAGCGGATGTATACTGTTTAAAATATTCACAACGCTGATTCGGCGGAATAAAACACCGAGTCCAGCTTTCTATGTTCCAAGGACGTAGAATCTGTAACCGAAACTAAATATAAACTTAAACTAAAAGAAAGTATTGAATAAAATTTATAAAATAATAGATAATAATAAAAAAATTTCTTTCAACAGTTACTGTAGTAATGTGGTCATAATATTATGTATTATTAATAAGTCTGTTGTTATTATTACTGTCATGAAGCTTTATTTATTTATTGAACTAAAAAGCGTAAGAATTGTGGTAGGCTCTTAAAAACTCCAAAGGGCATGTTAGGCAGAGAGACTTATTTTTGTGTTCAGACGCCAGTTCAGTAAAACACGAAGCATTGGTTAGCTTTCGCTATTATTAGACCATTTAAGGTAGGGACTGCCCACCTCCGTCTCACTTCCGGGTAGTAGGAAATTGCAGCAGCTAAAATTAAAATGTAAGTCGATCTTCCTATATACTGTATGTACAGTATACAGGGTGTCGGAAAAATATCTCTGGGTGGGGGAATGAATTTTGCAAACGTGAAATTAATAAATGATGCACACCCACGAGGAAAAATAAAAAGCGATTCCAATTTTTTTCATTTAATTTACAGTCCCTCGTCACGAGGTGAAGGGAGGAGGCAAGAGGCAACGTAGACAAAAGAGATGACAAATAGCAAAATATTAACAAGTACTGATTAAGGGAAAAATTATACCATATCTTGTTAAAATAATTTTTCTCTTTATCTCTCTTATCTGTGCTGTACACACACACACACACACACACACACACACAATATATATATATATACGAGGGTAATTCAATAAGTATCCTCACTTTTTAGTTTCACAATTTTATTTTCACATCTGATAGATTAATTATAAACACATCACTTCTCAACATAGTCTCCCTGTTTCTCAATACACTTAGTCCAGCGATCTACAAGCCTCCTAATGTCATCACAAAAGAATGTTTTTGGCTGTGTGCGTAGCTAGTCATGCACCGTCTCCTTCAGGTCATCATCGCCTTGGAATCGCTGACTTCTCAAAGGGCCTTTTACGACATTTTGAAGGCCTTGAAAATGGGTAGAGTTGCCCGAAACGTCGGCTGCAGCCGAATATAATGACTTTTTTGCTCTACGCCTTCGTTTTTATCCTTAATGTAAAGCTACGTCTCCTTAGGAGTGATCCTATTTCATATATACACGGTGAACCAAAAGTAGGTGGACAGTAGGTTGAATACGGTTTGTGTTATATTATATTATAACTATGGTGTTCATTATAACTATGGTGTTTGTGTTATATTATATTAAATATTATAACTAAATTTATTTAAATTTTATTTTGTATTATAGTATACAAAAAAATTAAATATGTATTCTCAAAATAAACGTTATCATTTACTGTCCACCTACATTTGGTTCACCCTATTATATATATATATATATATATATATATATATAATATATATATATATATATATATATATATATATATATATATGAACATTACTTCATGAAAGTAGCACGTGAATAATATTTATGATGAAAATAACAACGAAGTGTTCCTGAGCATGTCATTAGACGAAATCGCTTGAGCACCATTCTGTGTTTCCTTTTTCCTTCGTGGTTATTTTCATCATATATACGAGGGCTACTCAATATATTTTGCCCCACCTTTTTTTTTCTTTCCAAGTTTCCTTGTAAGTTCCAGAAATTTTGTACACAAGTATGATAGTTGCATACCTTTTTTACAAGTTTTTATTTTTCCACATAGTCTCCATCCTTTTCTACGGCTTTCCTCCACCTCGAAACAAGGGCCTTTATTCCTTGCTGGTAAAAGTCCGCTGGATTCCTCTAGACTCTAGAGCCACAGGTCTCAACCTCCTCAACAACCTCATCGTCACTGAAACTTTCTTCCACCAATAGCATCCTTCATTGGCCCAAACAAATGGAAGTCTGAAGGTGCCAGATCCGGGATGTATGGAGGGTGGAGTAACACAGTCAAGCGCATTTTTGTGATGGCCTCTCTTGTTTGCAAACTGTTGTGTGGTCTTGCATTATCGTGCAAAAGAAGGACGTCTTCCATTTTTCTATTCGGTCGAACTCGTTTTATACATCTCTGGAGTCTCTGTAGGGTAGCAATATATGCCTCCGAGTTGATTGTTTGTCCTTTCTTCATAATGTCCACCAGAATCACCCCTTTCATGTCCCAGAAGATGGTCGTCATAACCTTTCGTGCAGAGGGAGCCATTTTGAACTTCTTCTTGCGTGGGAGTCTGCGTGATGTCACTCCATGGATTGGCGTTTTGTTTCAGGTTCAAAGTGGTGTACCCAAGTCTCATCCCCAGTGGCAATTCGTGAAAGGAAGTCATCCCCTTCTGTCTCGTATCGAACCAACGACTCAGAAGCAATTTCTTTTCTTTGGGCTTTGTGATTTTCAGTCAGTTGGCGAGGAACAAACCGTGAACACACTTTTGAGTATCCCAGTTGCTGAATTATCGTATTCACACTTCACTAATTCCTAGCTCCTTGTATGTGACGCGCTGATTCGATCGAATGACACTGTGCAACGTGCTAACAGCATCATTCAATCGAATGATGATGTTAGCACGTTGCACAGTGTGAGATGTCACAGCCGATGCCGGGTGACCGCTGCGTGGCTCATCGAGGCTGGCTCTCCCTCTCTCCGATGATCTCGCACGTTTAGACCAGCGTCCAATTTTGCTTCAATCAACAGCATCATCTCCGCATATGTTTTGTAGACGTTTGTGACTATTTCCAACTGTTTCCTTTTCTGCGGTTAAGAACTCGATAACAGCTCTCTGTTTACGACGCATATCACTGTCAGACGCCATTTTCGAAACTGCGTTAACCATCGGTTTTATACAAGGATGGGAGGTTCACACTGGAAAAATCCGGTTATGTGATGCGCAGAAAGTTTAAACTTACGGCCCAAAAGACATTTCAGCCCCATGGCCTATTATTTAGCTAAGAAGAAAGGGTGGGGCAAAATATATTTAGTGCCCCTAGTATGTATGTATATATATATATATATATATACAGGGTGGGCGGAAAGTAGCTCCCTATTTTGGATTGGTAAAAAAATACGTATATTATCCATTTATTTCAGAAGAAATAATATGAAAAGGTAGGCATACATGGTAGGTTTTCTCTAAAATTCAATGTGGGCTCCAACTCTTTCCACCAGCTTCTGGAGCCGCCCAGGAATGGCGTCCACTGACTTTAGCAGGAACTCCGGCGGGATGGAGGACATGACTTCCCGAATTCGGTCCTCCAGTTCTTCCAATGTCCTCGGTTTGGTGCGGTAGACTTCTTCCTTTACCCCACCCCCAAAGAAAGAAGTCGCACGGTTACCGCTGAAAAACGGCAGAATCGGTTCAGTGTAACGTGTGGTGTGGTATGACCTCAGATCAGGTTGTGGGCCCGTTCCTTCTGCGCAACACATGAATGCTGAGCGGTACCTTGCTATGTTGCGAAACGAGGTCTGGCCGGTTGTCAGCACATGGGAGAACATCGACGATCTGATATTTATGCAAGATGGCGCCCCTCCGCCTTCGGTCTTTGTTGTCCGTGAGTGGCTGGATGCCCACTTCCCTGGGCGTTGGATGGGTCGTCGTGGTCCACATCAATGGCCAGCCAGGAGCCCCGACTTGACACCGTGCGACTTCTTTCTTTGGGGGTGGGTAAAGGAAGAGTCTACCGCACCAAACCGAGGACATTGGAAGAACTGGAGGACCGAATTCGGGAAGTCATGTCCTCCATCCCGCCGGAGTTCCTGCTAAAGTCAGTGGACGCCATTCCTGGGCGGCTCCAGAAGCTGGTGGAAAGAGTTGGAGCCCACATTGAATTTTAGAGAAAACCTACCATGTATGCCTACCTTTTCATATTATTTCTTCTGAAATAAATGGATAATATACGTATTTTTTTACCAATCCAAAATAGGGAGCTACTTTCCGCCCACCCTGTACATATATATATATACTACACGTACAGTATATATAAAATTTGTTTTCTCAACGAAATGTTCTAAATTACACGAAAGGGCCCTGAATTGCTTTTTATTTTCCGTGTGTGTGTGTGTGTGTGTGTGTGTGTGTGTGTGTGTGTGTGTGTGTGTGTGTGTGTTTTTAGACGTCAACATACAGATGGTTTTCAGGTCTTCTCTTTTCATCATTATTATTAATGTAAAAAAAAAAAAAGACCCTTGTGAACTTCGACACGTGTACCAGAGAGAAAGTTCGAGTACGCTTTCCTAAAATTTAAGTAATATATGTGAGGCATAATTTCGTCCTCTTTGTAGAGACATTCTTTCACTAACACCGATAATTTGGGCATTATTTCAACAAAGAATGGTTTGTAGTCGGTAAAATTACCTTACTGAATCTCTATCGCTATCTGCATAATAAATGTCGGTTGGCTTTTGACGTTTACACAGTACTTAGTAAATAATTTAAGGTAATTTGCTAAACATTATAAATGGTTTAAAAGATTAAAAAAAAAGTTCTAAGAAATTAGTTTCGCAGTACCTTTAACAAATATGAAAATAATGTTCCATTAATATGAAGAGGATGATAAGGAACTTTCGAATAAGAATTAAAACTTCGATCGTGACTTGGTTTCTTTTCGTCTTCAGCTAGTGGTCCCAACGGCCACGGGAGTAACGGGCAGAGCACCAAAGGACCCAAGGTGAAGACCAAAAACTACGCGTCTGCCGACTGCGGGGCAAAGTTCGTGGCGGCCAATCCGGAGTCGTCGCACTCGCATAAGGTAATTTACACGTTCTCGTAGGGAGTTAACATCCTTCATCATAATGTTTTGGGTTGTTTAACTTACTTCGGAACGTATGTATAAGGACATGTGGCGGAGGGAACCTACAGTTTCACTCGGGATATGAGCCACTACCCGATCAAAGGAAACCCAGAGTGTCTCTGAAGTTTGGGCCGAGATTTGACCACAGGATCTTCACATTAACAGGCCGACACTTTTACCAGTAGGCTCCTTTGGCGAGTAGGTAGTTAAAAGGGCTCATTGGGAATGGAAATTAAGTTAAAATATAACCTGAAAGACATCGTTGTAATTGAAGAAAACTTCTTTATGTAATTCTTTTGGGGTGAAATTTTATTGAAGTCTTAGTTCTTTTTATGCAAGGAGGATTGTTGTTATTGGTTAGCCGATCAGCCCACCCTCATCTAGCAAGCCGGCGGCACGCAGGTAACCGATCGCCCTCCGGAATGGACCAGAGGTTCAGCGCACTATAGTGATGTGTTGTGTTCTATGTTGTGCTAGAGCGGTACAGTCTGTCATAATGTGTTCAATTGTTTGTGGTGTGTCCTGGCACAGGTAGCAGGTGTCGTCTGTGGAGTTGTCTAGTCTGTGTTTATATGTCTGTAAGTTGGGGTGATGTCCACATCGGAATCGTACTAAGTTAACTCGATCCGATCTGCTCAGGCTGGTCTCTGACCAGTGACCTGTCAATGGGTGGCGGCTTCGCACCTAGGACCGCATTCGGACTGAGTCGTGTCAGTGCTGTGTGTGTGTGTGTGTGTTTTTTTTCTGTACTGTGTGATGTCTGTGGGGCGTGGTATGGAATGGAGTTTTTCATTATAATGTCTCTCTGGTGTTACCTTAATGGTGCGAGGTGTTGGTACATGATTGTACCTGTCGTGGCAAGGCTGTTGTGGGTTAGATGTCGCTACTGCCATGAATTGTGTTCCCCTCGTGTCTAAATATTACCTAATTTTCAGTATTTTTGTTTGTGTGCGGGTGTTCTATTGGTGGTGTTTGAGTACATCCTGTAATGATACGAAGTGCGTTGTTTTGTATTGTCTGTAAGGTTAAGGTGTTTAATGAGTGATGTTGTTTCCTGCTGGTGTCCAAAGTTTGTGCCTGTTTAGTACCCTAAGCGTGTTAAGTCTTGACGTACATTTGTTTTTAATGTCCTGAATGTGGTTTGCAAAAGATAATGATGTGTTGTATGTGACCCCCAAGTATTTTGGTCCTGTAAGTGTGTGGAATAATGTTGTTCTTTAGTCTAAGCTGTGGAATTATCTGGTGTTCTTTTGTGTTGCTTGTTAGCAAGGTGATGGTTGATTTTGTGGGCGCTACTTTGAGTCTATTGTGTCTAAGCCAGTCTTGTATACTATCTATCTATGTTTGGAGGTTATTTGTAGCGGTGTCGATGTTGTTGTGGGTGGATGTTAGAGTGATGTCATCTGCATATGATAATAAGATAAGCTTGTTCTCTATGGGTGTTGGAATGTCATGCATGTATAAGTTGAACAGTGTTGGTGAGAGAACAGAGCCTTGAGGGACCTCGTTTGGAAAAAGCTTGTTTTAAATGTTGGCAAACGATTTCGTTTTTTGTTTCCTCCTTGCAAGGAGGAGGGAGCCAAGGGTGAATGCCAGCAAAATTGTGCTCCATACCCCTATAGAAGTACAAGTACAAGTACAAGGAGAAGGAGGAGAACCGAAATTAAGGTCTTTTGAGGCGCTTATAAACGATGCCTTTTTTTCCAAGATTGTATAATGTGCATAATGCATTCATGTGTAGTGGGGAATGGAGGGAGAAGTGCGTGCTTGAGAGCATACTGGACTGCTCATATGGTAGATGAGACAGAAAAATATCAGCTAAAGAGGACAGTGACGGGAAAAACGAGTTCCAGCACTCCCTGAGCAGTGTGCCCCCTGGAGTACTTCCCTAGTTCATCCTCCTTGCTAGAGTAGCCATGTGGCTTAGCAGCGGGCTGGCTATTAATGTAAAAATCTTGGATTCGATTCTCGGTCCGGACTTAGATTTCGGCGATGAAGGTGCCTGTGGGTCTTTCTCGGTGGGCTAGTGGTTGGGATCCCACCTAAAGTTGTAGGTCCCCTCCGTCGTATGACTTTAGATGTTACGGAGGTTAAAGGTTAAAAAACCAAAGTCTGTTCAGGTTAGTATCACTTTAATTACGTACAGATTATATTATGAAAACCTGGAAGGTTGATTTAAAGTTTCAGCAACCGTTTCTTTACTGATTAACCTCACCACTTCGCGAAAATATCTTCGCTTTATGAATCCTTCCAAATTCTTCTAGCATGATTTTCTAGTAATTAAAAAAAGTTATCTAGCCACAGCTAAAACACGTGGATTAAAGAATTTTGACGCTCTTTCACTTTTGAGTTGAAATTCTAAAAGCGATTCTCACTTGAACACCGGCGCAAATATCATGGAACTTTTAGTTTTGAGAAAGTCCTTGAAATACTGAGAGTTCTGAGCCACGGTAATAGAAATATAAGAGTAAATTCATATATTCAGCAGAGGAAAATCTTTTAAATAGGATTTTATTTAGGTTGAAATTTTAAACTTTGCTTTTGTTCGCCGACCGAAGGTTGAATTAAACTTATATTATTTTCGTTATAACATTTTCTTATCTTTTGCCAACATCTGAAGGTTTGCTTTCACGCATTTACGAAAGAATATTAATGAATTTACGGCAGGAACGCCTGACTGTGAACTTCGATATACATTCAACAACAACAAAACAGATAGAAAGTTTGAGTACTCTTTCCTAAACTTTGACTAAGATTCATTCAGGCATAATTACGTCTTATTTGTAGAGACGTTCTTTCAATAACATCTATCAATTGGGTCTCCTTTCAACAATGGTTTATGATCTGTAAAATCAGTTTATTGAATCTATATGGCAATTTGTAAGATAAAGTGCGCGGTGGCTCAACACGTTTGCACTAATATATATATATATATATATATATATATATATATATATATATATATATATACACACACACACACGGTGTACATAAAGTCAGGATCTATTTTTGTGAAGCACTTGGGAAATTATATGGAATTCAATCATAAAATGATAAAGTGGTAACATTTATTAAATAATTAAGAGTAGGATTCGACGTGACGCCCATCAGTATCCCTGCACAGCTCAAATCTAAACACATTCTGTAGCATTTGCGGGGTTATGTTATCTGCAGCAGTTCGTATACGTGTACCTAAGTTTCAAGACTCGTAATCTTCGTCTGATAGACGTGCGATTTGATAAAGCCCCATGCAATCAGACGAAGATTACGAGTCTTGAAAACTTACGTATACGAACTGCTGCAGATAACATAACCCCGGAAATGCTGCGGAATGATTTGAGCTGTGCAGGGATACTGATGGGCGTCACGTCGAATCCTACTCTTAATTATTTAATAAATGTTAGCACTTTATCATTTTATGATTGAATTCCATATAATTTCCAAGTGCTTCACAAAAATAGATCCTGACTTTATGTACACCCTGTATACATACACGGTATATAGTACAAAAATTAAAGAAAAAAGTTTGCCGAATAAAATTAAATTTCCGAAGCGTCCCCTCACTACCACCAATGCGCTGGAGTTCTTTAATTACATTGAAATGTAATTGTAAAGTTAAGGGAGTTTTTAAATGACTCTTATGGCACTGTTGCGTATTTGTTCACTTTGTTTCAGATAATCAATTCTAACAAAGACGAATACATGCTGAATAAATGCACTGGCAAGATCTGGGCGATAGTCGAACTCTGTGAAAGCATTCGACCTCAGAAGGTGAGTTTCCTAATCACTTAGAGAAGGTCAGTAGACGAGGCAATCGGTCATCTTTGCTAAAAAAAAAATGTACACGAGAGAGAGAGAGAGAGAGAGAGAGAGAGAGAGAGATATTTTAGTGAATTCTTTGTAGATTTTTTTTTTAGTACATGTACTGTGGTAACAGGCAACATAGGGTGTCAACCAAAATGAAAACCCTGGAGGTGTTTCAGAATTGTCAGGGATTTTGAGTAATAAACCTTGAATTTGTTTGAAAAATAGTTTACTAAATCAAAACACCATTATTTCTGCAATTAAGTGTGGGAAAAAAAATTTCTAAGACTGAGATGATCGAGTATATCGGACTGTTAACTTACTTTTTCTGAATTCTTTAAATGAAAGCATTTGTAGTGCGTATTTTGTACTTAAATTTTTTTTAATTGATACTATGTTTTTCGCAGTTTGAGTCTTTTTATCTCATTTTAGGACTCTGTTCCTTGAAAAGTGATATTTCAACTTTGAATTTTATTCGTGTTGGGTTATTAAGAGTGGAATGTAAACTATTATTCTCTTCACTTATTTTACGTGTGTGTGTGTGTTGGGGGGGGGGGGGGGTTAAAAGACAACTTTAACCCTTTGAGGACCACGGGACACATTTGTCCCACGGAAATAATAATATAAATTGTACAATGATGCAACGTTTCTACAAATACATCTACATGTTTATACACGTATCGTTTAGTTGTCGGAAAATTAACCCAAAAATGGGTCATTTAAGTGACTATAGTTACTAATATCTAATTGTAAATAACAATAAAACTTAAAAGTTTAAGTTTAAAGAAACGTATACTGGTCGTCAAAGGGTTAATTAAAGCTAAAATCAGGGTTTATTTTTTGCACCTTATTTCTGCAGTCACGTTTACTGCTGTTTTAAAACTAGTTTAGAAAAACTGCTTATTGCTTCTGGAAAACCTGGGATAGTCATGGATTTTTAAAATCACCATTTAGTAGACACCCTGCAACATCTGGATCCCCAATTTATTCACATGGAAGGGGCTGGGTATGAACTCCTGAGAGAGTCACGGAGTAGGTGGTTGGCCCAACTGCAGCCGAAACGAAATTGGGAATCGAACCCGTGCCTTCTCAGTCTGAGTTCAATCTGCAACCAACGGAGCGATGTACTGTGTTCTTTATAATCCATTTTCCTCCCTAATTTTGTTGAAAGTAAAAAAAAAAGACCTGCCATCACACACTGCAAATAAAATATTGAAGGGTGTGGGCGCGCGCGTGCGCGTACGTAAATCCTAAAATAATTTAATTTTTAAGATTTGAATGTGAGAATGAGGCTGCGGTTTTTGCAGCGATTTATTTATATTGTTCCCATTCTGATATGAAGACCCAAACTTCTGTTCATAAATTGTTTCCACCTGATAAAACCTTCGTCCGCAGTTTGATATCGCCAACTTCGAGTTGTTCAGCAACTCTCCCAGAGACATTTACTTGTTCGGGAGTCACCGTTACCCCACCAGGGAGTGGGCGCCCCTGGGAGCCTATGAAGGGGAGGAAGGAAACAGAGACGTTCAGTCCTTCAATGTCGAGGCGCTGGAGTTCTTCAAATACATTAAGGTAAGAAGGAAGGTAGTTTCAGTCAAGATGCTTTGGTGGTGTGACATACGTTCGCGCGTATTATTATTATTATTTGTTTTCATTGCGGCTGAGCACAACGCTTGAACCCTGGACCGAAAATATTCAAATCAGTTAAGCACGCAAGGATATATTACGATCACCACCAGGAGTAAGACACTACCTCAATCTCAGGGAGCCAATGTTGGGGTGTCAGGTGAAACCAATGTCTCCATTCACACGCATCAAAAATTCCTTCCATTCCCGTTACGTTACTTACGCCTCATTTATATAAATTTCACTTTTATTCACACACTTACTGAAAAAAATATTTTAGATTTTGGACTTCCATTTCATGCATCTCGTATCTGATAAAACTAACAATTACTACGGAAGAGTTTTTGAGGGCATAAAGAAATGGCATCGTATTTCCCACTGAATTCCGATAACTGGGTTGTGCTACTTATAATCGTAAAACTAAACTACTATAGAGTATGTGTAAACACACTGTACGTATAGTGGACTCACATTTGCACAGATATGACATAAATTGCAGACGTCACCAATTTAAGGTTTTATTGATAGTGATTTCCATGACATAGACAGCAATTGACCATTAAAATCTATTAGTATTTTTAATTTTTTCTAATACATTTATGAATAATCTTAGTTTTAATATATATATATATATATATATTTTTTTTTTTTAATTGGGGTTGTTTAACCTCCTTCGCAACATCTAAGGTCATATGACGGAGGGGACCTACAGCTTTACGTGGGATCCGAACCACGGGTCGCTACATAATCTGGGCGCAGAGGACGGTCTCCCATCCAACTACTACCCAGACCCAATGTCGCTTAACTTCGTGTGTGTGTGTGTGTGTGTATATATATATATATATATATATATATATATATATATATATATATATACCCCCGCAAGGGGGTTCTAAGCTCGTGCTCTTGAGTGCTCTTTGTGCTCGTTTGTACGTGCTTGTTCCTGGAGGTTTCACGTGCGCCTCCCGGCCCTAGCACCCAAGGATGATGGGGCTCGACCCTGCAGTCCTTGTCATCCTTGGTCTTTTTCCACTTCGACTGTCCCCTCCACCCTTTCTTTTTCCTCTGTCTTTCCTCTCACTTTTTCTTTGTTTTTCCGCTGAGATATGCCCTTTAAATAGAGGCGAATCGGTTCTTCCCGAACTAAAAAAAAAATATATATATATACAGGGTGGCGCAAAAGTCAGGAACCATAGGCACATTTTAATAATTTGTGTTTTAATGTGTTTCGTTCTTTTCAGATTTGTTGTTGAACCTATGGCACAGAAATTGACAATAGATGAACGGGTGGAGATAGTTTTAATGTGTGCAAGGCGCGGTAACACACACCGATCTGTTGCTACTGCTTTTAATGACAAACACCCTGAGAGGCCGCCAGGAAAACTGTTCACTCGCTTCAAAGAAACGGGAAGTGTTTATGATCGGCCGCGTAGTGGCCGGCCAAAATTTCAACCGATGCAGCAACATCACTAACGGTAATCAATCACCTCAAAAACAGCCCACGTAATTCCTTAAGAAAGTTATCCCAGAAAACAGGTGTCTCCAGAAGATCCATTCAACGAATTCTTACAACAAATTGTTTCCACCCCTGCAAAGTCCAACTCGTTCAGGAAGTGCAGGGTGACGACACAGACCGTCGTGTAGAGTTCTGCCAGTAGTTTCTACAACATCGACAGCTTCAACGAAGGATCATGTTCAGCGACGAAGCGATATTTCACTTCAGCGGTCGTGTCAATAGGCATAATGCACGCTATTGGGCCAATGAGAACCCCAACTGAATGGAGGAAGGACATGTGCAATTCGATCTACGAATTATGGTGTGGGTTGCTCTCTCGGGGGATCGGTTAATTGGTCCGTACTTTTTCGACGGCAATGTAACGGGTGAAACATATCTGCATATGCTGCAAACGTTTCTAATGCCTATACTGGACGACATTCCATTGGCAGAATGGTCGGAGATGTGATATCAGCAGAATGGTGCACCACCACATTTCGCAACCATCTTCCGGAGCTCTTTAGATGACACATTCCCAAGCAAGTGGGTCGGACGGCGAGGGCCCATCGAATGGCCACTTAGGTCTCCAGATCTCACGCCTCTTGACTTCTTCTTGTGGGGCCATCTCAAGTCGGTAGTCTATGCTGATGGGCCCAGAACCATACGTTCTCTAAAGAATAAAATAACATGTGAGTGTGCCAAAATCAGTACCAATGTGTTACAAAACGTTCAAACATCATGCATTCAACGCGTCAGAAAGTCTCCAAGTGGAAGGCCACCAATTCGAACATTTATTATTATAATTTAATAAAATGTCCCCTATGGTTCCTGACTTTTGTGCCACCCTATATACAGGGTGTCCGAGAATTATCTGTACAATTTTTGGCTGTTATTAAAAGTCAACCATGAAGTGTAGAAATTCCAGTGTTGTCCCATTTTACAGAGAATCTCTAAGTTTTTCTGATACCAAGTTTTGACAAGTTTTTTAGAAATTCCAATGTGTCCGAAAATTATCTGTACAATTTCATCTTTTAATAAAATTCTTGATAACACACGTAAAATTCTTAAACAAGATTATTTAGAATCTGTATTTTCAAAAGTTTCTTTTATTAAAGTAACGTTGTTACAAACATTCGATATGTGCACCATCAGTGATTCGCAAAACATCCAATCGATAATCCAAATGTTGCCATGTACGCTGCAGCATATGCACATCAATTCGCTCAATAGCAGCTGTGATTCTTACTTTTAAATCATCAATGTCTGTCACCCGCGTACAAAAAAGAAAAACTTGTCAAAACTTGTTATCAGAAAAAACTTAGAGTTTCTCTGTAAAATGGGACAACACTGGAATTTCTACACTTCATGGTTGACTTTTAATAACAGCCAAAAATTGTACAGATAATTCTCGGACACCCGGTATATACAGTATATATATATCCACACACACGACGAGTGATCCAAAAGTATCGATAATTTTATTGCTACGGACAAATGAATGCAAATAAGGAATAACCGTTTACATATGAGAGTCTTCCTGCCCTCTGGCGTCTGCAGTCTGAAGCAAAATCTGCTACCATGAGTCAGTAGTTGGTTGGAGCGCTTAAAAGGAGGGTGTTTTTTTGCAGTACGTATAAATCTCTGAAATGGAACAACGCGCGTTCGGAGATGAACGAAATGATTAAAACAGCTTTTGGAATGATGCTCTCAGTGTAGTTAACGTTTACAAATGGCACAAAAAGTTCAAAAATGGAGAAACATCGCTTGAAGACAAGGAACGCAGTGGCCGCCCTTCCATTTCTCGTACGGATGAAAATGTCCGAAAGATTCGATTTCTGGTACGAGCAAATGTTTTTCCATTTTTAAACTTTTTGTGCCATTTGTAAACGTTAGCTACACTGAGAGCATTATTTCCAAAAGCTGTTTTAATCATTTCGCTCGTCTCCGAACGCGCGTTGTTCCATTTCCGAGATTTATACGTACTGCAAAAACACACCCTCCTTTTAAGCGCTCCAACCAACTACTGACTCATGGTAGCAGATTTTGCTTCAGACTGCAGACGCCAGAGGGCAGGAAGACTCGCATATTTTATTTTATTTTATTTTTTTTTTTTTATTTTTTTTTTTTTTAAAGTTCGGGAAGAACCGATTCGCCTCTATTTAAAAGGGCATATCTCGGCGGAAAAACAAAGAAAAAGTGAGAGGAAAGACAGAGGAAAGAGAAAGGGTGGAGGGGACAGTCGAAGTGGAAAAAGACCAAAGGATGACAACGACTGCAGGGTCGAGCCCCATCATCCTTGGGTGCTAGTGCCGGGAGGGCGCACGTGAAACCTCCAGGAACAAGCACGTACAAACGAGCACAAAGAGCACGAGCTTAGAACCCCCTTTGCGGGGAAAGACTCGCATATGTAAACGTTATTTCTTATTTGCATTCATTTGTCCGTAGCAATAAAATTATCGATACTCTTTGATCACTCCTCGTGTATGTTACAGTTAAAGTGTGTAACGAGCCATTTCGCGTAATGGTTGAAACTTTGTCATTTCGCGAAATGGCTGTTTCACTTGGTCATTTCGTGAAATGACTAAAATCTTCAGCCATTACGCGAAATGGCTGAAATTCCATCTTGGTCATTTCGTACAAGATCATTTGCCAGGTTAAGTCAACTGTATGCCCTTGACAATTGGTTAGGTTAAGTTGTGTTATTTTCGTTAGTTTTAACGAACATAACATAACATAACATAACATAACAATTGTCAAGGGCATTTGACCAAACTGGGCCTTCAATGGCGGACATCGGAATAACATTGAAGGCCCGGTTAGTATTTGAAAACCTCCCTATTGAAAATTCCAAATGTGTATTTGAAGTGTGTTTCTCACTTATTTGAACAGACCTGTGGAAGTATGTGTTTTAGCAGATTTAGTTAGTTAAATAAAGGTTTACAATTTTATTGTGGTGATTGTTATTTCTATGAATTCATGACAAAAGTAATTTTAGCCATTTCGCGTAATGGCTGAAGATTTTAGTCATTTCGGAAATGACTAAAAGTTTCAGCCATTACGCGAAATGGCTGGTTACACACACACACACACATATATATATATATATATATATATTTTATTTATTTATTTATTTATTTTCGCCTGTTTGTTTGTTGTCTGTCTGTCCTTTATGCATGCGCAAACCGTTTGACCTAGAGCTACCAAATTTGGCACGGGAACCTCTTATGGGATGAAGAATGTTAATAAATTAAATAATTAAAATTACTGGGCCCGAAGGCCCCAGCACCGCGATTAAACTACAGAAGAAAACGCAGCCGTGAAAATTTTGAGCTTCACATTGTGTCAAGACTTCTGAATCTTAACATTTTCATGACATTATTTGGTCAATAAAACTATAGAAAAGAACAGTCATGAAAATCTTGAGCTTCACATATAATTATTTTTTAGGACGACTTCAAACCGTTTGACCTAGAGCTACCAAATTTGGCACGAGAACCTCTTATGGGATGAAGAATGTCAACACAGAGTCGGTCAGCCTGTCTGTTTGTGCGAATAGTTACAAAAAGTTAATGTGGCAATGTTTTTTTGCAGTTTTTGAAAATCCCAAAAACTTTACCATGCCACCAAAGAAACGGGCGAGTTTGGGCAGATCTACATCAGCAGCCAGAAAAAATAAAGAAGCCCGGAAGCAGGAAAGCTCAAGAAAGACAGTCACGCCTTGAAGTTGACCGTGAACGACATGCAACAGCCAGAGCAAGAGAAAACCTCCAAGAAAGACAATCACGTCTTGAAGCTGTCCAAGAAAGTGTAGCAGCTACCAGAGCAAGAGAAACACCCCAAGAAAGACAATCACGCCTTGAAGCTGACCGTGAATGACATGCAACAGCAATGTGAAATTTATCCCGGGCAACGCCGGGTACCTCAGCTAGTATATATATATATATATATATCACAGGGTGTCCGAGAATTATCTGTACAATTTTTGGCTGTTATTAAAAGTCAACCATGAAGTGTAGAAATTCCAGTGTTGTCCCATTTTACAGAGAATCTCATTAAGTTTTTTCTGATACCACGTTTGACAAGGTTTTAGAAATGTACGCGGGTGACAGACATTGATGATTTAAAAGCAAGAATCACAGCTGCTATTGAGCGAATTGATGTGGATATGCTGCAGCGTACATGGCAACATTTGGAGTATCGATTGGATGTTTTGCGAATCACTAATGGTGCACACATCGAATGTTTGTAACAACGTTTACTTTAATAAAAGCAACTTTTGAAAATACAGATTCTAAATAATCTTGTTTAAGAATTTACGTGTGTTTCAAGAATTTTATTAAAAGATGAAAATTGTACAGATAATGTTCGGACACACTGGAATTTCTAAAAAAACTTGTCAAAACTTGTATCAGAAAAAACTTAATGAGATTCTCTGTAAAATGGGACAACACTGGAATTTCTACACTTCATGGTTGACTTTTAATAACAGCCAAAAAATGTACAATAATTCTCGGACACCCTGTATATATATATATACAGGGTAATTCAAAAGTCAGGTTACATAGGGCTTTTCTGTTTCTTTGTAGGTAAATGAGTTATGAGATGTTATCGAAGGAGGAACGCATTGATGTGATATTCCTAGCTGGCTGCACAAGTGCATTGCCGTTAACGGATATATATATATATATATAATATTTAGGAGAAATCCAATGACAAGGAGAAATGTAAATGCCATGAAAAGTCTTCTTTAATGCGCAACGTTTCGAGCAATACGCTCATCTTCAGGCTGTTTAATAACAATGTGAAATTAAAATCAATATTGAATGAAAAACAAAACAGAAAATTTCTATAACCTATTTTAAAAGACTGAGAAAAGAGGGTTAAATTCTAAGTTATACAGATTTACATATAAAATTAAGAAGTTATTTTTAAATACATGTAGTAAATGTGAAATTAATACACTGGAAAAATTACCAATAGTACACTGGAACAATGGAACTATCTACCTTACACTGCAGTATCCGAGGCTGACTAATTTGCAGAGACAAAGAACGGGAAACACGAGAGATGGCGAGGGCGATTGGGGAAGGAGGATTATAAGGAATTGGGAAGGAGGAGGGATCATAGCAAATTGAGAGGACGGCCGATGAGTCAACATTCAGACTAGGGGACAATGCTTTAATGAACAGCGATTCTAAAATTCTTAGTGAGTTGGGACAAGTATTACAACCAAGAATTTTAAAATTGTCTAAAGTGACATCAATTTTACATTTAATGCTGTGTTCACGAATACTCGAGGCTTCTTTAGTTTTTAAAATTTTACCTGTTCGGCCACTTATTCCCATATGCGAATAAAATCTAGCCCTGAGAGAGCGAACAGTGCTGCCGATGTAATTCCCAAGGAGACACCTGGGGCAGGTAAATAAATATAAACAACCCGCTACGCAACGAGTCAGGGGTTCGATCCTTCGCTGAGAAAAAGCTACCTAAAGACGTTTTATTAATAAATGATGCGGAAATCAGTATGATAAAAAAAATTTCCTTAACAATTTTGTAAATTTAAGCTTAAATTCCTTATTCAAGGACCCATTTCAGGTACCAAGAAATATTTTATATCCTTCGGCACTGTAATACATGGAAGTTCAGGGCTATAAACATTATTTAAAACTCTCCTGTTCAGAGGATATAATTTGACCTCTAATTTTACCTTACTTAATGATGAATTTAATAATCTAAGATCATACTTTACTAATAATAGTTTTCCTGTTCAATATGTAGACAAACTAATTAGATCCTTCTTAAATAATGTTTATAGCCCTGAACTTCCATGTATTACAGTGCCGAAGGATATAAAATATTTCTTGGTACCTGAAATGGGTCCTTTGAATAAGGAATTTAAGCTTAAATTTACAAAATTGTTAAGGAAATTTTTTTATCATACTGATTTCCGCATCATATTTATTAATAAAACGTCTTTAGGTAGCTTTTTCTCAGCGAAGGATCGAACCCCTGACTCGTTGCGTAGCGGTGTTGTATATTTATTTACCTGCCCCAGGTGTCTCCTGGGAATTACATCGGCAGCACTGTTCGCTCTCTCAGGGCTAGATTTTATTCGCATATGGGAATAAGTGGCCGAACAGGTAAATTTTTAAAAACTAAAGAAGCCTCGAGTATTCGTGAACACAGCATTAAATGTAAAATTGATGTCACTTTAGACAATTTTAAAATTCTTGGTTGTAATACTTGTCCCAACTCACTAAGAATTTAGAATCGCTGTTCATTAAAGCATTGTCCCCTAGTCTGAATGTTGACTCATCGGCCGTCCCTCTCAATTTGCTATGATCCCTCCTCCTTCCCCAATTCCTTATAATCCCTCCTTCCCCAATCGCCCTCGCCATCTCTCGTGTTTCCCGTTCTTTGTCTCTGCTCAAATTAGTCAGCCTCGGATACTGCAGTGTAAGGTAGATAGTTCCATTGTTCCAGTGTACTATTGGTAATTTTTCCAGTGTATTAATTTCACATTTACTACATGTATTTAAAAATACTTCTTAATTTTTATATGTAAATCTGTATAACTTAGAATTTAACCCTCTTTTCTCAGTCTTTAAAATTTGTCTTTACGAATAGGTTATAGAAATTTTCTGTTTTGTTTTTTCATTCAATATTGATTTTAATTTCACATTGTTATTAAACAGCCTGAAGATGAGCGTATTGCTCGAAACGTTGCGCATTAAAGAAGACTTTTCATGGCATTTACATTTCTCCTTGTCATTGGATTTCTCCTAAATATTAAATTGAAGCTCTGTAGAAGCAACCCGCATGACTATATATATATATATATATATATATATATATATATGGGCTACATCGTGGCCGATGTCGTAACACCGCTTCCCGGAGATCAGCGAAGTTAAGCGGCATTGGGTCTGGGTAGTAGTTGGGTGAGAGACCGTCCTCTGCGCCCAGATTATGTAGCGACCCGTGGTTCGGATCCCACGTAAAGCTGTAGGTCTCCTCCATCATATGACCTTAGATGTTGCGAAGGAGGTTAAACATCCCCAATTAATATATATATATATATGTGTGTGTGTGTGTGTATAGGGTGGGCCAAAAAAAACTATTACCCTGATTTTGAACAATATAATTTTACCTTTATCAAATGTTATTTGTACAATCAATATATGCGTCCTGTTTCGAATTTCATGGTCTATCTTGTGGTGAAGTTGGATTTTTGCTAACTGTAACCATTATTTTGTAATTCGATGGTATACAGACACGGGTAGAAAAACTTTGTTTCTATACAGTACAGTTACGTAATTTAGTCCAAAATTATGCGGAATGTGCCCTCCTCCATTATCACTGCACGCTTGCAACCTTGACTTCTCCCTTATCAACGGCAGTACCGCATCAAGGAATTTTTCCTGGTAATAAGCAGCAGTGATTTTGGCATTTTGATCAACAAAAACAATCTCTGATTTCTCTAACTTTGAAATGAAGATGGAAACCATGACTTTTTCAAAATCCCTGCAAAGTCGATCTAGCCTGATAGATTTTTTTTGTCCTGTCCTCCATAAACTCGGTCATTTTGTGTTTATTATTATTGAAGCAACCGTAAAGGACTTCTCGTCGCTTAACTATGTTTTCGACACTTCTCTATCTGGGAATCGATCTAACAGAGCACGACATTTTTCAACTCTTGCTGCTTGCTTATTTGATGCAGAGAGCTTATGAACTTCGACTCTTTTAAAACATTTAAGACCCAGATTATCTTTTACTTACGACGAACACTAGAGTGAGAAATACCAGTAGTTTTTTAAATTTCTCTAATGGACTTGTGGGTTTTGGGCCGTTGTTCTTGACTACATATTAGGGGAGGTCGAAACATATCAAAAATAGAGTTTCTCCAATTCCACAGTATGCACGTAGTTGGAAATGATGATCTCAACATCTTGTAAAAAAAAAAAAAAAAATATGAGTATATGCGACCCCTCTTACCCCTTCCATAGCATCCCCCCCCGTCCCCATTTTACTCTCTCCACAGATATAAACCCCAAATGTGACAATCATGCATTATATTAAGTCTTATTAAGTAGATAGATTATTTAGATAGATCGAATAGATTACATAGATTAATTAGATAGATTAGATGAATTATATAATTATTGTCACGTTTTTTGTTTTAGTTTTCAGATTGTTTATGATTGAATGAGTTGTGATTTAATCCGAATGAGTTATATTAAATTCAGATTGAATGATTCAATTGCTAGAATTTAACATTAGTTTCTTGTTATTAATGCTACTAGGCCTAAATAAGTGAAATCATGGCGACAAGAAGCAAAACGCACAATTTAACATTTGGTCACCCTGCAGAATTTCCACCTTCAAAGGCTGACGTATTTAGGCATTATTTATTGGTAAGAAAACAAGAACTGATTTCGAAAGGTTCTAGAACAGCAAAAGAATGTTACAGAATTGTCACTAAAGATGTGGAAGCCATTTGGGAGAAGTTTTCCTTTCCACGTATAGGACTTGAAGGAATAGCTATGAAAGTTGAACGATTGATAGAATCTGCAGCAAAGCTAAATAAAGTACCATTAAAACAAAGAAAAAACAGTTTTCAGCAGAAGGTGGAAACATTCGATGAAATGTTTGATATTTGCACTTGTACTCGTTACGATAAAAAATCAGTCGAACGGATTGCAGATGTGATATTAGAGTTCCAATAATTGAGTGAGTCTTTTGTGGGGCAGAAACAAAGAAAAAACCAACTAGGACCAATCGACAGAGTAACGACTTCCGCAAGAAAAAGGACTCACAATAGAGTTAAAGGATTAGAAAGAAGAGCCAAGATGAGGCTAGCTATGAATGTCGCCTCAACCAGCAAACTGGACCCTTTACATATTATGGAAGATGAGAGCATGGAAATTGATGATGACAGCGACGATATTGACTTTGTTCCGGGTTTTGTGCTGAGAGAAAACCATCAGAACAGAATTATTTACGATAACTTAACAATAACAGCAGATAGATACCGTGTAAGTTACAGAGCTACTGCAGCTATAGTAAATGCAGCTTTGAAGGATATGGAAATATTAGACGAAACCAATATGTTGGATAGGAAAAAAGTGGAAAGAGAAAGAATACGTGTGGATAAAAAGAACATAATCAAAGTGAGATCAGAGAAAACACAGATTGAAGGCATCGGATTTGATTGTAGAAAAGATCAAACTAAGACAAAGAAGGGAATGGAGTACGAAGAACATTATGTAATAGTCAAAGAACCTGGTGGTGTTTACATGGATCATATAGCTCCAGATAACGGAACTGCTTGTTGTATTGCAGATGAAATAATAACTTTTATAGTTGATTCTAATAGCAAAGAATCCCTCAAAGCTTTGCTATGCGATGGCACCCCAGTGAACACTGGCAGGATTGGCGGAGTGCTAAAATTGATTGAATTATATCTGGACAGGCCGGTACAATGGCTGATTTGCCTTTTGCATGCAAACGAACTGCCCTTCAGGCACGTATTTGAAGCAATTGATGGAAAAACTTCGGGACCAAACACCTTCAAAGGATCTCTTGGAAATAAACTCCGAGAGGATTTGACCAAACTGGATATAGTTGATTATACCCCTGTAGAGGGCAACATTAAAGAAGTTTCAGCAGTGACCAAAAATATATGTATGAAATGTGCATTAGCATACAATCTGGACGCATCTCAGAAGCGTTAGCCACCAGATCCCCAGGTACCCTCCATCATGCAAGATGGCTAACACGAGCAAACAGGATCCTGCCTTTATATGTGTCTACAAGGAATCCAGACAAAAACATCCAAGACCTCGGTGGTGTAGTGGTTAGCGTCGCTGACTACGAATCCATCGGCCCCGGATTCGAGACCCGACGGCAGCCGGCGCGCAGCAAAACCCAGCTGTTCATCCTTCCACACTAAAAAAAAAAGAAAGTGGTTGGTAGATAAATGGGTACCCTAGGTGGCCTAGTGTTTAAGACGCTGGGCTGCTGATGGGGCGTGGTTCGGATTCCACGTTAAACTGTAGGTCTATGGTGGAGTGAAAAGCTTGACCTTCGTCCAGGCTGGTTTTGGATAAAGTCTCATCCAAAGGCAAATGAGGGAGCATCTAATTTTTGGTATATCATGCACTTGCTTAAAGGCTTAGATAAAAAGCATCGGATGACTATAGAGCGTGTCCTCAGAAATAACGCCTATTTTGCCCACCCAGAGAATATCTTACTCTCAATGATAACCGACACAAGAAAAGAGGTCAGAGAGCTGGCTCTTCAGCACATCATTCGAGCAAGAACTAGGAGCACCAATGCGAGAAATTTTGAGCTGCCAAAAACACTGAACTTTGAAGCAGACGATTATCCTAACATGATCGACTGGGACAACGAAACCATCACACCTCCACCTATTTTACAGAATTTGACAAATGATGATGATCTTAAAGTTCGAAATGAATCACTTCAGCTTATTCCTTTTCCCTGTCACAGCCAGGGAGTAGAACATGCTGTAAATGTGGTAACAGAAGCATCACAAGATAGAATTGGTTATGAAAACAGACAAATTTATTTTGAATGTACTCGAGTCGAGAAAAAAGCTACCTGTGTTCCAATGGAAAGGCCAGTGGTGTCAGTAATTGACGATTTTAAATTTCTTAAGGTGAATATTTTGATTTTAGTATGCTTCAATTGATTCTTTAAGTAATATATGGAGAAAGATTTCTTATTTTATATTATATATATAAATAACTTTACTTATATCATTATTTACTTTAATCTTTGTCATTTATCAGGTTTTTTTATTCAAAGAATTGGTTTCAATTTCATTTCAATTTCAAAAAAGTGGGGGGGGGGCATAGCGGTGTAATTGCAGTATGTTGCTTAGGGTCCCAAAGGAAACTCCGAGCAGTGTGTAGAATAAGAATACAAAATTTCGACCCCCCCTACTACATATCATGGATGAAACTGTGTCAATATTTTCCTCAGTACGTGATATTTTTGGCCTTCCACTGCCTTTTTTTCGTTTGGTCGACCCTGTGATATGGATTTTCTTTGAGATATTGAAGTCCAAGTATCGTCCACTGTTTGTTTATTTGGAAACTTTCTTCATTCGTTTTGCACCCCAGTGTTTCTCCTTACACAGGTTCAATATCAATGCTTCATCTTCCAAAGAGTATTTCATTATGTTATAACTTGTTCACCAACTATAGCAGAATGATGATCTGAAATGAAAAAGGAAATAAATTAATTATTTTGTGTAAAAATTAGGAAAATTAATTAATTTATGGAGAAACTGACTGTCATCTGAAAGTATCAGTTGCTGACTTTGACCGCCTTTCAATTGAGCACCATATTCTGATACCTCCCTCCAGTTGTGAGCCTGTACCTTAACTCCTGGGGCGTTGAATCTAGATTCAAAGCCAGCGTTTGAAAGAGTAAAAGTATGGGTACAACATACGGCCTCAGCAGTAAGATCAGTGTAGAGGGTGAGCCACAATATTTTTTTCAAAAGTTGGGTAATAGTTTTTTTTGGCCCACCCGTTATATATCACTTCATTTTTTTTCCACGAATCATATCGAGAAACCTAAAATGCATACTCTCCCCATTTCGAAAGAAGTTCTTATCTTAATATCTTTCATGGGAACCTGTACAAAATTCTAATTTTGTTTTTACTGGCATGAAGATATTTTACCTTAGACTCCTTTGAGTCGTGGGTTCAAACTCCACAGTGTTGCCCAGAGCTGCGGCGGGCTGGCAACCCCTCTCTTAATTGAGTCTTGCTGAGGTAGCCTTGGCTCGGGCCTTTAATCCTTACTTCCTGAGGTGATATGTGCTTTGATCCCTTCACTATCTTTCGTATCTTATCAGTGTTTCAGTACTCGGAATTGTGACGTCGTTACTATGAAGTGGCTATTGACGGGTCGTTTATTTGATGCCGCACTAGATTCACTTCATTTCACTCATGGATCTTTTGATGGACAAAGCCTCGCTATCTTACTCTGAGAAAACTGGTTTATCCGTAGTTGGTTCTGTATCCGAACCATGAAGTAATGTTCTGTGGTGCGATATGGTTATACCATGTTGAAGAGCGAATAAACTTCGCTAATCGTTTCAATTCACATTTTCGTTAATTCGTGTCCTATATTCATATAAAGTCCAAGTTTATTCACACACTTAAAGACGATTAAGACTTTAGACCTCTATTAGAAAAGTTGACTCATTCCTTTTTTACTTCAAAAGTATTGGTAATATACCAGTTTTGTGTTTATGGCAGTGTAGTACACACACACCTGAAAATCCCCACGTTTCTTTAAAACATTCTTCATTGTCCTGCGAGTTGATTGCACGAAGCGCATTAAGGTTGGAAGATAATTGCTTTGAATAAATTTATTCTTTGCCCTGTTTCGGTTGGTAATGGTAATTGATTTGGATTTGTTTCGTCATCATAATCCTTTCGTTGATTTTTGTGTTTGGAAAGTGAGTCGAATAATGTTCAAACGTGATTCCCAAAATAAAGCTCGTATGAGTATAATATCTTTAGAAAGTAGGGAAATACTCTAGTGTGTGAAATCACTTTAATTTTTGAAAATCGATTTCACTTATCTCCGTCAGTTGGAAGTTCACACCTATTATGGGACAGAATTCTTCTGTCCTCTCTCGCTGTTCAAGATCTACGGATTGTCAGAGTTTGAAGTGATTGAAGAGACGGAGGACAGTGAAGAAGAGCAGATCATTGAGGAAGAGGTCACCGAAGAAGACAAAACAGAGGAAACAAATAAAGGTTTGTGATCTCGTATTTTCTGAATTGATTTAGAAAGAGGTCGTGAATTCAGTTTCGGTGGCAGAGACGTATTTTATTGTTATCACTTTCTGGGTTCTAGAGTTTACTATGGTTGGCTAAAATGAATTGCGTTAATTTCATGTAGTGTGTTCATTTTAAGAAACTTTTTCTTCTATATTTTGAGACATTTGTTATTACTGCGCTTGCAGAGTCTCGTATAAATAAAATAAATACCTAAAAATAATTGTAACGTACCCGTTTACGTCTGAAACCTTACAACCAGGGCCTATATAGCTTATATTAGGTCACCCTGAAACTTACATTATTTTATATGTACGGTAAATCTCAAAATGTTTCTCAGGGATTGTTGAAAAGTGAAAAATTCATTTCTCTACATTGACATATGGATAACATGAAGCCACTCGGGCTTGTTGAGGTTATCCAGTTCAGCTAAATCATCTGTAGCTCTATTTTTAAAATAGAATTTAGCAGAATATCAATTTCAAATCGACTAATTGTGATTAAGTTATTTATTTACAAAGCTACTGTAGTGCTTGTACTTCAGTTTTTAGCAAAAATAACTTTACTTACATTACAATCTCTCATTCATGAAAACGTCTTTTTCTTAAAATTATCTAATGAGCTACTATTTATCACAGAGAAGTCATTCCAAAAATCTGCTACTCTGTAACAAAAGAAATGATACCTGCTAAGTTTTAGTCATAGCTTCTCTTGAATAAAAATGTTTTAAAAATTAGGGAAGGGACCTAATTATTTCACAATTTATTCACAATTTTCATTAACTTTTTTTTTTTTTTTTTTTTTTTAGCAGAGAAGCCAGGAATGATACCCGATGTTATTAAGTCTGTGTTGAGCGGAGTTTTGCAGGTTATTAAGAGGGGATCCCGATCTGGCAACATCACAGATGAGCCGGAATTAAATATATTTACGCAAAGTTGCAGGTCTTTGCATAAAAATTTCTCTATTAAGGGCGAAGCATGCTCGTTTGCGGAATCATTGAATTATATTCTAGCCTGTTACTACGACGAATATTTGAAACTGATGATGAATCCGTTTATCGCGGCCGTCGTTCACAACACCGAATTTTGTCACCAGCTGGCAACGATTATTTGCACCTCTCCTAACAATAACGATAGTTATGTTTACGATTCTGTGTGTAACAACAGCTATGCGTGCGTCATGCTGTCTCCGAAGCACATCCTCGCCATGTGTCACATGCAAGACCTTTCCATCTTAAACGATTCGACCAAGTGCAGCACCGACGATTCTCATCCGCCAGAAAACGTATCCACTACCGGCGCCATCGACAGTGCCACGTTAGACGTTACCCTCCTTGTCGAAGACCCGACCAAGTCTGATTCAGTGTCCGATGATGAACGAACCCACAAAGAAGGGGAGAAAGGTGTCCCGACCCCCTCCCATCCTTCTCCATCGCATAGTTCTCCCAAAGAGGAAGAGAAGAATGTGAGTCACTTGTCGCATGTTGATTTCAAACCAAAGGTTTCCAAAGATCATCCTAAGAAGAGCAAAGACTCGCACGCGCAACCCTCCGATAAGTCTCCTAACGCCACCGACAATGCTTCCGACAAACCCGGTAGCAACTCACACGGAGAAAAGAAGAAGGAACAGAAAGCGGAAAAAGAAAGCGCAGACAAGGCGGTGTCGAGCGATGATTCCTCCCAGTCCATTGCAACGAGTTCTCCTCCAACGACTGCCGTTCCTCCAACTTCCGAAAGCAGAGTCGGATCTCACTCTAACAAAGAGTCTGTTGTCGTCCGTTTAAGCAACAAAATTAAGGTATTGAATAATTTTCATCCACTTGTTAATTTATTTTCTCATCTCTCAAAACGGAGAATGAAACCTCGATTAAAAGGAAGGAAGAAATTTTGATGACAGATTTTTTTTTTTTAATTTTAAAATTCTCAATTCAATTTTTGGAGGAGTTGGTTAAAAATTTCTTTCAACTTTTAAAGTTATTCACGAAAAAGGTAATTTTAAGTATAAGTTCATTATTATTAGATATACACGCTTGGAATTTGCAACCTTTCCTCCTTTCTTTCAGGTTTTGGAACACAATATGTCGATTAGTAGCCAATATTTAGAAGAGCTAAGTAGAAGGTACAAAAGACAAATGGAAGACATGCAGCGTCAGTTCAATATAACGATCTTGGCCTTGAACAGCACCTCCCAGACTGCCTACGAGAGGGATCTTTACCACCAGAAACGCTTAGAAAGTCTGGAGAATCAGCTGGAAGGTTTGATGAAAGTGGTTACTACACTTGCCCAAGAAAAAGAGAGCCTCCTCACCAGCGTCATTGAACAACACATGATTCTCCTATTTGTGGAAGTCATTGTCATGCTCCTTGTCTTTAGTCTCTGCTTGAGGCGACGCAGGGCTGAATTAACGCGAATGCCAGATTCTGCTAACGTGAAGGGAGTGATCAAATATGGTGGGAGAGTAAGAGAGAGTTCTTCCCTTCAGCTAGAGGCGGATCAACAAGGCAGAGAGACGCCGTCACTTTGTAGGAGGAGGTCTGTGGACAGCATTCGAGCCGGAAGTGAAACGAAGCCCAAAGAAAGGAGGTTTAGTGGACAGATCTCAATGACAGGTAAGGTCGCTTGTTTGATATATTGTCTTTTAAGCTCTCGATTTAGGGTTCACAGAGAGAGAACTTTGGTGCAACTAATGGCTTGTTTTCAAAACGTCTCTACCCAATGGAAATTATGTTAATGTACTTTTATTTATGGAACCATTCATTTTATTGTATTTATCTTTTGATAAGGGATTGTGTATCTCCCATCGGATAGAAACTTTTCTGACGCCATGTAGTTTTGTGTTAATCTTTTTTTCTGCTCGTGGCTCTCCAATGACTAGGTAAATGTTTGTCTCATGGATTAATTTAGGAATTAATAAATGCAGCATAAAAAGAAATTATGAAAGTTGTAATTGATGTGAGAAGAGCACTATGCACTCTATGTAGGCCTGGTAAATAAGAACCCATAAAAGTAAAACCTGTCAAACTGGCCGTAAGTGTTACTTTCTTGATAGGCCTGACAAAGCTCCTATGGCTCAGTTAGTTGGAGATTAGACTCAGGCTGCGAAGGCACGGGTTCGATTCCCACCTCCGCTTCGGGTTAGAGTTGACCCGGCTATTGATACCGATTGCTCGTGTTCAGGTAACACTCGGCGTTGGGGGAAATAGGGGCTCTCAGTGTTAACCATTACCTGTTAGACCTTCAATTGGAGCGCTGTTTGGCACTGGCCTGTGCAAGATTATTTAAGAATGATAAACATCCATTTCGAAGCTTGAATAAATGTTTTGGCTCTGGTCAACTTATACCTGTTCATTTCTTCACTTATCAAGATACTACCTGAAAGGTGAAAGTATTAATGGTATGATTTTAACTTTTAGGATCCTACAGAGACTTACTATTAACAGAAACTACAACAAAAGAGAGGAAGAAAAAAAAAGAAGAAGCCTCACCTGGAGAGATCCCTGTCAAATGCTTCCATCGGCGAAAAGAGTCGTTCTTGCGCGCCAACCAAGAAAGAGAAGAAGCTGGAGAAGTTGAAGCGGTCTAGCGCTGGCGTTCTCTTCAGTGCAGAGAGAGGCGCCAACCAAGAGCCAAGGCTGGAGGGGCACATCTCCAGGCTAGACACCGTCAGCAATTGCGAAAGGATGGTGGGGGTGAGCCAGGACGAGTGGCATGTAGTGAAGAAAAGCAAAAGCAAGACGAAGAATGAGAAGGTGTTGCCTTATTCTGATGAATACGTACTCTCCAGCGATTTGAAGAGAGGCAAGATTACTCTGGATGAAGATCATCTGTGTAATATACATGACTATTACACAGAAATGCCTTACGAACATAGTTATAACGTAGGTTACTTAGATATTGATTGTAATAAAGACACGACTCGCTACAACTATTCAACTGAGTTAGAATCGAATTCTGTGCGCGAGTCTTTCCACAACGTCTACACTCCCGAGCTGGACTACAACAGTCCCGTCATTAACCACTATTACTACGCTGCCGGGGAGCATTCGTACTACGCAAAGAATGGCGACTCCTTCAAAGGCAGAAACAATCACGAAGACGGCATGGATGCCGCTTTATTGGGTCCGACTAAAATACCCAAATCATTAACTAAAACCAGGTCTCTCGGGGAGTTTCGAACCTCGACCGTCCCCTCTTCGTTTAAGGGAAAAACCAAACTTCGATCTGACAACTGGGAATGGTATTCTAGTCAACCTTCGAGGTTACTCTCCAATTGCGCCTCAACCAGCGAAGTCGTAAGCAACTCTTCCAGCGATTCTAGCGTCAAGTCAAAGCAGTTTAAAGTGGAACACAAAGGTGAAACCCTGAAAACGGACAAGAAAAAAAGAAAAAAGAGTAAAGGAATCAAACTCTGCAACGGAGAAAGTCGGTAGTCGATTTGTTTTGTATTGTCGTAAAGGAGTGTTATCGAAAGTCACTAGAAGTATGAATTTTCAGCTTATTTAGAAACTCCCAAGATTATATGTGTAATGTACAGTGAATACCCAATGAAAGACAATTCCTATTCATTGCAGAACGCTTAACGAAGTGTGATATATTTATTATACGTTCTGCGTCGTTTTTCCTTTGCTTTTTGTCACTGACCGCTTTAACTTAAGTAACCAAAACAAGAAGAAAGAGGAGTTCCCTATGAATTTTCGAATGTCCGAACTTCATTCGTCACTTCATTGTCAAATGTTAATTTTAACTTAAATATTTAACCTTTTCCTTTCCACGAGAATCGGATACAGATTTCAAGTCAGTTATCGGTACACTCGATTAACAAAGTCGGGAATGAACAACACTGAGCCCAGTGTATCCTGACTTTTGTAACAGAGGGACTTTGATATTTCTTTCGCAAAAACAGCCCGAGGGAGCAGCCTAGAATGTATTGTATTGTAGCAATTTTTTTTTGCCTCCCCCTATCATAAAGGCGTGTTAATTAAAAGGCCGAACATGTTTAGTATGTAAATATTAGGTAGTTCGCATAGTTTAATTGCCGTCAGAATATTGTGCAGACCGCTACTGATCTTTTTGTATTATTTTCTTTAAGACCTCATTTCTTGTCCTTTTGTATAACAATTTAAGTATTTTTTAATTTCATTTGTGATACTAGATATAATAAAATATTTTTAATTTTGTTACAATAAAACCTTTTTTATCTTAAAATGTGCCCGTCATTGCGTTAATGTATAATCTAGTCCATCACGAACCTATTATTACTTTAGTCTTGTACAGTCATTGTTAAGTATAAATATTCGTAAAATTATACAGTATACCTAAGGGTACTTTGTAATAATTTATTTTGACTAACATGATTTCATTAAATTTATTGTTTCCATGTTATCCTTAGACCTTATCCCAACGAATAAAACTTATCGAAATTGAAAAATGGATAGTGATAGAACGACTTTGTGGTATTACAAAATGTTTGGTGTGCAACGAGGGTTCCGAGGTGAAAGCGGCTGTGTGCAATCAAGTGTCTGCGGTGAAATAAGTAAATCAAAGGTATGAATAGCTTTTATGGATCTTTAGAAAATGTATGATAGATTAAACAGAGAAGCTTTGTGGCAGGTCTTGGATATATATATACTGTATATAATATGAGGTTGATGGTAGGCTCATGAATGTGGTGAAGTTTCCATGGTGGAAGTAGTGTAGGTGTGTGCGTCGAAGATACAGGATGTCTGCTTGACTGTGCAATCTGTTTATGGATGGAGTTGAAAGTGCGACTGTTAGAAAGAGGATTGAATCCGATGTGTGCTATCAATAAGTAGGCCTGTCAGATCTGTTGTATGCAGTTGATGCTGTACTATTTGCTCAGAGTATGATATGCAAGAGGTTATTAAAAGTTTCGTGGCGATGTGGGAGAGATGGAAATATGGACTGTCATGTGATGTTGAAACACTGGAGGTGGTAGTTCTTTAAGTATCTGGTATGTGTATTGAACAAAAAAGGCACGAATGTGGATGAAGTGAATAGCAATGAATCAAGAAAGGTGCGAGAAAGCAGACTGGATTGAGATGCTGCGAGATGGTTTACCTGAGTGTGTGTTGGTACCAACAATTTTGTATGGATATGAAGCATTAACATGGCATGAAGAAATAAAGGTAAGAGCGATTGAGATGGATAATCTGAGGTGTGCGTGTCGTTCGTCGGATTGACAAGAGTAAAAAGTTGTATTGTCCTGGAAAGATGATGTATTCAGAAGTTTTAATAGGGTCTGGAAATGCCACATATGTGTACACTTCAGTTTCTATTCATTACCTCCTGTATTTTACATCCACCTTGTTTCTACCTTTTCATCCCAATTCGATGAGAAATAACATTTTAATGCAAGTTTTTTTTTTTTTTAACATTCGTTCATTCTCACTCGGAATATTTTGAGTGATATTTCGGTTGTCCTTCCACCTTGCACCAAATAAATAGATTTTCATCACCTGCATTTATAACTTTTAAAGAAAGTATGCACAGAAGTACGCAGGTGCCGATTATACTACTAGAAAATGTAAACTCAATATTCTAGCAAACTGATTTTTTGAAATACATTCCTACATTAACAGTCTCATTTCCCAAGGGGAGTCGGGTGAGTTGCCAGAAATAGTTCGGACGCGAAAGACAAGGTAGCGAAGAATAGAAAAAGGTAGAGTGAAATGCACACATCCGTATCCTAGTGGACCAGCGTTCACCCCCCTTTCCCCATGGCAAAATTTCCACACTTGTAACACTTCCAGGTCTTGTGAAAAACAAGAGCGGCAGTCTCGAAACTTACCTCTTCCATTCCAACCTACTTGCAGCCACTTTTCCTGCATCACCCAGATCAAGTTCACGCTTACTAATGCATTCACCATGTGTAGCCATCTTGGCGTTCCTTTCCTTCCTTCACCTTTGCGCACACACTTTTCACAATTTTCTCATCCTCCACTCTTTCTATATGTCCAAACCACTTTTAGCACACTTTTTTTTTTCAGTTTTCATTTCCACTCACTTCTGAGCACCACATTTTTTTCATTTCAACATATATTCCACCCCCACCTGCTGTTTCTCTTCTTTTCAGATTGCTAACTACCTCTCACTTCACCCATAGTACACTATACAGCATGCTGTCAAGTCCTCACACTGCCAAATCCTGCCCTATTTATATTTGTTGTACTCTCACCTATTCCAACCATCAAACTTTCGAAATATCCTTCCATCCATTCAGATTCGTATCCGTTGTGAGCACTCATCCTTTACACTCAAACTTACTTACTTACTTACTTAGTTAGTTTCATTTCCGCACTCGCTTCCAGAACAACCTTCTATTCTCTACATAATTTTCATTCATCCTCCTTCCATACTCATCATTTACTTTGCTGCTTCTGTCGCCCTAGTCACTTCATACTTCTCTTGCTCTCTTCATACGCCCTCTTTCTTCTCTGTCACAACTACCCTGTACACACAACATCTATTTCCTACTTCATCCTCAATCGGCATCCCGCCTCGCTGTTGCGTTTTTTTTTTTTCACACCTCTGTCTGCAACCTCTCACACATACTTCTTGCATTCTGAATCAGACATTCTATATCTCACCCATATCCATTTGGTCTGCATCTTTTACAAATTTACACTCAAGCACTCGCTTACTATACTCATCCGCTACCTCTTTCACCATTAACTTTTCCACTTTAATTCTTTCATACCTCCGCCCTTTCTTTCTATTCATTCTCACACAATCTCGATTTACACAGGACTATCATGTGGTCAGAGAAACCTCAATTCATACCTCGCACCACATGTGTACCACATATCTTTCAGCATGCCATACTTACTTTCACGGGCACATGGTCTATCAAACTTTTCTTACCATGTATATCATTTGTTTTATACCAGGTGTACTTATGTACTCCCTTATGTTAAAAAAAAATGTATTTGTTACACAGTTTGCGTAAGTTTACTTTCTCCAAACGAAAAAGCGTCACGTTATGTTGATGTAAAATTCGCTGATGAATTTATAGCCAGGAGAGGAGGATGCAAAATTTAACGGTTAGGACTTCTTGTAACAACATTCATGGTTGTTTAACCTATTTGGTAACGGAAAATGTCATGTGATGGAAGAGACCTACAACTTCATACGGGATCCGAACCATCTAAAGGTCGGTACATCATCTGAATGCGAAGGACGATCACCCGTCCAACTTAACTCTGATGATCTAACGTACCTATACCCATTTCGCTGACAAAACCAAACAATCGACGCTCTTGAAAATAAAATTAACTTAATCTAACCCACAGTAATTTGTGATTGTTAGTCCGGACTTAACGGGCGCAACGTAGCCCAAACCGTATTGGCATACTAGCTGTTACTCTAAATAAGAAAAGTATAAACAAAGGGTGAAAATAAGTAAAATTTCTTAAGAGGGGTTCGTGAAAGAGGAGAGGGATCATAACGCTAACACAATAGCCCGAAGCTCCGCCCTGACACAGCTTTTATTCACGACAATGATGTTGAATCCCTGAAATGTTTTATACATCCGAGAAATTATCTTCATGATGAATATGATTTAACACCTTCGAAATGAAGGTGGATTAGAAAATTTCGCAAAATATTTAGGTCAAGTGATATTCCTTTAAGGAGATGAAAGATTTTTTTTAATGAAAGGTGTGCAAATTTCCACAGAATGAATAATTATGATTGATATAAATGTTTTTGAAGTATGATAACCGGACGTTAAGGATGGAAAGTGGGAAACGTAGTTAGTGGGAGTCCCACTTCCACTTGCACCTAGTTTATCACTTTAACGCATGGAATTCATTGATTGTATTTTCTCTGAAGGACTGAAGTGAAAGGATAACATTGTATAATCCTTGCTGAAGAGTAAATTTATAATGTCTGAAAATGTTTCTCGCTTTTACTGGTACATCTTTCCCTAACGTGTATTTAGATAATATTGAGTTAGAAGATATAAATTGAATTGAATCAGGAACCATATTTCATTTCTTCCACTCGATAACCAATCAAAAGAAGGAAAATATTTTAAAATTTGTAAATAAATATTTCGTTATAATATATGTACAATGGAAATAGACTGTCCTCTCCATTACATTTATTCATGTTGTAACAACGTTGTATGTTACTCGGTACAAATGACGAGAATTAAATACTGTATACTGTAAAGTAATTTAACCCCCAAACATTACTGTCATTATTACTGCAAGCTAAAATGTTTACAAATGAAAACTAAAATGTGGATTTTTGGTAAAAAAAAGTTCGCCTACTAAAATTTTTAAAAAGGTTAAAGAAATTACTAAAGATTGGGTTTTGTTTTTAAAATTTCATTAATGTCGCCCAAAAAAAAAATATTCAAAGAAAAAGAATATTTCCAATTAGCAATTTTTTTACACTTTTTAGAAATTTTGTGTTTGTAAGCGAAACTGCATTTTTTTTTTTTTTATGAATTTGGAAGCTAAATTTATGAAAAACATCCGTAGACTTTTTCACTTCCTAACTCCTATTTTTAGTTTATTCATTCAGGTAGATAGAAAAAAAATCCTGTTAACTGTTAAAACCAAAATGAATAATCTAAAAACTCGTTACAAATGCTATTAAGCAATTTATGAATATACGATTGTTCCAATAATTACCACATTTCCTGTCAATTATTAATAATGTAACTACTTTTTGATGATTTGATTAACTAAAAATTGTGTGTGTAACTATGGATCAGAATTATAAACCTCTTAAGTTGGCCCTAAGGAAGTTAAGCTGATTCATTTCAATTGCGTTTCCAATTAATAAAACCTTTTAAATAAGAATATTAAGTTCATTCGGGTCACTCGTGTTACGAATTAAATATTTTCTCCCAGCCTAATATCATCATTGATTCCATTTTAGAAATTTATTTGTATTGTACGCCATGTTTTATCGTTCACCATACAAATCAGTGGTGAATTTCCGTATGATTGTACTGTAAGGCTAAATTGATAAATAAAAATTAAACAAAGGAAGCTTTCATTTATTTTTGTAGTTTTACTCACCACAAAAACGAACAACAGCGAATTTCGCTTCATCATCGTCAGCCACCCGATGCCGCCAGCCAGTCCCATCCAGCCAACTCGGGAGCCAGCCAAGCAAGCAGCCAGATAGAAGCAGCCGGCGAGTTGTGCATCCGGTCAATGCCCCCGTTAAAACCATACAAAATTTGTCATTATAATCCTTATGCTTAATTAGAATGCACGATTTTTCTTCGGATTATTGAAGGTTCCGAGAAATTAGAAGGGAATATGTGAATAAATTAAAGGAACGGAAGCTATCACGGGAAAAAAAAATAGGGGTGGGCGGGCCTAGGAGGGAAGAGCGAGGGGGGGAGGGAGGGGGAGAGGGGGGAAATGGTGGGGGGATATGAAGGGAGTAGAAGGAAAAGATGAAAAGAAAATTATAGGATTTTGGCCGACAGCTTTTTCAAATGTCAAATTTGTAGTTTTCCTTTTTGTTTCATTCTCAAAACGTTTCTATGTCGTTATGTACAACAAAAACTAAGAAAATTATACAACACTCAAATAACAAACTTCACAATTCCACTAAAAGTGGTTTGAAAGTAAAGGAATTTTTATTAAAAGTGCAATGAATTCGACACACCATCAAAATTAATTCTAGTAACGAAAAACGTTTCTTCCCATTTTCCTTATATATATATATATACACTACTACTACTACTTAACAGCACTGACACACACACACACACACACACACACACACGTACGTACGTTTATGAAACCACGAAATTTTCATTCTGGATAGTGTCATTTAACCTAATTTAAATAAACAAACCTTCATTATATCCCTTTTTACATAATAATTAGTGATTTTCAATGTCGCTACCCACACTTTGATGTCGCGATAAGCACGATGTGTATCCTAAGGAGTCACATTTTCGGCGTGGTCAAGAAAAAAAAAAAACTTCCACGCGACTTAACTAAAATCAGTTTAACCTAAATAACTGAATTAATTGAAATTAAATAATAGCATGCTCTCAAACTTTAATCTCTAAATTTTTCTTTATCGGCCTATGTAACTTTCCTCAATTCTGCATCTGACCCCATGAACAAGCAGATTCTATTCATGTGTGTTATATATATAACCTTTAGTTAGTTTCCGCCCGAATTGTTCATTCTGACGAAGGTCAAGCTTTTCACTCCACCTTAGACCTAAAGTTTAACGTAGAATCCGAACCACACCCCATCAGCAGCCCAGCGTCGTAGCCACTAGGCCACCTAGACTCCTAGAGTACCCATTTATCTACCAACCACTTTCTTTATTGTGTGGAAGGATGAACAGCTGGGTTTTGCTGCGCGCCGGGTCTCGAACCCGGGGCCGATGGATTCGTAGTCAGCGACGCTCTACACCACCGAGACGCTCTATATATATATATATATAATATATGATGAATTTCACAATTAAACATGAAATGAATGAATGATGCAAATCCACAAGGAAAAAATTTATTCCAAGGCCTTTCGTGTATTCAGAAGTACACCTCGTCAGGGAATGTCTATTCCCTGACGAGGTGTACTTCTGAATACACGAAAGGCCTTGGAATAAATTTCTTTTTCCTTGTGGTTTCCCCATCATATTATATATATATATATATATATACACACTGCAGTGAAATTAATATATATATATATATATATATATATATATATATATAATATACTGCAGTGAAATTAAAACTCCAAGAAACTAAAGTTTTCAGTTTAAATGCGAATTTTATGTTATTAATTTATTTCATGGTTTGTGTGATTTAGTCCTCGTAGAGTGGGTGGGTGGGTTGTGGCCAAGCATTTGGCACTTATGAAGCTAAGTCCTACCGCTTATTCATGCGCGGAAAATCAATATAGCTGTGACAAATTGAGCAAACCAACTGAATGTAAGACAGTTTACATACAGTATATTAATATTTTGAACGAAATCCGTTCATGCTCCACATAACTAGTTATATCCGCATTAACATTCATAAGGTGTGAAGCAGCCAGGTCCAGAATCTACTCTTTCACAGCCTGTGTTTCAGCAAATGTTTTAGGTTTGATAGAATCCTCACATTTGCTGCAAAGAGTTTATTACTCCTACTTTCTTCTTTCAATACTTACACGAGGTGAGAAGTGTTGTTAAGAGATAATAAAAAATTTATTTATATTCTTCTTAGTTTTTCAGATATTTTAGGAAAATGTCTGATAATTTCTTCTGCACCACAAAGCGAACAGAGTTAACACGCGAATTGAGAATCCAAGTACTCGTTCTCCATAAACAGCCAGAGAAATTGCATTGAAGCTGAAAATATCCTAAAGAGCAAATTCAAACAACACAACAGTAGGTGCAGGAAAATGGCAGTTTGGCTATTAGTAGATGACAAGGTCGGCCTAAAATAACTACCACAAAATAGGACAACATTACTCGAAGACTCTCCTCAACAAATCACTGAGACAGCTCCAGAAATATGCGTTCTTACTGAGGAAAACCATGAAACTGCTGAGAGCACGATCACTGCGAAAAGAAGGCTTGAAGAACATGGGTTTCAAGTAAAATTACTGTCAGAAATATGTATATTACTGATATGAATTAGTAAAACAGGCTTCAGAATCCAGAGGAATATCAAAACTGGGGTGATGAATGAAATAATGTGATGAAGCCATAATTAAACTTTCTGGAAATGAAAGGCGTAGATTCGAGACGACAAAGTCATAAAAAGTTTCACCGACTTTATCAGTAAGTCTATGAAACGTAATTGCAGTTCTGTTATGCTGTGGAATTGCTTCAATTCAGCTGGGTCAAGTGATGGCCTAAAAATCGATGATATATATGAATAACATGCATTTCGACAAGATTTGGGTTCAGCAAATACTACCAAGTGGAGTAGAGTGAAAAGTTACTACAATTTACTGAACAAAGCTTACTTGGAGAAGCAGAAGCAAATTGGGGATTCCAAGTATATATAATGAAATTTATACCACAAAGTTCTGCTCTAAATCTTATTGGACATTCCTGGAAATGCCTAAAAATGGTATTTCAAAAGTAAAACCAACAAGCCTACAACTACCTCTGGCATACTGTCCATTCGAAATGTCAAGCAATCCGACCGGAAAGGTTCCGATATGAAGCCATCTTTCGAATTCGATCGAAGAGGTCATATTAAATATTCTAAATATTGAATACTGGTCTGTCTTTGTAAATAATGGTAGTTGCTGTAATTTCTCCTATTTTATAATCTAAATTAGATCTAAGTTATAATATTACATGAGAAATGCAGAAATATTTTTTGTATGCCTTTCTGATCATAACTGTATGCAAACTCAGACTTATCGATAATATATTTACCAAGTAAATTGGAAAGATAATTCTCTCCTTTTGAATTACAAGTACAATTTTGTATGAAAATAACAGAAATGAACCTCATCAATATGAAATATGATCAATCACAGATTCGACATTTCAACTTTTCAAGAGTTGGCAGTTCGATTTCTCCGGAAGCGTACTCTTCAATAAACTAATTATTTATCATTTGGATACTCTCTCTGTCTCCGTCTCTCTCTCAATTGACCTAATTGTAGAGATAGTTTATATATTCTCCTCTTTCCTGTAAAATTTCCTTGATTACTTTTACAGGGTCAAGGTATTTTTTCAACCTTTTTTCGTACCCGCTTCTGGCGGGGAGAGAGGAGGGTGAGGGAAAAAGCCCTATGTTTTTCTATCCAGTTTTCTACTACTGCTAGAATAATTAATAAATTAACCCGTTTAATAACAGGAACTTCTCCGAAAGTTCTTTGAGGCTTCCTCTTGTCTTTGTAACTCTCTCTCTCGGAGTAAGTATTTTTAAATATCATCCTAAGTGATAATTGCTATTTTAAATAATAAACATATAATTACGTGGCTAAACAGAAAGTGAAGTTTTATGAATTTTATGACGTAATGCTAAAAAAATATACAATTCTAACATTACAATGCTTAAATTATTTTAAGAAATATCACAGCCAAAGATGTCTTTCAGTAAGTTATGAGCGCTGAAAACGGTAAAAAAAAAAAACAGACTATATTCTTAAACAGGAAGAGAAAGTAGTTTCATGAAAGAATGATTCCCACAAATGATGCGTTATTCCATAAAAGGTGAAGAAAATACTCGACATTTAGTCATTCTTTAAGCTTGTGCAAACATACACTATATTTCTGCAAAAGTACAAATGATCAACATCAACTTAAAAGTGTGCAGTGTAAAGTTATAATACTTTGCAGTGAACACTTAAGTTTACGCTGTAGTTCGAAGAATTCTTAAAATGAAATAATGCACACAATACATACATACACCCCCTCATTCCATAAATCATGTCCCCTCTCAGTTCTGGGAAATATCCCTCGTGTCTTATTCAGCATTCTTATTAACGAAACGGAGATTGAACCGAATCGAATAGTTGGGCTACTTTCGCTCCAAAGTCCACACGCAAACTGCATCGATTGGGCGACAAAAATCGCAAAGATGATTAACGGATATCGAAGTAAAAAAAAAAAAAAAATTATATATATATATATATATATATATATATATATATATATATATATAGCGAATATTGATTTGTTTACTAATTTTTACAAAAAATCTACTTTTTGTATGATTTTAGGATTTGAGCGCACAGTAAAAGCCTAAAGCGCTTAAAGGCAAAATTAAAATAAACATCATTAATAGTCCAATTACATTTGTACGTTCTGTGTTAAAATTACTGTACAGTTGTAAGAATTGTAATATTTATTATCATCAATAAAGAGCTATCTACTTGTCTATCTATTTGCACTTATTATTATATATAAAGAAGGTCAATCACTCGGTGTGTGGGGGAGCAACTTAATTGTTTATATATAAAATAAACGTGAGGTCTATTTTGCAAAGCTGGGCACTTGCGGTTTTTTTGCGGTACTGCGGTACTACCGCACTACCAAACCGGTACCGCATAACGCAGTACCGCAAAAAATGCGGTAGCGGTACTGCTGTACTTTCAGCGATCCTTTGCGGTACTGCGTTATGCGGTACCGGTTTGGTAGTGCGGTAGTACCGCAAAAAAAAACGCAAGTGCCCAGCTTTGCTGAGTATTTTGTTTCATAATTCAAAAATGTTATTTCTTGTGGCGGAATCTGCACGCAAATATATATATATAATATATATTATATATATAGTATACACAAATTTTTAATCACTTTTGCTCGTGTTGAAGTAGAGGGGGAGGGGTTCTGTAAGAAAGTTTATCGAAATGTTTTTTCTTTACTATATATGATTAATATTTTTTCAAATTTCACGTTACGATTTTTAAATAATTCACAAAATAAACTCAAAGCCGTGCTTTATACTTCTTCAGCCTTTACATACCCTCTGATTTGTTTTAAGTTAGGTTAGGTTGATCTGAGTTAACTTAACCTCAAAAAGTAGGTCGTCCAAGAAAAATCGACTTATTTACAGAATCCGACCTAGTTGATAAAAAAGGTGGCTTATTATTGGCGCTAGTTGGGGATTTAGGCCATATATATATATATATATATATATAATTATGAACATCATCCGAAAATTAATATTGGGGAAAACCTTAAAATTTGTGTAAATTATTTTCACCACTGATTTCAACATTCATGATTGCGAGTTGTGGTGTAAATGCTATTTAACTCTCTCCTCTCGTGCAAGATACAAGGACAAATTTTTATTGAAATTTGCCAAGAACTGCATCTTATATATATATATATATATATATATATATATATATATATCAGGTTGTAACAAATTCTGCTCGATTAGAAAACGGACGATAGATAATTATATAACGGAATAACCTCAAGATGATGTGAAATAGTTTTAGAAATGTTGCAAAATACACGCGGCGACAGGTTCTCGCAGGTTTTATCACGATACAGAATAATACAGAATGACTTAGGCTAGTGTAGGATTAGGCTAATGAATATTTTCTCTGGTCTTTTTCATATGGTTACAACGCCACCCCTACGATATTACAGTAATTGAAAAAACATGGAGCCCACGAAAGAGCATATTCGACGTGTGATGCTGTGCGATTTCCATAAAGGACCTAACGCTAGTGAATCCGCAAAAAACAGAGTTTATAGAAATGATGTGAGCGAATGGATGTGTAGGAGATGGTTTGAGAAGTTTAGAAATGGAGACTTCAGTCTGAAAGATTAATTATCAACGAACAGGACGACCAAATGAGTTAGATGAAAAGTTGCTGAAAGCAACAGTGGAGGAAAACCCAACGGTAACTGTAAGAGAACTTGGCCTGCAACTCGGCGTTAGCCATATGACCATTCATCGTCATTTGAAGCGGTTAGGAAAAATATTGAAGGTTGGAAAATGGGTCCCGCATGATTTGCCACGAGCGAATCTTCAACATCGAATCGATATTTGCACATCACTGCATTCTCGGCAACTGCAGGCACCGTTTTCGAATCGGATCGTCACTGGGGATGAAAAATGGGTCCTCTATAACAATATTAAGCGTCGACATCAGTGGCTTAGCCGTGAAACAAAGCCTGAACCTCAGCCAAGGAATGGACCCCATCCAAAAGAAAATTTTGCTACGCGTTTGGTGGGATATGCAAGAAATTATTCATTTTGAGCTTCTGCCAGATGACCAAACAATCACAGCTGAAGTCTACTTCCAACAACTCCAACGACTGAAGATGGCATTACGAGAAAAACGTCCAGCATTAATTAATCGCAGAGGTGTTCTATTCCATCAGGACAACGCCGCCCTCACACTGCTCGAATCACCAGTCTAGGCTTGCCAACTTTCTGAAATACAATTCTGGGAGATGATATATATATACAGGCCATAAAGGGGGGTGGGGGCGAGCCGATTCAGCTGGCGGGTTCTGGGTGGGGGCGCTGTAAGCCGGCCCCACCCCCTGAGAAATTTTTTAAATATGACCAATTTCAAGGACATTGAGTCCATATGCAGGGGGGTATGAAGACATATTCTAAGGTCAATTAAGTCAATCGACGCCCCTGTGTGTGTGTGTGTGTATATATAATATATATATATATATATATATATATTATATTATATATATATATATATTATTCATATCAATAGTTAAAAAAAAACAGATTATTTAAAGGCTAATAATATGCAAATGAGGTGATACCAAATTATGTATTTAAAGAAAACTCTTCTCAAATTGTAAGATATCCGGGAGATTAGGATAACGTTCCGGGAGCCGGGAGAACACACACGATTCCGGGAGGAGTCTCCCAGCGAATCCGGGAGGAGCCTCCCAGCGAATCCGGGAGGGTTGGCAAGCCTAATCACTATTGCCCAATGGGAGGCATTTGGTTGGGAAAAAATGCCTTATCCACCTTATTCTCTGGACATCGCACCTTTAGACCACCACTTATTTAGAAGTTTGCAACATCACCTAGATGGACAAAAGTTGCAATCCAGGGAAGCTATCGAAAACGAAGTGATCGCTTTTTTTAACTCGAAACCAAGGAATTTCTTCGAACGTGGCATAAAAAAACTTTTCTACAGGTGGGAGGAGGTTATAGAAAAAGAAGGGAATTATATTGATGATTAATTTGTCATCATGTCATTTAATTTTTGTTGTGAATGAACTAAAAAATCCAGCAGAATATATGTTACAACCACACACACACACACACACACACATATATATATATATATATATATCCCTTTGCTTTGTCCGGAGCGATAGGGCGCGTCCCTCTGTGGCGAATGTGGGAATACACCTTTCTTCGGTGTAAGGGCTTTCTCTGCCCTCGTGGACCATTGGACCCGTTTGGGGACCCGGCTGATCTCCTGCTTCTTTTTCTTTCTTTCTCCTTTCACCCATTGTTTCTGGCTTCTCTCTCTTTTTGGCGTTGTTTTTTGGACCTTGATTTTGACCCCTTCCTTGGCCCTTGGGTGTGGGAGGTGGTTGCCCTGCACCCTTGTCGCTTTTCAGACAAACCCAAGCCCTGTCCCTGCCACTTTTCACCGCGCGTTGGATGAGAGTGGCCGCCTTTCAGGCACAGGGACTGGGTACGGGTGTATTTCCCCTGCGTGACATCTATTGGCGGTTGGACCAAGTGTGCCCACGATTCGCCTTTCCCTTGTTGGAGTCGGTGGTGGCTGGATGCGCGCGGGGGATGAAGTTCTCTTTTGTTCGCTATGGATACTTCTCCCCCTCGGTTACGACTACTGCTTCTCATTCCCGGACTACTACTACTCTCAACACTCGGGTGGTGGGCAACCAGGCCCTCAAGTCCTCTACCACTGGAAGACCGCAACCTGATGGGGTTGACCTCTCTGTGGAAACGGAACGCTTGCACTCTTTTCCGTTGCCGACCCCAGCCCGTCCCTCGACTATGCCCTTGGACCTACACTCTCTGGAGCAGGGGTCTCGTCCCAGCCCACCTCAGCCACCTTCGGGCAAGTCAAGTTCCACCGAGGACTTGCCCCCACAACCCGGCTTCTTGCTCTCCCCATATGCCCCCATCACCCGCCGTCAGCCCACCTCCCCACGGAGAGAGCCCAGTGGCGGACGGGGGAGCCGGCATTCACGGCCGTCCTATCGACCGTTGAATATCCCAGTCCACTTCGTCTCTACAGCCTCCCTCTCCCTTCCAAGTATCCACAACTTCCTGGTGATTCGGCCTACATCTGGGTCCCTCCCGACCAACTCAGAACGGACGTTCCAGGCGATCCGAACCCACAGCAACTCCAGCCGCTACGACGTACGCCCACAGAGGGATGGCTCCCTCCTCGTAAAATCACACTCAGCCGCAGAGACAGAAGCCCTACTCTCCGTCACTGAGGTCCTTGGATGCTCGGTGTCCGTTTCCCCACACCCTCGCCTGAGCCAGAGTCAGGGCACTATTTACGCCACCCGCCTATTGTCGATCGCTGTGAACGAGCTCCTGGAGGACCTCGCACCCCAAGGAGTCGGTAAGATTTATCGCTTCACATCCCGACAGGGAGGCACCCCCTCCCCCACCCCACGTCTGCTCCTTACTTTCAATACCTTAATCCTCCCCGACCGCATTGTATGGGGTATGGGAGACCGCGCGTCATGCGAGTTTTCTATCCGCCCATACATCCCGGACCCGACCCGTTGCTTTAAATGCAATAAGTTTGGACACGTTAGCTCCGTTTGTCGACAGCCGCATCAACTGTGTGTTCACTGTGGACAACTCGCTCACCCTGACAGGTGCCCCAATACACCCAAATGCTCCAATTGTGAAGGCGCACACCCTTCATCCCGCGAATGCCTTTTCTTCAAGTTCGAGGAGGAGGTCCGAGGCCTACAAGTAACGGACTTCCTTAGCCCCCGTGAGGCACGAGACAGGGTGTGGAGTTGGGAGGTGAGGCCGGGGGTATCTTATGCCGCTGCTCTCGGCTCTATCATCTCGGCACGCCGCCCTGGCCTGCCGCCGAAACCCCCCCCAGCCACTGCTCCCGGTCCCCTCCAAAGAAAATCCTCGCAGGACCCGACGGTCTCCTGTCCCCCCACCATCCCTCCCCTTCCCGCACCTCACCTGCCACGAACCCCACAGGAGTCTGGGACCAGGACACCCAGGTCCCATCCACCTCAAACCCTGCCTTCCCAGTACTCTGCACACGCCTGAACCTGCCGCCCGGAGCAAGCCATCGAGGCGGAGACCCCGGAGCGTGTCGCCAGACCCTCCAGCCTTCCAACGTGTCTCTCCCTCTTCCCCAAGAACCAAGAAGACGGCTCTGACCCTCACACCGCCCACTACGTCTACTATGTCCATCTCTCCCCACCGCAGAAGTCCCACCACTCTACCCCCACAGACTCTGACAATAGTAGCTGAAATCCATGACCCGCCCCATACGACGAGACCCAATCTGAACAATATCCTCTTCCCCGAGGATCCAGTGGATGCGGCCCTGGCGCAGCTGCACGGTGTGACTGAGGGGAGCTCGGCCACGCCCACGAGTCTCTTGGATTTGCCCTTGCCTCCTGGTGCCATCTTCTCCACGAGACCACTTTGGTTCACCCCCTTCCACCCCCATAGTACCTACCCCCCCAACATCCCCGGCCCCCTCCTTGTCAGCCACCCTGAGTACGCCCTCCCTCCCACCCGCCCGGTCCTTCTGGTACCCCCTGTCGCCACCTAGGGTCAGCCGTGAGACCCCGGACAGGCGGGGTGGCGCCACTTTCGGGGTTAACGTGCCCCCTCCTGGCCCGACCACAGAAGCCCGTCAAAGCACTTCTGACCCTCTCAGCCCACGACGTTCCTCTGTCTGCCGTGATCCACGCCTCCGGTCTCGCTCGGCCAACTCGACCCCGCAACCTCCGTGGGGTTCGACAGGCCGACCGATTCCTTCCCTGGTGAACGGTAGATAGCCAGCCATGCTCCCGACCCATCCTTCAATTTCGCGAACTCCAGATCTCCCTTCACACTCCAACCTCCTAGCGCCTATGTGCGCACCCACTCTGCCAGCTCTTTCGTCATTTATTCAGATTCCCAAAGCGCACTTCTCTCCCTAGAAAGATTTAACTCTCCTCACCCACTCGTCTGTACCATCCAGCAAACCTTCCACTTTTTAACGACCCTCCAACACAAGACAGTCGCCTTCTGCTGGGTCTCGGCTCATTTCGGCATCCCGACTTTCCGCTCCCACTTCCGCTCCATATGGCGGCGGGAATGGGACCAGGCCACACAAAATAAACTCCACATGATCAAGCCACAAATAGGATACTGGGCCTCCTCATTCCACCGGTCCCGCCATAAAGAAGTAATCCTAGCCCGTCTCCGCCTAGGCCACACCCGCATCACCCACGGACACCTTATGGCGAAATCGCCAGCCCCGCTTTGCCCTACCTGCCATACCCCTATCACTGTCATAAACCTCCTTGTGGAATGCCCAAAGTTGACCGCTCTTCGTCGCAGGTGTTTCCCTCTCTCGGCCGAAAATCCCATACCCGACCGTCTACGATCCGTACTCGCCGAAGGCCCCCACTTTTCAACGGAAGCGATTTTCTTCTTCCTTACTCACTCCCATCTGCTCCATCGCATCTAAAACCATACCCCTCCTACCCACTATCCAGCAACTGACCCTTACTTACTCCCCTAGTCTACCACCCCCAGCACAGTAACACCACCCACTCAATGCCTCGCCGAGATATGTACCACTTTCTATAGGTACGAATCGGCGGGAAATTAGAGAAGAAAAAAAAAATATATATATATATATATATATGTTAAACACAGACCGTGCATGGAACAAGGAACTCTTCTGGGAAAATTAAATCCACTATAGTCCGAATAAGTAATGGTAAATGACAAATACCATAGTTTTTTTCCTTTTTCATGATTTTAGCCCGACGTGGGCAACGGGTCTCTCGCAAAGAGATCCCATAAATATAGCTTCCCTCACCAGCTATCTGCAAAGCAGACAGGATCCAGCTTTGGGACGTGGATCTAGGGTTTAAAGCAAACCTAGATCCCTACACTCAGAACCTCGGGCTAAAATCATGAAAAAGGAAAAAAACTATGGTATTTGTCATTTACCATTACTTATTCGGACTATAGTGGATTTAATTTTCCCAGAAGAGTTCCTTGTTCCATGCACGGTCTGTGTTTAACATATAATGTTCTCAGGGAACCATTCTGAGTTTGTGTATACTAAACGGACGTGTTTCGTGCCTTGAAAAGTGGACGCTCAATGTCCCGGTTGAGGTTTAAGTTTTGGTTTTTTTTTGGCTAAAAATACAATAGTTACCCCCTTTTTCTTTGATTTATTCAACACGACGTGAATGCAACGAGTCTTTTACTTATATAGAGGTTCTGAGTGTAGGGATCTAGGTTTGCTTTAAACCCTAGATCCACGTCCCAAAGCTGGATCCTGTCTGCTTTGCAGATAGCTGGTGAGGGAAGCTATATTTATGGGATCTCTTTGCGAGAGACCCGTTGCCCACGTCGGGCTAAAATCATGAAAAAGGAAAAAAACTATGGTATTTGTCATTTACCATTACTTATTCGGACTATAGTGGATTTAATTTTCCCAGAAGAGTTCCTTGTTCCATGCACGGTCTGTGTTTAACATATAATGTTCTCAGGGAACCATTCTGAGTTTGTGTATATATATATATATATACGTTCAAAAGTATTCGTACAGAGAAATATTTCGGTTACCTTCGTCCTTACCTTTTGTACTATGCATTAGTTATGAGAAGTTTATCATTCGTTTGGAAAAAATTAACAAAAAAAAAATTAGTTTAACTCGAACATATAATGTAAAACATCAAAGAATTTGAAAATAAAAAAAAATGTTATAATGCAAAAGTTCTCATACATTTATTTACAAAATTATTTGATACTTTTTGTGTTCACAAAAGACTTGGCAATTCTGAATTCTACAGGGTGTCCCATAAGTCCGGCATCATAGGAAAAATAATAAAAAAAGGCAAAACAAAAGCTCTTATTTACAGAACGTGCTCAATATGTCCACCATTGTTTTCAATACACAAATTCAGACGTGATACCCAGTCAGCAAGCACACGATGAATGATGTCAGGAGTAATGGTGTTACATGCCCCAATAATGCGCTGCCGCAAATGTTCAACACTCCTAATTTTCTCTGCGTATACCAGCGCTTTCAAGTGGCCCCAGAGATAAAAATCTAGTGGCGTGAGATCCGGGCTTCTAGCTGGCCATTCCACAGGCCCTCGACGTCCTATCCAATGACCAAGGAATTGGTGGTACAGGTATTCCCTTACTTGGGTGCTGTAATGTGCAGGAGCGCCGTCTTGCTGGAACCATGTTGGGAAATTTCCTTCTTCGTTCAAGACACTGGGAAATGCTTCTTCCTTGAGCATACGTAGGTAGGTGCCTCCAGTGACATGTTTATCGAAAAAGAGAGGGCCTATGATGCGATCCTTCCAAATGCCACACCATACCATCACCCGAGATGCACCTTGTTCCTTTGAAGAGGTATACCAGTGAGCGTTGTTTTGAAACCAGTAGCAGGTATTCTGTCGATTTACCTCACCATTTCCATAAAAAATCAGCCTCGTCACTGAACAGAATGGTGGACGGGAAATTGGCATCCCGAGCATAAGAAAAATATGAATTATGGTTTGTAGAAAAAGAAAAATATGAATTTCTCCTATGATGCCGGACTTATGGGACACCCTGTAGAATTCTCTCTCTGAAACTTTATGAAAGACGGATGATTTTACAAGGTACTGTCTGCGATTTAACCGAGGCCTACTTGGAATTTATATCCTAACTTATGTTTTTTATTTATGTTAGAAATTTTACTATTTTATATTATTAATAAATTCCCAAGTTTTTGAGAGTGTTACAAGGAGTTACAAGGACAAGAGGAAGCCTCAAAGACCTTTCGGTCCACTCTGGGAGGTTCCTGTTATTAAAAGTTTATTTTTCTTTCAACTATCCTAGCAGTAGTAGAAAACTGGATAGAAAAGTAGAAGGCTCTCTCCCCACCCTCCGTTCCCTCCCTGCCAGAGGCAGGTACGGAAAAAGGTTGAAGAAAATACCTTGACCCTGGAAAAGTAGCCAAGGAAATTTTACAGGAAAGTGGAGAATATATAAATAACTCTATATTTAGCTTGCTCACAGAGACACCGTGCAAGCGAACTCTTGCAGAGTTTTCTTATGTTTTAATCTTAAACTATGAGAGTATTCAGTACTTTGTCTAGAGAGAGAGAGAGGAGAGAGAGAGAGAGAGAGAGAGAGAGAGAGAGAGAGAGACTCGACAAAATTATATTTATTGATGGTTATTTTTGAATCTGTATTTAGTTTGCGCCTCATTCCTTGCCGCATTTATTTCTCTCACTTGTAGACCTCTTGGTAAAAAGTTACCTTCTCTTCTTTTTCAGTAAGACAGAGAGGGATACTTCCAGAGTTTATAACGTAAATGATTTTCATATGTGAAAATCAATTCCAGATATATATATATATATGTGACATACAGTAAATACAAGGTGTTTCAGGTCGACCCTAGAAATATGGAAAAGAAACACTTCAAATACCAAACACAAACTACAAATTCCGGAATTTGTAGTTTGTATTTGAAGTTTGTCGTAGTAATTCCATAACTAATATGAAGTGTTTCTTTTCCATATTTCTAGGGTCGACCTGAAACATCCTGTATATCGGGTGTGTGTGAAAGTAACGCAAGTGGAGAGAGAAATCCGATTTGAATTATATTAACGCAAGTGAATATGGACAAGTAAGATTTATTACATGTACTCTATAGTAACTGTATATTCGATAGTAAGGTCTATTAAGAGGTGTTCAAAATGTTTTTACGAGTTAAAAAAAAAAAGTTGAAACTAGTTTAAACCAGTTCAAATCGGATTGGTCTCTTCACTCCCGTGAAGATCCTTTTTTTATGTATTTTCAGTAGTTGAGGTAGTCATCTCGACTACCCAACTACTGAAAATACATACAGAAAAGGACCTCGGAAGTACCTAAGTATCATTCATTGAGACTATGAAAACAATGGCAGTAATTTCCATGAGAAATACAGTAGGTAGAATCATCTCGACCATCCAAAACAGTCTTCTCTCTGCTCATGTAGGCACTAAACGCTTTGTATGGACAAAGAACGAAACTATAAATGTTGAAGACTAAAAAACTGTAAAATATCAAAAGATGAATACAAATTTAATGGAGTAATAAGCACACCGGACAAAAAATTAGTCACCCCTCTCAGAATGTACCTAATAACGTGTGACGGCGTCTCTGGCCTTGATAACCGCACGAATCCGGCGAGGCAGAGACTCTACGAGGTTGTGCATGTACTAAACATCGATTTGCTGCCACTCGTTCATCAGCCGGTCCCGAAGTTCCGCCTGAACAACACCTTCGACGCATTCAGGATTAAAGGCTTCATTGGACCTACGATGTACTCGTCGCCTCCCATCATTGGAGAACAAACAAAAACGGGACTCATCGGACCAAATTACACGTTTCCAATCTGCCGCAGTCCAGTTTTTGTGCCTCTGAGCCCATTTATATCGTGCCAATTTGTGACTTGCTGTTAACAGCGGCCTCTTCCGTGGTACCCTGCTCCAGATGTCCATCGCATGCAGTTCTCGTCGCAATGTCCGTTCGGAAATTGGTCGCTGGAGAACCTCATTGGTTTCTTGGAGCAATTGTTCTCTGGTTTGAAAACGATTTGCAGTTACTAGACGAGAAACATAGCGGCGGCCCCTATTGTCGAGAATTGTTTTCCGGCCACAGTTACGCCGTCGATTGTCAGTTGATTGCGAACTACACCACTCTTTGTAAACTCGCTGGACAGTACGCGTTGACCCCAACAAATTGGGCTACTTCAGACATTTTGTGTCCGTGGGCTCTGCCAAACACGATGGCTCCTTTTTGCCACTGAGTAACGTCTGCCTCACGACCCATTTTGCAGACTATATCCAACACACACTTTGTTCTTCACCACCTCACGAAACAGATCTGATCCTGTGTGCTACGTCACCGCTACTTGTCACTTACCAATGCTACATCAGCGCCCTCTGTGTGACCTTGAACTTCCTACTATCGGTGCTATTAGGGGTGACTAATTTTTTGTCCGGTGTGCTTATAACGACCGTATTGAATGGTCTGAAATGTTTTACAGCTGGCAATATTTTTTTTTCAAAATTATTAGCAGTCATACTCGGCAAAGATTCCATTTGAGTGGTCAGGGCCGGCCCGAGCTTCTGAGGGGCCCTGTGAAAGGTGGTTGGGGGCCCCCATTCCTTACACAACCCTCCCACGGCCCCAAATATGTTTCTGATTGTTAGTACCGTCGTCTATCAACATGATGGTGCTCCTTGTCACTATGCCAAAATTGTTCAGGATTATCTAAAATGGACGTTTTCCAAATCGCTGGATCGGACGCGGAAGCAACAGACCTTGGCCAGCGAGATCACCAGATTTAACCCCTTTAGATTTCTTTGCATGGGGCTTTATCAAATAGCACGTCTATAAGACGAAGATTACGAGTCTTGAAAACTTACGTACACGTATACGAACTGCTGCAGATAACATAACCCCGCAAATGCTCCAGAATGTGTTTAGAAATGCTGCGGAACGATTTGAGCTGTGCAGGGATACTGATGGGCGTCACGTCGAATCCTACTCTTAATTATTTAATAAATGTTACCACTATCATTTTATGATTGAATTCCATATAATTTCCAAGTGCTTCACAAAAATAGATCCTGACTTTATGTACACCCTGTATATATATATATATATATATATATATATATAATATATATATAATATATATAGGGTGTCCCATAAGTCCGGCATCATAGGAGAAATTCAAATTTTTCTTTCTACAAACCATAATTATGCTCGGGATGCCAATTTCCCGTCCACCATTCTGTTCAGTGACGAGGCTGTTTTTTATGGAAATGGTGAGGTAAATCGACAGAACACCCGCTACTGGTCTCAAAACAACCCTCACTGGTATACCTCTTCAAAGGAACAACGTGCATCTCGGTTGATGGTATGGTATGGCATTTGGAAGGATCGCATCGTAAGCCCCCTCATTTTCGATGAACATGTCACTGGAGGCACCTACCTACGTATACTCAAGGAAGAAGCATTTCCCAGTGTCTTGAACGAAGAAGGAAATTTCCCAACATGGTTCCAGCAAGACTGCGCTCCTGAACATTACAGCACCCAAGTAAGGGAATACCTGTACCAACAATTCCCTGGTCATTGGATAGGACGTCGAGGGCCTGTGGAATGGCCAGCTGGAAGCCCGGATCTCACGCCACTAGATTTTTATCTCTGGGGCCACTTGAAAGCGCTAGTATACGCAGAGAAAATTAGGTGTGTTGAACATTTGCGGCATCGCATTATTGGGGCATGTAACACCATTACTCCTGACATCATTCACCGTGTGCTTGCTGCCTGGGTATCACGTCTGAATTTGTGTATTGAAAACAATGGTGGACATATTAAGCACGTTCTGTAAATAAAAGCTTTTGTTTTGCCTTTTTTTATTATTTTTCCTATAATGCCGTATTTATGGGACACTAATATATATATATATATATATATATATATATAATATATATATATATATATTATATATATATATATATATATATATATATATATATATAATCATATATATATGGCGCCCTAAGCAAACTCTCATATGGGCGCCCCTTATATATATATTTTTTTTTTTACAAATATATAACAGGAAGGTGAATCAGTATCAGTGTTCCTCTTTTATTATTTAAAGAATTATAAATATTCAAAATTACAAAGTACAGTATAAATTTGAAATGATTTTAATGTGGAGAAAATAATAAGCAATGGCGGAAAATAAAATTGACAATTGTAAATATAGTTTGATAAAATGATAAATAAGAGAAGAAGAAATAAAGAAAAATTGTTGAACCCAACTGCAACCATGATTAGAAAAATCAACAAAAAACATTAATGTTTGTCAAACCATAAATACCAGTACTCTGAAGTGCTTATAATCTATACCTCCTTGATTTTCTCGAGGCAAAATCTTCAATAACACTATCATAAGACAGCTGCCTGCTAATCTCTCGATTAATACTGATAGCGAGTCCACTGAGGCGATCTTGCGCCATTGTGGATCTGAGATAGGTCTTTATGAGCTTTAGTTTTGGAAAGCTTCTTTCTGCTGATGCCACTGTCACTGGGAGAGTGCGAGCAATCCGAAGTGCTATCCAAAGATTGGGATAGATTTCTTTCAACTGCTTTTGATGAAGGTAACTTAGGAGTCCGAGAGCTGTCACGCTGTCTTTCAATTCTTTCGGCAAATTTAGAAGGTACCCAATTTCAGTGGCTAGATCTCTCCCATCAATATCAGCTTCCTCTCCACAGGTTAATGTTTTCCCAAGTTCTTCACACTCCTCTGTCACTGCCTCATTGATCATATTTGGAAAGTTAAGCAACACTCCAAACTTACTTCTCACTTCCCCTAGTGTTCTGAATCCGTCATCTAAAGATCCAATGGTTGAGTCGACCACCACATTGAAAAACGTGACTCATCCTCTTCATTGCATCGTTTATGGGTTCATCTGGAGATTCATAAGCAAAGTGTGTCTTTGTGCTTCTTATCCTCTTCTCTTTGAGGACAGCCTCCACATGCATATCTTCGCATATCTCTTTTACAGTGGCTTGTGCTCCAGCAAAACCATTATCTCTGTATGTTATGAAAAATGCTTTAGTCTTCTCTAGGAGGTTAACTGCCACGTCCAGTTGTATCACGCTTATTTATGCTGCTTATTTACATTCTTTTATGTAGTTTTGTGTCGTTTTTATGAGTTTGGTGATGCTATAGCAACTAAAAATACGAACAAATGAATTTTGGAAGGGCCCTCTAATTGATGGGGGGCCTGTGCAGCCGCACAGGCCGCACATAGCTGGGGCCGGCCCTGTCAGTGGCACCAAGATGTGATATACTAATTGAATAAACACAAATGATAGTAAAACCTTTGTTTGTAATTAAAGTAAACTTCATTTATATTGCTTCGACCCTCCTTTATGGGTCATGTCCAGAGCATTTTTTTAAACTAGTGAGTGGGCGACATGAATGTCACCCAGTGAAGAAAATTTGTCGCCCAGTAAATGAAATTTAAGGGTACTGGGCGACAAGGAATTTTCAAAATTTGTAAAAATAGAATTGTCTTGGGAGTTGTCTCGGGAGCATTGTCTTGGAAGCCATATAAATACATATAATACATGCACATATGCCACAATTAGAACCGTTTATCCTAAATGTGAATGAAATTTACATTGAATATTTATATACAGATAATGCTAGTGTTATTTCAGACCACACGGGGCGGTGGCCTGATTAGGGAACATCCGGATCCATAGTATCCTTAATCCAGGGGTGTACTGGGACCGGTTCGGTCGTGTTCGCCGAACCGGTTGTGTTTGTTTGTTTTTAACAAACATTTAAGAGTCAGTAGAAATTTATTTATATCTAATTTTTTTTTTCTTTTTTTCAGGATTTTATAGAAAGATTAGGTAGTATCACAAGCAGTGGTCGTTTCAATATTTATTTTTTGATGAAAAATGTTTATTTTTTGATAATTATGTCATTAGTGAGTATAAATAATGTTAAATAATTTCTGCCAAAATGTTACAAAAATGCTGTTTGGAAAAGCTAAAATGCGTTTGCTTCCGGGACGGACCCCGCTGGGGGAGTTACCGCTCACCCCCGACCCCCTAGCTTAATGACTCGCGCCATTGGCACTCCCCGATTTACACCCCTATCTGTATCAGAACGGGTTGTTAAGAAATTGGCAGCACACCCAGCCTTAATGCACCCCCCCCCCACACACACACACACTTCCCAATCTGTATTTGTCGCCCAGTGGGAAAACCTTGAAAAATGCTCTGGTCATGTTTACAGTTTTTTACTTAATTTTTTTTTATTGTCATATTCAGTGATAAGTCATTTTGAGGTTGTTTGTATTCGTTCAGTTTATGTAGGAAAATAAATGAGGGGCTGTAAGAGGTCAGGAGTCCAATACAAAACACCCCCGGAAGGTTATGGTGTGGACTTGTTTAATACTCATATTATCGACTTGGAGACTTGTACTTTGTAGAAAGATGATGAATAATGCCAAGTATGTTCCAGTGATGACGAAACAGTTGTTTTCTTCTGATTCTAAGTGGTTTGAAAGCGAAAACTGGATCTTCCAACAACATTTCGAACGTGTCACCCATCTATAGCTTAAAAAAAGTTTTTCAAGATAATGACACTAAACTGATGAATTGGCCAGGAAATTCGCGCTTTAACTCCAAACAGAATCTATGGACTATCCTCGAAAATTGAATGTGAAAAAATATGTCGTACTTCAAAAGATAAGCTTATGAGACGCCTTCTACAGTGCTGATTCGGGGATCCAGAAATCACGAATACTGTAGATCAGGGGTGGCCAGACTTTACTGAGATGGGATCTACTTTTTCCAAAGTTCTCCCTATACGATCCACCAGCCCAGTTATATATATATATATATATATATATATATATATATATATATATATATATATATATATACACACAGATGGAGAGAGAATAACCAAGAATAAAATGAAGTGAATAAAAAACATATTGCCAAATATGCACACACACATTTTTCATTAAATTTTAACCCCCAAACTTATTAGAAATTAGGTATACTGGAATAGGAATAGCTTACTTTACTGTGATGATTTGCACTGCATGGCATCAGCAAGCCGTGTGTAGTCCGGATTGTAGCTGCTGATTGCTAGCCTCAAACAAGCATCCAGGTGATCATCTGTCAGAGTGGCTCGGTATTTTGATCTAATGATATTCATGTGTGAGAACGTTGACTGACAAAGGAGGTTGATCCAAAAAATGCTGTCAAGTACATAGCACTTTTTCTGACATTCGGATACTTTTCTTCAAGAAGTAGGTGCCAAAAGTTTCCTTCTGAAGACCTGGATTTGAATGTCGTTTCGCAGAGTCAAAATTTCATTCTCGATTGCAGATATGTCCATATTAAACAATAAGGCCATTTTTGATGCAATATCATCAATGTCAAAGTTTGCACCGAATGGGAAGCATATGAATGTTGCTACAGGTTCTAGTGTTGCTAGTCTTGGAACAGTCTGTTGAAGTCTGTAATAACATTCTGCCTGTTCAACGTATCGAACACTGTCAAACTGGTTGCATTCTTTCCCCTGACTTTCCAGCTCTGACATGGTTTTGAAGTTCCGCAGTTGGTGTCGCTGCAGCTGTGAGGATACCAGTTCTAGTTTTTGTTTAAAAGCATTCACTGAGGTAATCATTTCAACAATAGTTTTGTTTTTACCTTGCAACTCTAAGTTTAGCTGACTTAGAAAAGCAGTGGTGTCAGTCAAAAAAGCTAAATCTAACAGCCACACTTCGTCTTCCAACTCTTTGTAATATGTTTCTTTTAACTTCAGAAAGTCTTTAATTTCAGGTAAGAGATCTCTAAACCTCTGCAGGAATTTACCTCTACTTAGCCACCTGACATCAGTGTGCAACAAAAGGTCAGCGTGTTCTGCTTTTATTTTCTTCTAGCTGAGACCAGAAGAGACGCCTTTGTAGACTTCTTGCCCGAATAGAACACACAATCTTATGGGAAATATCCATAATTTTGTTAATATTCAACATTTTACTACACAATGCTTGTTGGTGAATTATGCAGTGATAATTAAAGAAGTTTGGAAACCTTTTGTCACTTTTACAGGGCGATGAACCCATTGGAGGGGCCAGTTATAGCAGGTGATCCGTCAGTTATGCTCACAAGCTTGTGAAGTGAGAATTGTGTGTCGTTAACAAACTCACTGAATGCATGAAAAATGTCCTCACCGAGTTTTCCCTCTTAAAGGTAGGATTTTAAGCAGTTCTTCTTTGCCAGTCATATCTTTAAACACGATTCTAATAAAAATGCATAACTGTGATGCGTCGATCACATCTGTCGAGTCATCAAACTGAAGTGAAAGGAATACGCAGTCATGTATGTATTTCTTCAGTTGTTCCACCAAATTCTCATCCATTACTTCACAACGCCGCATCACAGTGTTTCTGGATAGCTGAAGCTGGTTAATAGCAGACAATATTTCCGATTTATTACTGAAATTCTGAAACGACGACTCTGCTGCCTCTGTAAATGCTTCTTTGAATATTTCTCCATCCTAAAAAGGTTTCTTGTGTTTCGCAAGTACATGGCTCACCCGAAATGACGCAATCGTTGGTTCGTTGCTGCTTTCGATTTTGTGCTAGGCTCTGTAAAGACAGACTGCTGAGCACTAAGTTGAGACTTAAGTTCATTGACTTTTCTCTTACGTAGCTCACTTTCAGCTGGGAAATCACGGTCATACCGCTTGTGAATAGTTTTAAAATGCCTCTCTAAATTCCCCTTTTTGACGAAAGCGACAGGCCCGACACATGCATGGCAAATTAAACACACACATTTGGAATTTTTCATCGTAAAAAAATATGCCGTCTCCCACTCATTGTGAAAGTTTAAGTTTTTTGTTTCTTGGCACTTGGTCTAGCACTCATTTTAACGGTGTTAATGCAATTGGACTGGAGACTGACCTTCACCACCGATTATTCCAAATGACTGACCCGTCACTTAAGTGACACATGCTCATAACATCTCAGCTTACCGCGGTATGAAATTTTAGTAGAAATTAAAGTTAGCGGTATCATTTTCTGTGACATTAATTAAATATCTCTCAGAATTATTAAAGTTAAACTTATTTTTTGTTAAATGACTGGTAAACACAAAGACAAAACAAATAAATGTTGCTACCGATAATGGAGATGATAACAAAGAACGCTAATTTTTGGTAGTAGCGGTCGGGTCGTGTGCTCGTTAGTATTGTGAAATGTAAGGTCTCTGTTGCTAGGCTAAGCTACTGGTCATTCTGCGATCTACTGGTAGATCGCGATCGCCGTTTTGGCCACCCTGCTGTAGATCTTTCACTGAATCCACTCCTCGGTATGTTTCGTTTTAAAACAAAATTACCTGTTCAATTCTTTTATAACCAAAATATATATATATATAATATATATATATTATATATATATATATATATATACATACTGGATCATAAAAAAAGACGCTCTAATTTGAATTGCTTATATTTATTAAAGTACTTCAATTACAACACGGGTTCTGGTGTCAACAACAGTGAAGCACGGGAGATATTGTTAATGTGAAAACATTTTCAATACGTGATACCCGTGCATCCAACACCATTTGCAAACGTCTACTGAAATTTTCCATAACCCGAGCTAGTGTTTCATCAGTAATGCTCTCCACAGAAGCTGTAATTTCCGCCTTTAATTGCTCGACCGTACGTGGATTATTCCTGCACACAATGTCCTTAATGAATGAATCCCCATAAGAAATAACCACATGGATTCAAATCTGGTGAGACGGTGGCCAGAACCATCCAAATCCAAAGCGGTTAGGGTTATCTCGAAACGCTATCCTATCATGAAAATGTTCACGAAGGAAATCAAGAACGACATTTGTCGCATGTGGTCTTACCTACCTTGTTGAAAAAATGCTTCTTTTCACATGAATTAAAATCTCCCGTGCTTCAGTGTTGTTGTGACACCAGAACCGGTGTTGTAATTGAAATACTTTAATAAATATAAGCAATTCAAATTAGAGCGTCTTTTTTTTGATGACCTGGTATATATATATATAATATATATATATATCCTGTTCTCTAGAACAAAGTTTATCTCATCAATTTGAAGATAAGCTATCATTTATTTTACCTTTAATCTGTTTACTGATGAATACTTTGTCTTGCAAGGAGCATATGACCATCTTTAATATTAAAAAATCAAAACTTTTTAAGAGAAGAGTTGAAAGTGAAAAATATGTGAACTTTCTTAGCGAAGAATGGATAAGCACTTTCTCAGAAATAAACGAATGATTAAAGTCCAAAAAATATTTGATGAAAAGCATTTATCAGGAAAATTAAAAAAAATATATGAAAACAGTATCTTCATCAAAAAAATAATTAAAAGATAAAGAACCAGTACAATATGTGTGTGTGTGTGTGTGTGTGTGTGTGTGTGGAGAAATTTCTAAAAATAAGAAAAAATTCTTTACAGGATTTAAAACGTAAAACGACAATTCATGTTTCTAAAGTACGCCTCTGATACTAAATTTATGAGAAACTTCAACTGAACTGGTTTCAATCTTTGCAAATAGATTGAGCCAATATGAATATGAAAAAAAATATGAATTAAATCAAATTACACAATCAAATATTGCTATATTTGACATATTAAAATAGTAAATTATTATATTTATCAAGACGAATGACGAAAATAGCGAGTAATTCTCAATTTGCACAAACTTAAAATAACACACACACACACACACACACACACACACACTCTCTCTCTCTCTCTCTCTCTCTTCTATCCAGACGAAGAACACAAAGGCAAGCTAGTCCAGAATCTGCCGGAGGTTAATATCATTCGAATGTGACGCTGGCCAGTTCGTAGAGAATATTCACGTGGAATTTTAAAAATGTCTAACAGTTCATGGAATATTTTTTCATCCCCTTCAAAGGAGATTTTTCGCTAAACGATCATTTTTAGTTCACTATCTCGTTTTTATATTAAAACGAATTAGTAAGTAGGAAATATTTTGGAGTGATTGTTTTCTTTATGTATATGGAAAGGCTTCAACATCTTGTATTAAAATTTATTAGTTCCACATAGGTTTAAAATATAGGAAAATATTCTTATATTATGTATTAGGATTTCTTATGGGTTATTATCATATATATATATAATATATATATACTTTCAGTTTTCATACTCGGGGTCCGCGCGCGCGCGCACACACACACACGTGCGCATTTACGCATAAACAAATTTCAGACTTTTTAGAATTCCATATACCTAAAAAACTAATTAACCTAACAACCTACTAACCTTCGTACTACCGAGCCGAGAAGGGTGTGATAAGTGTTTTGGACTCAACTGATGACGCGAAGATTGTTCTCCGTTAGGTTATTAAATAGCGAGGCACTCGCTAATCCAGCCGAGCCTAGCCTAGCCTAACCAAATCAGGTCTAACATTTTTTTTTTCGACAATAAAGATGTTTCTAGATTTTTATATATAATTTTTAAGATTCCGAGGTATCAAAAGCGTTACCCCCAGAAAAAAATTATCCCATTACATCTTTGAATTATTTACACACTCGACCTCACTTATGCCCAGTTGCCTACGCACACAAACATACACACACACGCTGACTTCATAATAAAAAGTTACCTTCTGTGGATATGTATGCCACATTTTTAAAGTTCCTCTCACCCAAAAAAGGCCAGAAAAGACCAATCGATATACAATGCACATTATGTTCATATCCACAAAGGAGTTTGGCAAAATCTAACCTCTCGATTTAACAAATGGAGGCAATGTTACTGCGAGTTAATTAACTTCAGCGTTCTATTAACATTTTAGTTCTGATTTACGTTAAGTGGTTGAGTTTTAGGAAGGCGTGATTATAACCTCCCTTAATTAATGAGAGAAGGTTTAATCCACCATAAGTTTACATTTGTAGCGCGTAAGGAAGCGGTTTCGCAGAAGCATATTTCAGAGTGGCTTTTGGGGTTTCATCCTATATAAGGTGAACATGGCTGAATGGTGAATCACCACTCCTTATGTGGGTACACACCTCGGATGAATGCTTCAATTGACATCACCGTATTTGGGGACTTCATGTATGTATGCACACGTGGGTAGCCAACCTTTAAAACAAAGTTAAATGTCACCGCATTTACTCTGACACGAGAGAAAGAATTCTGACCTCATTTTTTTGACTAATTGATTTAATCCCAAAATATATATATATATATATATATATATATATATATATATATATATATTACCTCATTAACCTCATTGCAGTTCCGTGCGTTGGTCTCTTCACACAAAGGTCGAGCTGGTGGCCCCGCCTTTAGGCCTGGCACATACACCCGGCTCATCTGGTACCGTTCTGAGCCAGGCATCTAGTCTTCTTTTGAAGACTTCAACTTTGACCTGTAACGTTCCTGAGGTCCTTTGGAAGCTGCTTAAAAGTCTTGACCCCCTGACAACCAAGTTATTTTCCTTAAGTGTTGAAGAGGTCCCTTGTCTGGCCTTTAATTTGGGAACACTACACATTCTGCCTTTCCTATTTTCCAGTGTTGTTTGGATGGTAATTGGGTTTAGTTTGAGGTTTGGTACCAGTTTTCCGATCATTTTCCTATGTAGATTATGGTGTACCCTTCCTCCTCCTCCTCCTTCTCCTTTCCAGGGAGTACAGATTTAGTTTACGAGTCTTTCCCAGTAGTCGAATTCTTTGCAGCCATCAGTCTCAGCTATGAAATGTCTGAGTTTCTTCTAGTTTATTAGTTTCTTCCTTTTTATATGGGGACGTCAAGACTGAGCAGTACTCAAGTTTTGGTATGATCAGCAGGGAAATCATTACTGTGTTACCCCTTCTTTTGAACGTCTTTAGTACCTTTCCAGCGATTCCTTTTGCTATGTTCATCGCTATCTGATTTTGTGTCTCGAATTTCGCGTAATCGGTCATTATAACCCCAAATCGATCGCTTTCGTGCTTCTTTGAATTTCCTGTCTATCTGGAACATGATATGATGTCTGTTTAAGTTTCTCATTTCTACCACAACTCAAGAGGTGAAATTTCTCTATGTTAAATGTCATGTTTTCTGACCATTTGTACATTTTGTTCGTGTCCCTCTACAAGGCCACCTCTTTTGCATCACTGATTTTTTGCTGATCTCTGTATCGTATGCAAAGGATATTACTATACTGTTGTTATTTACTTCAATGTCTAGGTCTGTTAGCATGATAATGAATAAGAGTGGGGCCAATACTGTTCCTTGTGGTACTGAGCTGCTACTTCCTATTCTGTTGTTGATACACTGTACCTTGAGTTTTTACGATCTGTAGACGTTCTCTGAGGAAGTTGTAGATCCATCTTCCCACTTTGCCTGTTATTTCCATGTTTCATTTTTTGTGCTATTATACCATGATCACATTTGTCGAAAGCTTTAGCAAAATCCGTGTATATGACATCGTAGCTTTCATTGCCTTCAAGTGCATTTAGGATATTGTTATAGTGCTCTATAAGTTGTGATAGGCATGATCTTCCTGATCGGAATCCGTGCTGATTTTCGTTGAATTTTTCCAGTGTCTCGAAGAAGTCATAGATTTTCTCCCTAACTATTCTTTCAAATACTTTGGTGAGGTGGGACGTCAATGACACTGGTCTATAGTTCTCTGCTTGAGATCTATTCCCTCCTTTATATATAGGGGCAATGTTTGCTCTTTTCAAGATGCTCGGTATTTCCCCAGTGTCTAGGGATCTTCTCCATATCCAGTATAAGGGTGTAGCCATTTTATTTTTACAGTTTTTAATCAATAATATAATGCGTTCCATTTGTCCGGACCTGCAACTGAATGTGATTTAATTTGTCCTGTAGCTCGCGCTACATCTTCTGTGGTAAAATCAAAATCTGCTATACAATCTCCTTGCAATTTCTCTTCAAAGAATGCACCTGTGTCAAATATCGCTTTGTCACTGCTTGGGGTACTGAAAACTGATTTATACTGGGCTCTCAATGTTTCAGATATTTCTTTTAGATCGTCGGTTCGTTCAATGTTTCAGATATTTCTTTTAGATCGTCGGTTAGTTCAATGTTTCAGATATTTCTTTTAGATCGTCGGTTAGTTCAATGTTTCAGATATTTCTTTTAGATCGTCGGTTAGTTCAATGTTTCAGATATTTCTTTTAGATCGTCGGTTAGTTCAATGTTTCAGATATTTCTTTTAGATCGTCGGTTAGTTCAATGTTTCAGATATTTCTTTTAGATCGTCGGTTAGTTCAATGTTTCAGATATTTCTTTTAGATCGTCGGTTAGTTCAATGTTTCAGATATTTCTTTTAGATCGTCGGTTAGTTCAATGTTTCAGATATTTCTTTTAGATCGTCGGTTAGTTCAATGTTTCAGATATTTCTTTTAAATCGTCGGTTAGTTCATTATTTCCTTTTCTTAAGGACCCGATAGTAGCGCGCGTTTTTGTTTTCCTTTTCGCATAACTATAGAAGTATTTTGGATTTTCCTTTATTATTTCTACCCCTTTTCCTCCTCCCTCTCTGTATGGCCCTTAATCAGGGTTTTATTTCCCTATTGAACTCTCCGGTTTTTCTTTATTATTTTCGTTATTGTTGTCTCTGCAATTAACTAACTTCGCCGCTACTCTCTCTCTTTTGCAGAATATTGTTCTCTTTTGCCTCTCGAACCAGTTCCTCTTCCCTTTTGGCTATGCTTTCAGAGCATATTTTCCTAATTTTTAAAGTTATATACCTCTGGTTTAACCTTTGGTTAGCTTCCGCCCGAATTGTTCATTCTGACGAAGGTCAAGCTTTTCACTCCACCTTAGACTTACAGTTTAACGTGGAATCCGAACCACGCCCCACAGCAGCACAGCGTCTTAACTACTAAGCTACCCATTTATCTACCAACCACTTTATTGTGTGGAAGGATGAACAGCTGGGTTTTGCTGCGCGCCGGCTGCCGTTACCGGGTCTCGAACCCGGTGTCGATGGATTCGTAGTCAGCGACGCTAACCACTACACCACCGAGGCGCTGTGTATATATATATATATATATAATAATTAAAGGTTGCCACAACAGAAATGTTTATTTTACGTCACTGGAAATGGACCCCACGTATTAAGGTCCCCCAGAGTGTCCACACAAAGCTGCAACCCACATTCCGTGAAAGGGACGTCAAAAATGAATTTTTGAAGGAAAGGTAAAGCATAGTTCTGTCCAGTAAATTAGGTAATGAATTAAAAGGGAGAGAGAGAGAGAGAGAGAGAGAGAGAGAGACAAGAGGAAACCTCAAAGACCTTTCTGTCCACTCCGGGGAGATTTCCGTTATTAAACTGGTTCATTTTTAATCTATTCTAGCAGCAGTAGAAAAATGGATAGAAAAGCATAAGATTGCCTCCCCGCCAGAGCCGGGTACGGGAAAAGGTTGAAAAAATACCTTGACCCTGGAAAAGTAGCTAAGGAAATTGTACAAGAAAGAGAAGAATATACGAGTATAAGCAAGCTCTACAATTAAGCTATGCATACATAGGGATCGTACACTAGAGAGCATCGCTGTATAAACAACCAATAATATACTTGTGCTGATCGCACATCAACCACTTGGTATCGTAATAAAAACCTCGAACATGGGGTTTTGATTTTATACAAAATATTTACAACTCTATAAGCCGAGGTATCGGTCCAACAAAGATCCCATAATCCACTTCAGGCTAGCCCCAAAAAGATTGAGAGAGAAGTAAAGGTTAAACTCTCCATGTCTACACCCAGAAATCATATTTTCCACACCATGTCCTCATCCATCACGTGCATTCAGCCACCCAAGAGAAAGAAAAGAAAAAAAGAAATCGTGAGGGCAAGAACGCAACTCTACCCGACCTAATCCATGCCATGCTTTTTAAGTTTTTTTCGTTATGAAATTGTTTCTACAAAATAGTTTGTACTCTATTCTTAGACATATTAACAAAGCAGGTAAGTGTGTGAGCGTGTTTTTTGTAATTGAATTTCTGTTAATGTGTACGTGTCTACCAACTCTTTGAATGTCGCAGAGTTTCAACCTGGGTCTCCCGCCATAAAAAGTGTTTATGCAGCAAGTGATATATTGAATCGTTCATACTTCTCGGTGTTGTGTCACCACGAGAGTAAAGAAAATCTCTTTCAGGCAAGGAATATCAGTGATGTTCATTCCATTGAGCATCTTGAAAACTTGAATAAGCTGACCGCACAACTTCCTGGTCTCTAAGGTAAACAGATTTAAGCGTTCTAATCTACAGTGGTAGTTTTGCAGTCTCATCGACGGGATCAGTAAGGGACGGCGACCAAAGCTGCACACAATACTAAAGTTGAGGTCGGGGGAGAGAGAGAGAGAGAGAGGAGAGAGAGAGAGAGAGAGAGAGAGAGAGAGAGAGAAGAGAGAGACCCTAAGATCTACTCTAGGCTAGCCCAAGAAGGAAATAGGAAAGTTAAAAATAGAAATGAAAAAACACTGAAAACTTATACCATACCACTTATAGGCGTGTAAAGCTTTCAAACAGGAATAATGGTAATAGTAAAGTATAGACAAGTCTCTCCCGTTCGTCCATCATCCAATGCTGACAGAAAATAGTGGTGAAGGAAGATTTATAGGAAAGTAGGAAACAGTACAATGAAAAGAATAGCTCGAGTTCATTCATACTCTGCGTACACTTATCTCGTGTGCTCAAGTTACGCATTAGAAGACAACGAAAAATACAGTGTAGTATGAACGCTAACCTACTAATCTAATCTCTACCATGCATTTTTTTAAGGAATTATTTTATTTATTTATTATATACAAATCATCATCATTTCGTTGTTGCATCATTTCTCCGTAGCCTGCCAAAGCCACCGTACCGAAGACATCATATATTGCGTCTGATTACCCAGATAATATTAAGCATTTATATACAACAATTATCTAGTATATTAACAAGGTAGTCGAGTGTCTGAGCGCGTTTTCTGTAATTGGAGGTCTGTCATGTGTATGTAGAGCAGTAAACACAAGGACTTAATATTTGGAAACTGCAAGTAACCACACTCCAACAATGAACAGTGTTCCTACCCGGCACACGGGAAGGTAGAGCTCGGGGCCGGATTAACTATTAGGTTAATAAGGCTGTAGTCTCAGGCCCTCATATTTTTAGGCTCTAATTTTTATAGCATAAACCCTAAACCATTGCCACAAGGTTGGTTAAGTAATATCATATATAACTGCATAATTATATCTTCAGAAGTGGAAAATAAGAGGGTTTTTTTTTTAGTTTTAGTTACGAGGTTTTTTATGTCGTTATATCTGATGGTGTATTATTGACGATATGTACGTATGATTTTCATACATTTTTGTATGATTGACTTCAAAGGGTTAAACTGTTTCCGAAATTGTTTTTCAGACATTGGAAATTTGGGCCTTGTGTAACGATCATTCAATATGTCGAAGAAAGGGGGATGTTTTGTTTGATATCACAGTTTAAAGCCAGGGAGGAAATCATTCTCTATTTGAATTGTATGCTGTTTTTACTTTTTTTTTTTTATGTACATAGCTTTGATTTTTGTTAGGTGTTAAATTTGGATAAATATGCATTTCTATTTGTTTGAAGATTTTGTGAATTATATACAACGTATAGTACATATATAGGCCCTTCTCTCTTATTAGCCTTAGGCCCCTCACAGCCTTAATCCGGCCCTGGTAGAGCTGTCCTTTTCCTCACCTCTCTACCCCCGGGGCCCTTGCTTCTGCAGGAGTCACTCTTGACAAAAGAAAGTCGGAGAGAATCACGCTCTGCCGAAAGACATCCACCTCCAAGTAGTCCACCCTTGGAAAGCGGAACCGAGACTTACAAGGCACAACGAAAGGTTCCTAATCACATATAATTATGCTCAGAGTATGCACAGTGCACACACTACGCTGAGGTAAACTAGCGGAATGTTAAAGTTACGGTGACCCTTCGCACCGTACAACCTTAAGAGAAAACCACAATAAGTAAGTATGTGTGATTGGGAGACTGTCGTTGGGCTTCGTAAACCCCAGTTCCACTTTCCAAGTCAAGGACGGACTACTTGAGGCCGTGTGCCTTCTGGCAGAGGAGCGTGATGCTCTCCTCGACTGTTTCTTCGTCAGAAGTGCGTCTTGCAGAAGCAAGCACCTCCCCCCCCTCCAGTGATGTAGGACTCGAGACCGGTCTAGAGTTCTTTTCTGGTTTTGGTCTAGGCCATGGTGGTCTCGACTACATCACTTCCCAGTTAGAGAGGTGAGGACAAGGACATCCCTATTTTCCCGTGTGCCAAGTAGGAACACAGTTTCATTGTGATTATACATTTAATGTCTGGAAGCTGCAAGTAAAGTTTTTTCCAGATGGTGAGGGAGTACGAACGTAAGACCATAAGAAACCGCCACCGGCAGAGGTTTTCTTAGCCGCTGCAAAAACAGTTAAAGATGAAAATAACCCAATTTCCATCAGGAAAACTTCCCACGATTTCAACGTACACTACAGAACACTCGCTAGATACTGCAAACGTGTTCCTGGTGTAGAACTCTCTGAAGGATCTGCTCGTCAAGTTAGGCTACAAGGAACCTCGACAGGTATTCAGTAAAGAGGAAGAAATTTTACTTGAAAGTTCTCAAAAAGGCATCAGATATCTATTTTGGTCTTACACCTAAAAAGGTATGACGCCTTGCATATGGTTACGGAAAAACTCTTAATAAAGAGTTCATCCATCAGGTTATTTGTAAGATGAAAATTTTTTGGAGTTTATGAAACACTTTGTATTCAATGTAAAATGTACCCAAGAAAGTCCTGTTTTACTACTGTCAGACAACCATGACTCGCATTTATCTATCTATGCGTTACATTTCGGAAAAGAAAATAGTTGTGTGATGCTGTCGTTTCCTCCACACTGCTCCAACAAGTTTTAGCAACTCACAGGAGCGTTTATGGACTTAAAGAAATTCGTAGATACTGCATGTGACTCTTGGATGAAAACTCATCCAGGTCGTACTCACCATATATGACATACCAGAATTTTTTTATGCAGGAAGAAGGGTCCAGGGGCGAATACTTGCAAAAACGCACCCTCCACCCTCCCTCGACAGAGGAAGAAGGGAGTCAAAATCAAGGTCCAGGGTTTTCGAAATGCCTGGACACTGCGTTTGAAAGATTGAAGGTCATAGACAGGAGGAAAGATGGATTGAGGAAGATTGCTCCAGAACTCACTGGTTGAGTAGATGAAAGATTGAAAATACCGATTAATCCTTGCGTTAGAGAGATGGACAGAAAAGGAATGAGGATGTATAGAAAGTCTGGTTGTGCGTGCTTTCCTTAAAGGAGAAGGCATGCAGTTAGAGAGTTCAGAAGAGCAGTGTCCGTTATAATAGCGATAGTAAAGAGAGACTGAGGCAACATTGCAGAAAAGAGAGGAATTGAAGACAGTCAGTAAGAGGCAGGGAATTGATGAGACGAAAAGCCTTCGACTCCATCCGGTCAAATAGAGCTGTGTTGGTTGAGAGACTCCACACATGAGAAGCATACTTCATACAGGGGTATAGTACGCTGTACAGAGACAGCAACCGAGTAGGTGGTGAAGAAACTGCGGAGCGGGTACAACACACCTAACCCCTAAGATTCATCACGAGAAAAGGAAACACCAAGAATGTTAAGAGAAGAGGAAGGATTGAGTTGTGTATTGTTGAAGGTAAGGGAATAGTCGTGAGGAAGATTGTGACAAGTAGACAGATGCAGGAACTGAGTTTCTGAAGCATTGAAAGTCACAAGGTTTTCTCCGCTCCAATCAAAGATAGAAGAAGAATCAGAGGTCAGGTGCACCATAGCCGTCCTACGCGAATCATGAAGCGAGTATTGAGAGGGACGCTTTGTGAAGCGGGTGGAGAAGTGAAGAGTGGAATCACCAGCATAGGAGTGGATAGGACAAGAAGTGCAATTTAATAGATCATTGATAAATAAGAGGAAAAGAGTGGGTGACAAGACGGAGGCCTGAGGAACACCACTATTAATAGCTTTAGGAGAACAGTTATCACCTACAACCGTGGCTATAAGTCGGTCAGAAAGGAAATTAGAGATGAAAGCTACTACACCTAAAAATATAACATCAGGATTGAGAGTAACTGGAATTTCTCCATTCAATCGTGACATTTGCACTGTTCAAGACGTTTTACCAAGCTACACCACAGATCCTCCAGGTCTACCGTTTGGAAGCAATGGGCCTACCAATTCAATTCTTAGACACGCTCAAATATGTCTAATGAGCATTTCCCTCAAAGTACGCCTTCTTCGTCAGCTTTTTTTCATGGTAAGGATATAAACTTCGAAACGTCAATATCATCTTACTTTCCATCAGGAAACCAATCTGGCTCACGTTCCGCTCAAGACATTCGACCTTTGCTTAAAGCAGAGAGAAAAAAATGGACCCGCAAACAGAAGGAAACATAAATCGGCAATTTTGACTGGTACATCAGTGAAAAATGAAGTAATAGCGTTAAAAATAGAGACCTAGGAAAGCTCGGTCAAGCAAAAGGAGTTTTTTTGAACAAAAATGTCAATGATGACTCCTCAGAAGAGACTGTTTGGTATGCTGAGAATCGTACAGTATCAGTGCTCCAGAGGAAGTATGGATACACTGAACACACACTAAGAATTGGGTGCATGAAAAATGTAGGTTGCATGAAATCAAAATTGAAACAAAATTCAAATTAATAATAATATATAGTGGTGCAATAAATTATACAGTAGTATATAATATATCCCAAACCTTCAACAGCATCGCTTCGTTTACAACATAAAATATTTGTATTGAAAAGTATTAAGAATTTGACATTTCATTAACTATGTTAATATCTGGTTTATAGTTCTTGATGAGAAGAAATTCAGTTATTCTAAGGTCGTAGAAATTATTTGTTCGAAAAAGGAATTTGGAATTATTGAACCCTTTCAAAATTTCGCTTACTGGGTACACACACTCGCGTAGCTGAAAAATAAGCCATATTTATGCTTATGTAACCACGTATAAATGCAAATTTCCTTTTTACCCTGTATCATAATTCGTGAGTGAAAGGGTTAAAATGTCCATGCTTAGCCGACACTTTTTCATAATCAACTTGAATATATTCGTGAATTTTACTCAGCTTGTATTTGTGCTGTACCATCCTTAAGTGGAGTGTATTCTTCGTATAGCCAATGTATCATAATTGGTTAACATCCATCTTCGTTACAGTAAAAGTGGTACGCAGCATTGGTTATAATCACTGTCAGGATCTTCATTTTTTTTTTTTTTTTTTTTTTAATAATAATATAATACTGTACGTGTTGCAATCTAATTCAAATTTAGATTTTAGTCCCGTGAAAATGTCCCGAAATGTGCGGACGAAACGTTAGGTTACTACACATAACCAAAACTTCAACTACATTTTATTTCAGTTTAGTCGTCAATAGAATTTCTTTAGTTGAAAGAAATACATTTGCCAAGTTACAAAAGGCGGCTGCGGCTGCTGCTGTTGCTACTATTACTACTACTACCACTAATAATAAATATAATAATGACCCATTTTTAATAAAAATATTTATTCATTAAATTTAACGATTTATGCCGATTTTCTTGATAACCCTGTTCACGTGACTTCAACCTAAATTAACTTAATACGGGATTTTAACCTAACCTAAAATGGGATGACTTCGAATAGTTTTAAAATTCATGCAAATTTATCACCATTATATTCATTGGCTCAAAACATACTAAATTCCCTCCCAAATTTGCCTAATTTTGTTTATGCAACGTTGGTAGTTAAAATATGGTACGATTACATAAATATAGGGTAGAAAAATTCTCGACAGCGTTCGGAGTCACACACACAAGTTTTACGATACTCATTTTATCAACGGGAAAGTTCGTTTGCAAATATATATATATATATATATACACACATTTATTTATTTATTTTTTTAACTGCAAACAACACACAGTATAATTAATGTAAAGAACGACGCTTGTGTAGAAGAGCGTTCCGCACAAGATGAGGAGGGAGAACGAACAAATGAAAAATGAGGTACCACCCGGGAATCGAACCCGGGATCATCCGATTGCCGGTCAGATATGCTATCCACTACACCATGGACCTCGATCAATCATTTGTTCATTCTCCCTCCTCATCTTGTGCGGAACGCTCTTCTACACAAGCGTCGTTCTTTATATATATATATATATATATATATATATATATATATATACAAGGAGTTCTAGTGACACAATGAACGCTTTAGTAATGTGGATAGACTTTGTGGCAAGATGTGATCAACTTTATCTGATGTGGCCTCGTAGTCAAATTAAGGATTGAAACGATTCTACAGGGATTTGTATGATCGTTTGGACATCATTTCAAGCTACTTTCAAATCAATTGCTACAACGAAATCTCCTCTTAATGAAATGAACGAATTTTTTTGCCCTTTTTAACAAATTTTCTTTACTTTTCTTGGATCATTTGGAATAAATACACAGTATAGGCTATATATCGGGTCGGCAAAAAAAAAAGGAGAGACCTTTTAAATCCTTCATATCTCGGCAAATATGGTACACAGAACCAGGAAATTTTAGTATGTTAGTACTAGGTAATTTTATGGTTTGTATGCCATCTTTTAACATTTTAGCTGAGAAACTGGATTTATGGCGAATATTCCAGAAAAATCTTGCTAATTATAGATTCAAGTTGATAATTAAAGCGATTTTAATTAACGTAAGCCAACTTAAATTTTGTTTTCCTCTTTTTCAAGTATTAGGTCCCAGCCCTATTTATAAAATGCCATTTACTTCAGAGAACCCAGTTCTTATAAAACACTATAGGCTTGAAAAACATTATGGACGAGAGAGATTATTGTTAGAGTTTCCAAACAAAGGGTGGACTGCAGGAGGTTTGGACAAGCTTCTCAAGAAAATCGATAAAACAGGAGATATCAAAAGAATACCAGGTAGTGGTATTAAATTTGGCCACCAAACAGTCCTGATTTAAATCCTGTCGATTATGGCCTTTTGGAAAATTTGTCACAGAATTTATCGGGTTAAAGAAAGAAATGTCGCTCATTTACGACAGTTTCTTCTGGAAAAATGGGATGAGCTACAACAAGAACAAATCAATAAAGCCATTGATGAGTTCCGTCCTAGACTGAAAAAGGTGGTGGTTGTTGTTGTTGTTGTTGGTTAGCCGATCAGCCCACCCTGATCGAGCAAGCCGGTGGCACACAGGTAACCGATCGCCCTCTCCGGAGTGGACCAGAGGTTCAGCGCACTAGTCATGTTGTGTTCGTTGTTGTGCTAGAGCGGTACAGTCTGTCATAATGTGTTCAATTGTTTGTGGTGTGTCCTGGCACAGGTGGCAGGTGTCGTCTGTGGAGTTGTCTAGTCTGTGTTTATATGTCTAAGTTGAGGTGATGTTCACATCGGAATCGTGCTAAGTTAACTCGATCCGATCTGCTCAGGCTGGTCTCTGACCTGTCAATGGGTGGCGGCTTCGCATCTAGGACCGCATTCGGACCGAGTCGTGTCAGTGCTTTGTGGGTTAGGCGTGTGTGTGTGTGTTTTCTGTACTGTGTGATGTCTGTGGGGCGTGGTATGGAATGGAGTATTTGGTTATAATGTCTCTCTGGTGTTACCTTAATGGTGCGAGGTGTTGGTGCATGATTGTACATGTAGTGGCAAGGGCGTTGTGGGTTAGTTGTCGCTGCTGCCATGAATTGTGTTCCCCTCATGTCTAAATGTTTCCTAACTTTCAGTATTTTTGTTTGTGTGCAGGTGTTCTATTGGTGTTGTTTGAGTACATCCTGTAATGATACGAAATGCGTTGTTTTGTATTGTCTGTAAGGTGTTTGTGTGTGTTTAAGATAATGGGTGCCCAGCATGGGCTAGCATAGTCCATAACTGAGCGAATATATTGTTTGTATAATGAGTGATGTTGTTTCCTGCTGGTATCCAAAGTTTGTGCCTGTTTAGTACCCAAAGTGTGTTAAGTCTTGACGTACATTTGTTTTTAATGTCCTGAATGTGGTTTGCAAAAGATAATGATGTGTTGTATGTGACCAAGTATTTAGGTCCTGTAAGTGTGTGGAATGTTGGTGTTGTTTAGTCTAAGCTGTGGAATTATCTGGTGTTCTTTTGTGTTGCTTGTTAGCAAGGTGATGGTTGATTTTGTGGGCGCTACTTTGAGACTATTGTGTGTGAGCCAGGCTTGTGTACTGTTTATGTATGTTTGTAGGTTATTTGTAGCGGTGTCGATGTTGTTGTGGGTGGATGTTAGAGTAATGTCATCTGCATATGATGATAAGGTAAGCTTGTTATTTATGGGTGTTGGAATGTCATGCATGTATAAGTTGAACAGTGTTGGTGAGAGAACAGAGCCTTGAGGGACCCCGTTTGGAAAAAGCTTGTTTTTGGATGATTTGCCATTAAATGTGACATGCGAGTATCTTCCTGAAAGATAGTTGCTCATCCACCTTTTGGTGTTGTTGTGCATGTTTGTGTTGAGTATTTTGTTTATGAGAGGGAAGCGTGGGATAGCATCAAATGCTTTACTAATGTCTATTGTTGCTAATAGTGTACGTTGAGCTGGTCGTCTGGAGTTGATGCCATCCATGATGTGCTGCGTGAGGTTAGTGAGTAATGTCGTGGTTGAGTGGTAAGGTCTGAATCCATGTTGAGTAGGTGATAGTGGTATGTGTGGGTTGGTGAATTGTAAGATTAGTCTTTCTGTTACTTTGGAAGGTGTGCAAAGTAAAGTAATGGGTCTGTAGGAAGCTGGTTCTGTTGGATTTTTGTTTGATTTGAGAATAGTGTAATAATTTTACCTTGTTTCCATATGTCAGGAATAATACAGTGTTGGTATGAATATGCTGATGTTTGTGAGAGCTAGTATTCCCTGTGGGCCCAAGTGTTTAAGGTGTATGTTAGGTATGTTGTCTGGTCCAGTAGCCTTCGAATTCTTAATGTTTTTGAAGATGTTGGTGGTCTGGTCTGTATTGAAGGGTGTAATGGTCGTGTCGAGTCTGTAGGTTTTCTTGTGTCTGGCTGTCTGTCTGTCTGCGTGTTTTTGGTTTAAGCGACTTATCTTTGCGTAGTGATTAACTAGAATGTTAGCTTGTTGTGTATATGTTGGGATATTATTTTGGCTGCGACAGATAGCCGCGTGTGAGGTGTGAATGCCGCTGTTAGAGTGGGTAATGCTGTTTATAGTCTTGTATAGCCTGGATGTATCTGTGGAGTGGTTTAGTGTTGTTATGAATTCCCTAAATGTATGTTTGTTTTTCTTTAAGTTTGTTGGTTATTTCTGTGTTGAGCTGTTGTATCTGTTGTTTTATGGCTTCTGTGTGTGGTGTTTGTGTGTTATGTTTGAGGTTGTTACGTTGCCTTATGAGGTGGGCTATTTCTCTAGTGTAATTTGGGTTGTATTTCCTAATGTTGCCCTTGGGTATGTATTTGTTTGCATTATTGATGATCTGATTAAATGTCTTGAGTGTTGTATTGATGTTTATGATGGGTGTGCTGTTTAATGTGGTGACTTGTTCCTCAGTCTGTATTTTGAACTGTTCCCAATCAGCTTTCTTGTAATTTCTGTAAGTGTGCCTAAGGCTGTTGGGGCAGTGTGTAGAATGTGTTGTAATGATGATGGACAGGTGGTCTGATGACAGTTGTTTTTCTGTTCTCCAGTGTGTATGCGTTGCTAGTGAGGAAGAACAGAACGTTATGTCTGGAGAGGAGTTTGAGTATCCTGCTTGATGTGGTAATTTGTGGTATGTGTGTATGTTCTGTATTGTTAAGAATGAAGAGGCTGTTTAGTTGTGTGGCTATGTTGGCGCCTCTGGTGTTGCTTTGGTTGTACAGGTACCAATTAGTATCTTTAGCAGTGAAGACTACTCCTAAGATGACATTAATGAGAGAGGCCAGATTGTGTAACCGTGGATTGTAATTGGCTGGCACCTGAGGTGAACTATCTAGTGGGATGTAAATGTTGATGAGTGTGATGTGTTTTGCGCGTGTTTTAATGTTAATTGCCTGTATTTCTATAGTGTTATCTGCTTGGATTATGTTTGTATTGTTTTGGGCGGCATCAGTGTAGCTAATGCCTTTACGTATGTAAGTGATGAGTCCACCCCCGTGACCCCCAGTACGATCTTGACGGATCGCCGTGAAGTCAGGGATGGTAGGTGTTTTGTGTGCGCGTTTTAGTTTTGTTTCTTGTATAAGTACTATGTGAATGTTTTGTTTGTGTACGAATTCCCTAAGGTGCACGATTTTGTTTGTGAGGCCATCTATGTTGTGCTGTAATATGTTAATATTATGCTTCTGTATGTCTCATGGTCCTATTGTGTCATGTCTTTGTGTATGGTGACATGTGTAAGTTGTAGTGGGGCCTGGATTAGTCTTAATGTCGCCGGAGAGTAAGAGTAGTCCGAGGAGCACGCAATTGCTCCCCGTAAATGAAAAAATAGCACGCTGGTATAGGTCCGGCCCCGGGAGCCGATCGGCACTCTGACCGACTGAAAAAGGTTGAAGAAGTTCGTGGTAAACATATCGAGCAGTTTTTTTAACATCAAGGTAGCACCATATGTGAGTACTTTGTAACTTTTTACCTGCACATACAATGCAGTAGTAGTATAAATGGAGAATTTCCAGTAGCATAAAGAAATGTTCAATAAATTTGTAATTTTCATTAGTTTTCTTTGAAATCCGCTCACCGTATAGCAAATTTACTTAGTTGTGGGGTGTGAAAAAAGTATTGAAATCTGATCATAACTTTGGATTTTACAGCCAAAGTTCAAGGTCTCCCCCCTTTTTTTTTTGCCGACCCGATATACTGTACAGTATATACACACTGTATATGATGATGATCCAAAAAGTCACGTTCGGATGGGCTTTGTTCTAACTTACCTTGTAACGTACGAAACCTGTAAGTTTAACCCTATTATTGCACGTGATGAAACCACAGAAATTGTTGATGTGCGAGGTTTACAGTTCTTAAAAAGAATACTGAAAAAATCTTAAGATAATTATATTTTATCCGGTTGTGATTTTCTGACCACTCTGTATGTATATATATATGTATATATATATATATATATATATATATATATATATATGTATATATAATATGTATATATATATATGTATATATATATATGTTATATATATATTATATATATGTATATATATATGTATATTATATATGTATATATATATATGTATATATATATATGTATATATATATATGTATATATATATATATATATATACATATATATATATATACATATAATATATATAT